>CM076578.1:399649267-400121767 GCA_034641835.2 Pinus albicaulis | reverse complement strand
TCTAAAAAATTTCTTGTAAAAATAATTCAACACCCATTAAACCTTCAGAAGGCTCTACTATGACTCATGAAGATGAAGAATTGCAACATGATCTATCAAAATTACAAGAGCAAGTGTGCCAAATTTCACTCTCGCAAAGAGAAACAAAAATGAAATGGAAGTTTTGAAAGGCATAGGAAGCGAAGATGGATGGTTTTAAGAGAGGAAAACAAATGGAATCTAAGATATAGATGATATATGAAGCAAAATGGAAATGAAAAATAAAAATACTACAAAAAACTTGAAGAATGATCCAAAAGAAGACATGGAAGGTTTGAAAAATTTGATACAAGAAATGATTCCTAATAGATAAAACATAGTATAAGAAACTCATGATGAGAACAAAATAGAAATTTGAGTATGACTGTAAACTCTTCTATTGGCAGGAAAATTTTATATTCCAAATATGGATATGAGGAAGTTTGATGGAAAGGATCCTGTAACATGGATACTACAGATGGAGCAATATTTTGATCTCAATAATGTTCAAAACACACAAAAGGTACGCATTGCAGCTTTACATTTAGAACAAAATACATTTGTATGGTATCGATGGCTTTGCTCCCGTAAAAAAATTCTCACTTGGTCAATTTTTACGGAGGTAATGATAGCACATTATGAGGATACAAAGAGCAACACCTTATTTAGCCAATTGATAAATCTCAAACAAAAGGGTTCAGTGGGGGAGCACATTGAGGACTTCCAAAAATTGAATATAAGGGTAACTGATATTTCAGAGGAACACAGGATTAATCTCTTCATAGGTACTTTAAAGGATAACATCCAACATGAAGTTCATGTTTTGGAACTTGATTCATTAGAGAAGGCATTCAGGTTGGCAAGAAAAATTGAATGTAAAATTATGGCGACAAGGAAGCCTACCACTCACTTCTATAAAGATGGAAGTGTTGCTACTCCTAGATTTCCACAACCTACAAGGTTGACACCACAAAAATTGGAAGAAAAAAGAGAAAAAGGGATTTGCTATAGTTGTGAGAGAAAATACACTAAAGATCATAAGTGTGCTAAGAAGAAATTATTTTACATAGATTGTGAGAATAAAATGAACGAAGAGGATATACACTAGGAACCAATCCTAAAAGAGGAAGAAATGAGTCCGACCATATAATGTAATGCATTGGCAGGAATTGCCACTCCTCAAACTATCAAGATAGAAGGACATGTCAAGAAGAAAAAGGTAATAGTGTTGATTGATTTGGGTAGTACCCATAATTTTATTCATTGTAAGGTAGCCAAGGAATTGAATTGTTTCCTATACACAACACTGGAATGTCAAGTGACGATTGTAAATGGAGGAACTATAAATTGCTTTGGAAAATGCCATAATATCAAGCTAACCATGCGGGGATATGTATTGAATAGTCCAATGCTTTCCATTCCAATGGGAGGCGCTGATGTTGTACTAGGAGTACAATGGTTACAATCTTTGGGGATGGTAGCTTTTAATTTTCAAGAGCTTTTCTTGAAATTTCACCGAAGAAAAAAAGTGAAATAGAATATACCGAGAAATTTAAGAATATGTGTACTCTGATAATGTGACAAAGCTACAAAGAAATGAAAGCAGTAGAAATGAATACACAATTATGCTCACTAAAAGTTCCAACCTCAAAATCATCTGGCTAACGACGCAGATCTCCAAAAATCTTGGAAAAAATCATTCCGAAATTATTAAAACTCCCAAAGTCCTTTCTCTATTCGTGATCATGATCATGCTATTCATTGGATTCCAGGAAGTGTTCCTCCAAACATCAGGCCTTATAGATATCCTTATGTCAAAAATAGCGAATTGAACATATGATTGCAGAAATGTTAGAGGCTGGTATAATTCAATCGAGCCAAAGTTCTTTCTCTGCTCTAGTAGTATTGGTGCACAAGAAGGATGCATCATGGTGCATGTGTCCTAATTATAGGGATCTCAATAAGCTCACTATTAAAGATAAATTTCCCATTCATGTTATTGATGAATTATTGGATGAATTACATGGAGAAATTTAGTTTACCAAGTTGGATCTTCATTCAGGATATCATCAATTAGAATGAAGACAGAAGATATTCCGAAAACAACATTTGGAACTCATGAGGGTCATTATGAATTTTTGGTCATACCTTTTGGCCCAACCAATGCACCTTCTACATTTCAAAGGTTGATGAATTCCATTTTCAAACCCTTCCTTAGAGAATTTGTGTTATTATTTTTTGATGATATACCAATCTACAGCAGTCTTGGAAGGATCATGTTCAACATGTTGATAGGGTGTTCAAACTATTGGAGGAGAAACAATTATATGCAAAAAACTCCAATTTTTTCTTTGGAGTACAAGAGGTGGAATATCTAGGTCATATTGTATCTCAGTAGGATTTTAAGGTAGACCCTAACAAAATTAAATCCATTAAGGAATGGAAATACCCCACAACCATAAAGCGATTGCAAGGATTTCTCGGATTTCTTGAGTTAACGGGGTATTTGACTATGTAAGTTGTTAGGAAGTCTGGAAAATGGCAGCACCTCTAACAAAAATTATTGAAGAAGAATGCATTTTCATGGACTCTGAAGAAACTATGGCCTTTGAACATCTTAAAGAGAATGTGCCTAGCACCGGTCTTAGCTACGCCAGACTTCACAAAAACCTTTATTGTGGAATGTAATGCCCCAAGAAATGGAATTGGTGTTGTTTAAATGCAATAAGGAAGACCCATTTCTTTTGAAAGTTGTCCAATTAAAGGAAAGTATTTACGAAAAGCTATTTATGAGAAGGAAATGTTAGCAATACTACATGCACTAAAGAAATGGCGACCTTACCTAATCGGAAGACACTTCAAGGTAAAAAATGATCATGATATTCTTTAAAACGTTTTGGAACAAAGACTATATTCAGAAGAGAAGAAAAAATGAGTCACAAAGATGTTGGGTTATGACTTTGAAATAATCTACAAAAAGGGAGAAACCTTGTTTGTTGCAAATGCACTCTCAAGAAATAATGAAGAGGTGAAAGCATTGCTTTGTGCCATTTCTGTTATCCAACCAGATTGGATAACCGAAGCAAGGGATGAATGGAAGAAGGACAAAAAAGTGTGGACACTCATTCAAAAGTTGCAGCAATATCCTAGTACATCTGATACATTGAGTTGGAAAAATGATTCTTTATGGTACAAAGGTCACTTATATCTTTCTAAGAATTCCCAACTAAAACAAAATATTCTTTTGGAATTACACACTTCTCCTTTAGGAGGACACTCGGGATTTTTAAAAACTTACCACAAGGAGAAGAAATAATTTTTTGCAGGAGCCTTAAGTACGATATTAAAAGTTTTGCAGCAGCGGAATGTTTGGTTTTCAGTAGAATAGAGACTAGGTACACTCAGGAATGGGGACTTCTTGTAGATTATCCATTCCAAGTCAACGTTGGGAGGAGATTTCAATGGATTTTATCACAGGTTTACCTAAGTTCAAAGGAAAGAGTGTCATCATGGTGGTAGTTGATAGACTTACAAAGTATGCACACTTTTGTGCATTATCTCATCCATTTAAAGCAAGTACATTTTCAGCTACTACATTTATGGACACAATTCAAAAGCTACATGGAAACCCAAGGGTTATTGTGAGTGAAAAAGATCCCATTTTTACTGGAATTTTTTGGACGTAGTTATTTTCTTATTTGGGTACTCAATTAGCTCATAGCTCATGTTATCATCCTCAATTTGATGGTCAAATTGTTTGGAAGGATATCTTCGCTGTTTTGTATCTGATAAACAAACATAATGGGTGAAGTGGTTAACTCTCGCTGAATGGTGGTATAACACTTCCTTCCATACTGCAGCAAAAATGACCCCATTTATGGCACTTTATGGATATCATCCACCATCCTTCACATCATTTTAAGAGAAAATTCGAAGGTTCAAGCAGTGGAAGATCACATCGAAAATCAACAAGAAGTTCTCCAACTCTTAAATGATAACTTGAATTTGGCACAAAATTGAATGAAATAACAGGCAGATAAACATCGTAGCGAGAGAAGTTTTGATGTAGGGGACTGGGTATTTTTATGGCTACAACCATACAAAAAAATGTCCCTCAAGCAAGCTAAGAAGGATAATAAATTATCGCCAAAGTACTATGGTCCTTACAAGGTGTTGCAAAATATTGGTACTATGGCATACAAATTGGAGCTTCATGCTTCTTCACGAGTGCAACCAGTTTTCCATGTTTCATGCTTAAAAAAGCTGATAGGTGAAAATATTCCAGTTCAAACAATATTTCCAGAACTAGATGAGGAAGGAAAAATCATATTGGAACCTGAAGTGGTCATGGAAACAAGAACTCGACAACTACAGAATCGATCAATTTCAGAGTATCTCATCAAGTGGAAGAACTTACCCATTGAATATTCTACATGGGAGGATGATAATTTTATACAGAAGCACCCAGAGCTACTCAAGCATTGAGGACAACACTTTTTTGAAGGAGAGGGGCATGTTAGGTCCCTATATTAATAGTGTAGTCCCTTATTATGTTAGTGTAGCCCCCCTTATTGTTATTGTTGTACACCTATAACCCCCATATTGTTATTATTGTGCCCTTACATTATTATTGTTAGGTCAGCTAGGATTACATTATGCCCCACTAGGATTACATTGTGGCCCCATGAACTCCTATATATAGAAAGGAGGTTTTGTCATTTGTATCATCCAAAAATTGTTCATTCATGTAATGTATTGGAGGTTTCCCCCTCGAAGTGGCTTATTTCTACGTCGTTGACATCTCTTTTCTTCTCTTTTTGGAGCTGGTTTCACAACAGAGAGAGAGAGAGAGGAGCAGTATTCTCAACCTTGGGAAACATATAGGGAATAGGCCCTATTTTACAGAGTTCCCTCAAGCCCAGGAGTCCTCTATCTCAATTCCTCGTTCTAGGAGCTCAAACAAAGAAGAAGAGTTAGGTCAGTGTCCTTGATCAACGCTGCTCTCATTTGGTGTCTAATGATTCCTATACATATAGGAAATCAAATCAAGTTTTATGTTATACCATACATAATCATGTAAATCGTAGTTTGATACCAAAATTAACAAGATACCATAACCATCCTCCCACTCATGGAGGTGTCAAACATGCATTTCTACTATAATCATCCTCCTTCTTATGGAGGTGTCAATCACAAGCCTTAGCTTGTCTCGAACAACTGCACTGTCTCAATAAATGGATAAAATATAGACCCAACTATACAAATTTTGGATTCTCTCTCATCATAATGTATCCATGTCTAATCCAAATCATGCTCAATAAGATCTCTAAGGAGCTTCTACATCATTCCTCACAACTAGCCTTGGTAGCAGCATTGTACCCAACCTTATTTGTGTAATGGACCTCTAATCCATGACATCATGGCAGATCTCATACTAAGGAAACACCCAAATGTGCTCATCAATACTAATCTCAAACATCATCAGTTCATTTATGTAGCTACATATCATGAGATAAATATCTCAACCTTTAGGAGGAGAACAAATGAAAGATGTTTGGTGGAAATTATGAGTGAAGTTGCTCAATCATGTATTCAATCATGTTCTATAAACATCATATACAAATGAATGTTCAAAACGAAACATCAATTCTTCAATCAACTAAAAAATTCCATATTGTAATATTCGAAATCGAAAAATGACAGTAATACAAAGCAAATAAAAACAATAATGTTGGAATATCAAAACACCATGAATAGAACCAGAAATAGCAAAGCCATTTTATGAATAAGGAGGTGGAATACAAGTACAACAGTGCTCAAGAATGATAGCACTCAAGCCGACAGAGATGGCTAGAATGACCCTCAAGTTCCCCCACAAAGAACACTATGTAATTGATGCTCTTTTGGACACCCTCACTGTATTTCCCTTGCTGGAAATGTTGGAAATGTTGTTGCTAGCTAAAAAGGGGTGATTTTATGAGTCTATTCTGGTGCTCAGAAAATGCCAGGATTTGGACACTGACTTCTACTCACAAAACCTAGAAAAACCGAGAAAGGATTTCTGGATTGGCAGACCCCCGAAAAATCACCCTCCTAGGGCATGAAAATTTACTACTACTGGGTATGCAGTGATATGAGTTGAACTGAAAAATAAATTTCTGCAACAACTCCTCCATAGCTCAACTGTTTAAGGGTTGATCCCCTCACTGGATTCCAAACGACAATGCTATGGAATCTTACCCTCCTTTGGATCTCTCTACTGTTGCACTGCATAAGTCTATGGGTGACTGTGCTGCTAAAGAGGGCTGCAAATGGAAAAATGTCGGAATACTAAAATCTTTTCACAAGATAGAAGGACCCCTCTCCTGAGTGGGCAGTCGAAGGCCCCCATGGACAAGGTTGGTATTTTCGCTAAACAATCCTTTGTTCTTCTGGAAAACTTCGCACTCCTTGACATGTCGGAGTACGTCTTCCTTGAGGCCTCTCCATGAGAACCTCTCTTTGATGGCCTGGTATGTTTTGGTGAATCCCTGATGGCCTGAAAGAAGTGAATCATGTGCTGCATGCAAAATATTCTCCTTGATCCGAGAGGTTCCGCCAATAAAAGACCTCATCCATCACCCGATACCTGACATCGGTTAGCTGCCCATCTAGTATCTCACATCCACAACAGTCCTTAGAATACTCTACTAACAGTTGGGCGCTACAATCTGTATCAATGCTCATCAGGGACAATGTTGTTGGTCTCAGTGACAAGGCATCTGATACCAAATTGTTCTTCCCTTTGACATACTCGATGTCTAAGTCATAAGCCTAAATTTTTATGACCCACTTTTGTTGCCTCTCCTACAATTGCTTCTACTCAAGGAAAAATTGGAGATTGCTATGCTCAGTTCTCACCCGAAATATGTTTCCCACCAAATATTGTTGGAACTTGGCCAATTCATGCATGATGGCCAACATCTCTTTTTCATATATCGAATACAACCTCTCATGTGGCAATTGCTTCCAAATATCTAAAGTTATAGGGTGACCTCCTTGCATCAACAGTGCGCCAACTCCCTCTCCTAAAGCATCACACTCTAGCACAAAGGGCTACATGAAATCTAGTAATGGCAACACCAGACAAATGCTCATTACCTCCTTTAGCATTTCAAAGGCCCTCTTCACAGTGTCTATCTATCCTAAGGCTCCTCTATTGGTGAGATTCATGTGGGGTGCTGCTTGTTGACAAAATCCCTTGACAAACTTATAGTAGGTGCAAATTCCTACAAAACTCTAAAGTTCTGTCACATTCCTTGGTACCAGCCAATCCCGAATGGCCCAGATCTTCTCCTCATGGAACCTTACTCCATCTACTCAAATGATATGCCCTAGATAGAGCACATATGTAATAAATATTAACACTTAGAGAGTTTGGAATAAAAATTTTGCTCCTCCAAAATGCATAATACCGCCTCAATATGCTGCAAATGATCCTCCAAAGTGTGGCTGTAAATGAGGATGTCATCAAAGAACACGAACACAAACTTCCTCAGATGACAACGGAAGATGTGGTTCATACAAAAAGTGGTCGAAGGATTGGTTAGCCCAAAGGGGGTCACCAAGAACTTGAAGTGGCCATAGTGGCATCTGAATGCAATCTTTGGGACATCCTGGTCCCTCTCCTTGATCTGATGGTACCCTGATCTCAGATCAATTTTTGGAAAGAAATTCAATCCCCGTAGCTCATCCATCAGCTCATTAATCTTGGGGATGGGGTATCTATTCTTCAATGTCTTCTAGGGGGGAGAGAGAGAGAGAGAGAGAGAGAGAGAGAGGGTGGTGAGAGAAATATGGGGAGAGAGAGACATAGAGAGAGAGAGAGAGAGAGAGAGAGAGAGAGAGAGAGAGAGAGAGAGAGAGAGTGTGTGCATGTGTGTGTGAGAGAGAGAAATGGGGGAGAGAAAGAGGGGATGAGAGGGTGAGAGAGAGGGGATGAGAGGGTGATAGAGAGGGGATGAGAGGGTGAGAGAGAGGGGATGAGAGGGAGAGAGAGAGGGAGAGAGAGAGTGAGAGAGAGAGGGGGAAGAGAGAGAGAGAGAGAGAGAGAAAGGTAGATGGAGAGGGGAGATAAAGAGAGTGTGGACAAGAGAGAGAGAGATAAAGGTAGTTGGAGAGAGAGAGAGAGAGAGAGAGAGAGAGAGAGAGAGAGAGAGAGAAAACGAGAGAGAGAGAGAGAGAGAGAGAGCGCGAGAGAGAGAGAGAGAGGGGATGGAAAGAGAGGGGGGAGTGGAGAGAGAGAGAGAAGGAGACAGGGTGGGGGGGGGAGAGAGAGAGAGGGAGGGGAGAGAGGGAGTGTAATGTTCCTAAATTAGGAACAACTATACTATTGGGAATATCTCAAGATACTACCAATGTGGAGATCAGCAATACATAAACATGAGTAGGAAAATAGCAGTGAATACATTAATACCAAGAATTCTGGAAGATCTACATAACCATTACATTAGATGATAGCAGCAACAAATGTATACAAGTTCTTGATGAAATGATCTCTCAATCTAGGAAATGCAGCTTCAATGAAACATATACATGAGAGAAATATTGCTATACAAGGAAAGCCCTGGCTATGATTGCGCAATCCATCAAGAGGAACTGCTGAAAAATGTCAATAATAAATATATATGAAAATAATATCTCAAATAAAGAAGGGGGAGCAAGATCTCAACCCCTGAAAAAATACAATACACAATCCTCGAAGGGATTGGCAGAAATATACACAAAATGGCAAATCTGTAGAAATGCCAGAGTTGTTGGTTTGCTACAACAACTCAAGAACTGGAAACAAATGGAGAAGATTGAAGATAATGCAATCAATGACAAGATCTCCGCCAATGGATCTATAGAATGAAAGGATGATCTTCTAACCTAAGATCTAACCCTCCAAATGTGTGGAGCAAGTCTCCACTGCAAATACACTTAGAAATAATGCAGTCTAGAGAAGGGACTACGCTGTTGGTGAAGAGAAATTGTTGGCTCGATGCCAATGATCCATAATATGCTCTTGGATTTCCCTCACTGACCTCCCAGAGGAACAAAAGCTCCCTCCTCTGACAGATGAGCCAAGGAAATGGTGTATGGTGTCCTCCACTGCAACACCCCAGTAATACTTCGTTATACTTAAGTAGAAATAACGCAATAACTAAAGGAGAAGCTATGGCCTTGAGCCAAGAGATATGGAGAATGAGGAACAATCCTTCAAGAGGCCTCTCAAGAAGGAGAAGGAATCCTAAATAGGAATTCCCTGGAAATTCTTGCTAAATAGTAGAGAATGCACAATTCTCTGAATAGACAATTAAATGAATAATACAAGCATGAGAAACAATGGTTGCCTTGCCCTCCTTTTAAACAAGTGAAAGCTCTATCTCCATGGGTCCCATCCATTAGGGTCTCCTCCACCAAATATCCTCTTCCTCATTCACACTGAATTTTCTTCCAAAGTGAGCCACTCCTCCTATGGCAGCGCTGTTGACTTGGTCAAACTTGACCTTGTCTTCATGCATTTGCCCCTTTTCACACTTGAGGGTGAAAAATCAAGTTCTTATCTCTGTCCCTTTCCACATGGGAGGGATTTTATTCATGTTTTCAGTAAACATGGGCCTCCTTACCCATTTATTTAGCTGCTACGTGATAAAAGAAAAAATTTAATGTTCCATTTAGCTATGAGATAAAATGGGAACATTACAGTCCTCCCCTCCCAAATGTTGCTTTTCCTCAAGAAACTGCAAGGATAGAACTAAAGAAGCTCCACCCAAGGCATGGATTCTGAAATATGTTGAGGAAAATCTTCCTCATGTGGATCCTCCATCCCCCACGCAATCATCCATACAAAGTGAGTTACCTGCCAACATGGGAACTCCTGACAATCATCTTCCACCTTTCGCTCCCGCAATGTAGGTGGGCTGAGAATCTGATGTTGGTAGAAAAAATAGCCTACCCCACGCTATCCTCCTCTACACTTAGGATAAGTGTAGAGTATATGCTGATATTGGGCTGCAACAATATTGCCCTCAAGTGGAAAAATGAAGACTAGACCTCCAAGGATCTCTTCTCCAACATTATGAAACATGTTGTCCCAATCCATCTCATATGTGATGAGTTGGAAGTCACCATCATATGGAATCCAATCAATCATATGGCCCACCTCAAATGGAAACAAGTGTTTTGCTGTAGTGGCCACATGTCCTCTCATGCTCCCATTAGAACATGCAATGCAAATAATGTGAGAGATCTCTCCCCCAAGGGACGCATCCAACCTGTTAGCCATCAGTAAATTTTGTTTCAGCAAATGATAGCTAAAACAAGTCTTATGGTCTTCAAGAAACAAATTTCCTGCAAAATTTGTGACTTCTTGCAACCCCTTTGTGTCCCTTGTCCAAAAGGTCCTTTTCCCTAATATTCTCACTTCAAAACCCTTCAAAATCCTGCTGTCCCTAAAAAGAAAGAAAATTGTTTCCTAAAAGGCTCCATTTTCATCATTTCATTCCCTCCATTTTTCATAAAATGCCCCCTTTCCTCTTCATTTTCCTAAACACCTTCAAAAAAAAAAAACCACTTCTAAACGTATAAAACCCTTTTATTTGGTTCAAAAATGCTCATTTTTCCCTATTGGAACATCCAAAAAGGCTTTAAAAACCCTTGTTTCTTGCATTTTATGACCTTTTTTTTGTAGGCCTTAAGCCCCTGAGGGCTTAAGCCTTTCGCTCATTGTTTCCATATGTTTGAGCGCTATGACCAAGCGCCCAAACCCTGTCGCATCGGCATTTCTTCTATGAACCTGCATTTCCTTTGCAAAATTTTCCTTGCCGATGTGATTAGCTCCTTTCTTTTGGCCCCTGATCACTTCTCCTCCACATGACCGTGCCCTAGCCTAAGCTCTTAAGCCCCCTCCCCTCAAATTTTTCCCGTTCCCCTTGCAAAACTCTTTTGCCTTGTATTTTCCCCCATTACCTTCATCAAACTCTGACAAATCTTAGCCGTAGATCTATATCATCTGACGGCAATAATTCAACCCTCGTCTTCCCTTTCTTCTCTCAGCTGCATTCCCTTATATTTATCCCCACCATCCTTATCACTACATGGAGCAACCATAACCATTGATCACGGGCCTCAAACCCTGATCTGACGGCCTCCATCCATCCCCATTCTCCCCCTATCCACCCGACTGAAAAATATCATTTCATCCCTATAAATGATCTCCACCGTTGATTTATTTAAACCAACGGTCCTCGTTCATCCTGGCAGCCAGCCCCTCCGGACCTACCTACCATCCACTACATGAAGTGCCCATCCAATCACCTGCTAAAACTTGGCCCCCACCAAAGCTCCTGCCATGCATCTTTTCCATCTCACTTCTCTTCCAATCGTTGGATCTGCCCCTCCTCATCCGACACTCGATATCGTTTATTGCGTGGTTTTGCGGGCAAAAGTTTAACGTTCAAAAATCGAGCGAGACTGTTGGTTTTTCAGGAGCCACATGGCACATTTTGGTTGGATCACATTCGATTCAATGCAAACCACTTACTACCTAAGGGTCACGCGAAAACCATTCACAATTTTCACAAAACCACCAATCTGTAATTTTGCGCCATATGCAATTTTAAACCTGGTTTTCATAGGTTTTCTCCATAAAACCTCTCCCGCTCCTCTACATAAGCTCCTTTCACCCTCTGCCAGCCTTCAAAGCAATTTCACGCACATAACACAGGATTTTATAATAAATTTTTTGTTTTTCACAGGTCATATGGTGGTTTTAAAGCGAGAACCCAGCCCCCACAGTTTAGTAAAGGGCATGGCCAGAAGATAAGGACCCTCGTGGTGCAAACAAAGGTTAAAACATCACGTAAAAGGGATTTCCAGTCATCATTTCATAGTTGATCTGTGCGTTATGAGCACTGGCTACATGGTCAAACCCTCTAACACACCAAGAACCTCTTGTCCATAGCAAAGAAGAAAGAACAATGAAGATAAGTTTAAAGATCAAAAGCCAGGAGATTAATGACTTAATCAAAGACTTAAAGACTAAAATAATGGATTAAAGGGAAAGCCAATGAACAATCAAAATTAAAAGGGTTAATGCATAAGTTTGAAGGATTAAAGGCTTAATCCTTCTGTTTTAAGGTTAAAAAATAGTTTAAAGGTGGATACAGTTAGCAAAAGGACAGTTGAAGACCGAAGAAGAAAGAAAAAGGAATGATCAGCCTTAAAACACAAAATCACAGTTAAAATAGTGTTTTAAGGTATTAAGACAGATGGATTAGTAAAGGAAGCCTCCCAAATGCCACATCAGTAAGGCAATTAAAGTCAAAAATGCCACCTACATACTTATTTTCTCAAAAGAATACACAGTAAATGCACAGTCAGAGATATTTTGCCAAAGATAGCTCAGAATTAATTACCAGCCTACCAAAAGCCGCCAAAGTCAAAAAAAGTGACTGAAGTTGATGAAATTTAATGTAAAAATCAATTAGAAGAGTTAAAACATCTGAAAACTTCTCCATTTGGCCCTTCAAAGGCCGAGAAGCACCTACATTGTATTAATTGAACATATAGACCTTTCTTTCATTCCACCTCCTCATTATTCTATAAATACTTCTCTAGAAGAGAGTATTGGGGTTGGTCTTTGAATACTCATGGAGTTTAAATAGCTTTGAGGCCGCCAAAGCTCTGTTCTGTAATAGAAGAAAGATAGGTTGAGATGAGAAGTTTGAAGCTGTAAAGACCCACTAGACTTGAAGATTGTAACTGGTGTGAACATCAAATACAAGTTGATTTATGGTATCCTGGTCTATGTCTATGGTGATGTTTTTCTTATTGTAAATTGTTATTTTTCTCATGTTTTCCATACTTTTCATCTTCTCTGATAAAGAACAAAAAATATAGATTAGTATTTACTATCAAGTACCCTAAA
This sequence comes from Pinus albicaulis, assembly GCA_034641835.2. Classification (NCBI taxonomy): domain Eukaryota; kingdom Viridiplantae; phylum Streptophyta; class Pinopsida; order Pinales; family Pinaceae; genus Pinus; species Pinus albicaulis. The sequence goes on along the minus strand of CM076578.1, from coordinate 400,108,797 downwards.
TATCACTAATAAATCTTTATCTTTATGTTTTCTGCTAATTGTGTATTTGAGGATAATTTAATAGAGTGTGATCAGTCAAGGAATGTTGGTGAGACCTTGCCTTACTGAGTAAAACTTGAGATTCTGTCCTTGAATGTTCTTGAAAAGTATGCTAAGTAAAGTTGAACAAGGGAAGTCTATGGTTAGTCCTGTCCTCTAGTTTACCTCCAATAGTAACTTTGAAAAGTTCCCTAAGAGTATGCCAAAAGCAGGATAGGTTCAAAGTCCTTGCCTGATCTTAGGCTATTCTTCGTTTATCTTAAATGTTGTCTTGAAAATTCTCCTAAGTAAAGTTGAACTAGGGAAGTATATGGTTAGCCTTGTCCGCTAGTTTACCTCCAACGGTAACTTTGAAAAGTTCCCTAAGAGTATTGCCAAAATCAAAATAGGTTCAAAGTCGTTACCTGATCTTAGGTTATTCTTTGTTTATCTCAAATTTTTTCTTTTGAGAATATGCTGAAAGCAGACTAGGTTAAAAGTCCTTATTTGATCTTAAGCTATTATTTGTTTTCCTTTGAGTATGCCGAAAGAAGGCTCGGTTAAAAGTCCTTACTTGATCTTAAGCTGCTCTTTGTTTTCTTATATGTTTGCTTCTTTCATCACTTCTTCATGTTTCATACCATAAATCAACTTAAAGAGATCTATTGACATATATTACTTGCCTCGTAGACCACTCTTGAAACTTCTTGTCCAATTAAATCCTTTATGACTCCATAGCCCAATGGATTGAAATTGTTTCTTACTTATCCTATGATTTGAACCATTTTAAACCTACTCACAACTTTACCCTTCAAAAGACTTCCTTCATTTTAATGATATTCATCCCAAAAAAACAAACAAAAACCTTGTGATTAACAGCTAGCCTAATATCATATCATAAGCATTAAAGATCATATCTTTAAAAACACTTATAAGGAGAGATCCCTCTCTTAATCCAGGAGGGCTAGATCCTAGGATTCCAAAGTGGTTTTGATGTTGGCTCTGCAGCGTTTGTTCTTGCCAATCTTGCAAACTACGAAGGCCTGACATACTAGCAACTCCACTGGGGAATTATTGAGTAATAGATAACTTCACAACTCAACTAACCCCTATTCCTAAATGAATCAAGTGTCACCAAGACTGGTTATTATTGAGTGTTGATGGTGAACAACAACCAAACCTTCAAAACAAGTAAAAATCCTTCACCTAGCGACTCCACTAGTAGAAGACTCTGAACTGGTTGAATAGAGACAGTGACCTCTTTTCTTATTTACAAACATGATTCCAAGGATACAATGAAGATATGCCCCAATGAATAGAGATCATATCCCTGGGTTCCCACATAAGATGCCCCAGGTGAAATGGGATGAAAACCTGCCTATTTTTCAAGGTGAAGAGTTTGATGACCCTTTGTTACATCTCATCAAATTTCATATACATGTATGGAGGTTAAAGGTGGAATGGCATGAAGACTGCCTTATGAAAATGTTCATATTGACATTAGAAGGAAAAGAAAGGGATTGGTATGAATGGTTGAGGACTGGTAGTTTGTTTTCTCTAAGAGACCTCCACATAATATTTTATGATCATTATAAGGAAAAATCCCCGTATCTATCATTGGATAGAAATTGTTGTAATCAATCTGAGGGCCTCATAGAATACCTTGTAGGCATTTATGAATATTTGGGAAATTGGCAGCCTGAGGATCTCATAGCAACCGTCCATGAATTTCATACCCAAGATAACTATCATAAAAACCTAGATGATTTAGTTAAGGAAGAAATTAATCAAGAAATAAAAGAAAATCTTCAGGATCCAACTAAAAACATAACTAATGATGATTCATCATCCCTTTTATTTGAGGCTCAAGAAGACATCTAGCCTCAAATTCAATCTACACAAGATATAGATAAATGTTGTACTTCTGTTCAAAGAAACACAGAAGCATATTCCCCTTTGAAAGAAGAATAAATTGATCAAATTATAAACAAACAGCCAGTTTCTGAAATTTTTTGCAAAACAAACACTCTTGCCCATTCACCTAATGAACTTTGTTGTAAAAATTTAGAAAGTTCCCTTGTAGATCGGAATAAAGAAAGACCTGTTGATAATCCAATATGTTTCATTGGCGACATTACTTACATTAATGATTTTTCTAATTTTGATCTATCTGATGATGATGTTCTCCAAATAGAAGTTGACCTTGTAGGACCATCAATAGTAGATTTATGGGAGAAAGATCAGTTCCACCAACTCCAGGAAAGTAATGAGCTAAAGCAGAATATCTATGATACTGATGAAGAAATATTTAAGAATTCAGAAGTGGGCGAAGAATCTCTGAATCTTTGCTTTGCTTCATTACAACTCATTAGTAACAGTTTCTATGTAATTGGGAATTAGCAGCGTTTCAGCTCAAAGGTTGAGGAGGAAAGCCATGAAGAATTTCTTGAGCATGATGAATATAAAGAACCTTCTCCTAAAAGAGTTAAGGTAATTAAAGATGTTCCTGCTCAAGAGTATGATGATCTCTTCACAAAGTTCACTCTACTAAATCAGAATATACCAAGACTACAAGAGGATAGCACTGCCAAATATGATGAGTCCTCTAGTTCAGATAATAATGAAGATGATGAAGATTTTCTTTCTCAAAAGAATATTTTTCTTGATCCAGTGGAGGAAAAAGTAATCCTGGTTGAAAACTATCTTTTAAATACTCACAACCAGGTATATTTTCAAGATCCCTATGCTGATCTCTTGAAGAGATTTGAAGAGGGAATAAATATTGTTAGTAGCAGTATATTACCAAAGGCAAGAAGATTTTTTAACACTGCTACTAAAAAACAAGTAAGATGGGAGTGGCCCTGTTTGTCCAGCATGCTCAAAGATATGAGCAATGACCACTAATGGAACCATTTGATTGACTGTATGTATTGGAAAAGAGAATTTTCCAGCTAAACATGTAAATATTTCAGAGTTAGAATAGGTTAGATAGGAAAGCAAATAAGCTCATCCTGTGAGCATTTAGTTAGTTTTTGTTCTCTGCTTTTGAATTTGAGAAAGAAAATACAAAAACAATAGAAAAAGAGAAAAGAGGGTAGATATAAAAGAAGAAAGGTACAACCCCATACCAAAAAAGAGAAAGTCTGAAAGTGTGCAAACTTAAATGCCACTACCAAAAAGAACACTGCTATTTAGTCATTCAGCCTAATCATGACTAGATAGATTTCAATTTTCTTCTGATAGGTTGGTGAAGAATATTTTCCAAACTGTTTAATCTTGGCTTATCAATAGAATGGATTAGGATAGAACAACAGTGGTTCAAAAAAGCTTAAATCCTGAACCTGTAAGTTTGATAAGAAATTGGTTCTAATATGTTCAAAATTTGAACCAAGAGATAAGAGAACAGCTCTAAAAAGATCAAAATCAGAGCTAAAAGAAGAGTGAAGGATGTCTTTTATTTTTCAGATCTTAAGCCTTCACATTTTTGTTTTTATTTGAGAAAATAAAATCTATGTGCAACTGTTACAATGAAAATTGTCATCCTGACATTCTGACATGTGTATGAGCTCATTATTACTCATACTTCTCCCTTTTGCAAGTCTAACATATCAGTTCCTCATGTCAAGCCTTGAAAATCGGAAAAAGTTCCTAAAAGTCTCTTAAACTTTGGTATCGCACTTTCTGGCTATCTTGCCTGCGGTCTCACACCCAATGTTTAGCTTTCCTGTGTTCCTAAATGCACTTTATCTTTGTTATAGGTGTGGACCCCTGTAAGATTAAAAAGGCGCAAGTAAAATCCCAAAAATCTCAATTAAAGTAAATTTTGGAAGCTTATAGAATGGATTTTGTGGTGGCAGAACCGCTCTTATGAGGTGCATGAATCCCTTACCTTATGGAGCTAACCCCTAGATGTGATGAGCTTATCCCTTTGAAGGACGATTCTATCCCTTCATGCTTGGAACAGAAAACATCCTCTTTTCCACTATAAAAAGAGGCATTGGGTAGCCTCAAAGGGAGTTTAAGCTTTTAGAATATTTGAAGTTAAGTGCTGGTGAGATTTAGACTCAGTTAACTAAGAATTTTGTGAGGAGAGATTGCATACCTCTATTTGTCTTGGTTGGAGGAGTGCAAATCTTATCAAAGTAAAGGAGACTCCTGCTCCGGACCCCGGAAAGTCCTGTGCAACATTAAGGCTCAGGTTGTAAGGATTTTCTTCTTTTGAAATTAATACAAATATACTCATTTTTCTCAATAAGCTTTCAATCAATGGTTTATTTCATAGATTCCTTGATCACTATGATAAGCATGGTTTATGATGATTTCTACACAGGTGCTATGTAATATTTTGCTTGTTTGTGACTACAGGTTTACAAACGAAACTCCTTCAAGCGCACGAGGGATAACAACAAATTCAAACAAGCACTGGACAAACGGTAAGTCTTTTACACCTATCTAGAGATTTTCATAGATCATATATGCTTAGAGAAAGATTAGTCTATTTGGCTGTTTGTTGTTAGATACTTTTAGTACTAGGGAGATCGGTCTTGTCCGCAAAACGGATTAATCCACACAACAAATTGGCGACTCCGCTGGGGAAAAACTTGTTGTTTTTGGTTCTCTTTTATTTTGACTTGAGGAAACGTTTTCCTGGTTTTTTATTGATAAAAATTTGCCTGGGTAGCTTAGGTTTTATCTGTTTTTGAAAATTTTGAAATCCTTTAATTTTTTTTCTAGTTTTTTCTGGGACCGCACTTTGTCTTATTTTCACAGTGCAGGCAGTTTCGCACTTTCCCTGTGTAAACAGTGCGGGACCGCACCTGTGATGTGCTGGAGCCTGCAGACCCTGTGAAAGTTTTGAAAAACTTTAGATTTCTTTCTTTAGTTTATCTTGATTTTGATTTTCAGTTTTTGTTTTCTGCCCAGATTGATGATTGTTTCTCTCAAAAGCTTTCTATTAATAAATCTCAGGAGTATTGGTGTTTTGATGATTTTCTAGAAGTTTTGCATTTTGGATTGCATTTCACTTGGTCTTTGTAGCGATTTGAAGCATTTGACACTTTGAAGTACCTCAGATTACCTTGCTCTTTTTGGTATTTTTGCTGGATCTGAACTAATTGTGAAATCATCCTTTATTGAGAAATAGAGTTACCTGTTTCTTTGCAAATCTTCAAAAGAAACTTTGTTATTGGTTTTTGAATTTCAATTTTAATAAAAAACATAATTGAGTGTTTTTGATCTGTTTGTTATTTTGGACGAATAGATCCTTAGTTTGCTGAACAACTAAGTAAAAACATTCTTCAAAAAAATCTTAAAGCTTTTATTCATTTAGATTATTAAAGTTTGTGGTTTTGAGTGCTATTAAACTTTGTAGATCTTGAAATTAGTTTTGTAGTTTTGAGTGCTTTTAAAATTTGTAGATTTCTTTTGAAGGAAAATTGTTTTGTAGCTTCAAGATTTTGGAAAGTGAAAGGATTTTTATTGTGAGCTTTGATCATTTGTTGGAAAAGACAAAAAATAGTTTCTTTCAATTGTTATTTATGTTCAAAGAAGGAATTGTTTATTAAAAGAATTGCATTCTCTAACTTTTACTTAATTAGAATTTCATTGAAAGAAAACAAGCTGATTATCATTTTTAGATGCATTTTTAGTGTCTTTGGAAATCGAGTCATTTCACACCATCAGAGTTTCATTTCCGCACCCATTGACTTAAGAAACAGCTCTTAAAAATAACGCTTAATTAAAATTCATCTAGTAATCTTTTTATTTTCTAGGGCTCTTACCACCAACATAGCTTAGGCTAATGTCTTGGAGTAGAGAGTAGTTAACTCTCCAAGGTAGTAAAAACAAACAAGTAGACAAATCTTGCGGTAGGAGATAAATCCAATTGTAATTTGTATAATCTGGGAAGCTTCTCTTAAAGAATTCAATCACGAGATCATATCCGAACCTTTGAGACAATCAATTCTGTTTCATTGGGGAAGATAGAAGATTTTGCGCGTATTACAAACGGTAAACCTCGGATTAACCATTGTCGAGGAGCCTGGGGTCACTTGTCGGTAAACCTCGGATTAACCATGTCAAGGAGCCTTCAAGGGGATTGAGCTTGCTACTCTGCCCTTGCGCATGAAATCGGATCGTAGACTGTTTCCCCAGTTATATTTGTTACTATTGGTAACCTTAGCGTCCATTATCTTAATATTATTTCTTAAGGTGACGGTGAAGGAAAGATCTCACTGTACCTGGAGCAGACGTTGACTAGACTCACTTGGACTCTCTGGGGGGTTCTCTTCACACGATATGGTTTTGTGAGGAAACTTGTGCCAGTCTGTTTCATTAAGCAGGTTGTCGGGGTAACTGTTCCAACCGCCCTTTCTATGTTAAATTTCTACTAAGTTGGATTTCATCACCAACTAGTGTTTTTAGTATGGAAAGTTACTGTTTGTGTGTGGTTTGATCTCTTAGATTTTTAAGCGTGTGATTCAACTGTTTGTTTCTTTAGAGACTTTAGGTGTTTTTATTGAAATTTTCTTTGTTTGCGTGTGATTACTTAATATTTAATCATGGCGGAATTGCCGAGACAATCCCGCAGACTACAAGGGAAACCCCCTGAATATTCACCAAGTCAGCTTGAAGGGCTTCGTGCTCTGGTATCATCTAGTAGTGGTAGGATTAGATCAACAGAAATTGGAAGTTCATTCATAGTTGTCCATCCTGATCATCAAATACCTACAACAGAATACATTCAAGAACCGATTTCAGTTTCTGAAGTTACTGGTAGTATTTCTACTTCCAGTGAACTAGCTGGCGAACCTGAAATATCTGAACCTGAAACTGAACCTTCTGTTGTGGAAACATCCTCAGGATTTATTTCACCAAATTCTAGTGATCTTGATTCACCTAGGGTAAGAAATATTGTCACTGACGATCTTCCAGCTGGTCTTATCTCAATTGAAGAACTTACTAATCCAGACGAAGATATATCTCTTCCCGACTCCCCTCAATCTTTAAATATTAGGGAGCATGAATCTATTTTCTACAGCCCTATTCGAACTAGTGCTTGGTATCTATCTTTAACAAAAATTTTAGAGAATCCAGGTCTTGCTTTTTCTCCACCTCGAGTTCCATTTCATCCTACACCCAGAGGTTACTATCCGCCATCCATTATGGCTGGAGAGTCATCCGTGTTTTCCCAGACACTGGAATCATTTTTACATGGTCGTCCTTATGTTCCTTCGGGATATCAGGCTCTGTCTGGTACTTTCTTGGGAGCAGCTCCTCAACCAATCGAATAAATTTTGTCATCTGGAAATAGTGGTGTTAAAACTAAAACGTTGAATGCAGCTCAAATTTATATGATGTCTGGTAATATTCCGAATCCTCAAACTCAAGGCAGTTAGTTACCGCCTGGAGGGCCAATACAGGGAAATCCGTTACTGCCTGAGGGGCAACCTTCAGGTAGTCAGTTACTGCCTGGGGGGAAACCTTCAGGAAGTCAGTTACCGCCTGGGGGGCAACCTCAAGGTAACTTTTTCCCAGGACAAACTGTGGAATCATATTATTTTGGAGGACAACCCCAAGGACAGTACACACCTCCAAGGTATCAACCTTTAGGACAGTACATGCCCCAAGGTCAACCCCAAAATCAATATGCTCCTCAGGGTCCTTATCAACCCCAGCTTCAATATAGGCCTCAGGGTTATCAACCTCAAGGTCAGTACCCAATTCAAGGTTTTCAACAGACTTCTGGTCAGCCATCTATTCAAGGAGCCAGAAATATACCACTTACTTATCAACCCTACGTTCAACCAGGTTATGGTCCTTACGTTCAACCTTCTACGGGACAATACCCCGGAATGAATATGGTGTGGGATCCGTCCCAATATCAACAGCCTATGCAGCCTAATGTGCAGTTGCCTTATTAGCCTGGACAGCCTTTAATTACTGGTCCAACTCAGAAACCTGTCCAACCTACTATTCAACCTTCTACACCTAGTACTATTTAGCAAGCTGGTCCTAGTTCACCTAAGACTCCGCCTCAAACTGCTACAACTGTTGCTATGTCTGTTCAACCTATAACACCTACTTCTGGAGTATCTGTAACCCCGAGTTTGTCTATCCCTGCATCCGTGCAAATCCCTCAAGTCTATGTACCCCAGCCAGGATCTTCGGTTCAGATGCCTATGGGACAAGCCGGTACAAGTACAGTTGTCACAAGTCAACCACAATTCACGTATCAAACGTACCAGGGACAACCATAATTCGGTCCCTATACACAAAATGTAAACTATCAGTATCAACCGTACCCTAGCTATACTTATCAACAGCCTCAACAACCCCAGTTCGGTACGATTAATCCTGGTTTTCTAGGAGGTTATACAATTCCTAATGCTAATCCGATTCCCAGTTACCCTGGGTATCCACCTCCTGGAACTGCTTTGGCTACTCAAGGTTTTCGCGACCCTAACCATCGGTTACCATTTATCGCAACTTTGGATTTACCTGATTTGACGCGCCTTACAAATGATCCAATTTTCTATTATCAGTACTGGCCGCCAATGCCGCATAAGTTGCCCAGTGATATACCAAAATTCGAAGGTAAGTCAGGAGAGGATCCATCAAATCACGTCATGACTTATCACCTTTGGTGTGCGTCTAATTCAATCATTGATGATTCGATTTGCTTATGTCTTTTCCAAAGAACTCTTATTGGTCTTGCAGCTAAATGGTACATTGAGTTACCACGAGGCTCATTTCGTAACTTCAGTCAGTTAGCAACTGCCTTCTTGACTCATTTTCATTTGCCGGTCAGATACGAAAATGGCATGGAGTTATTAACTTCACTGAAACAATCCACGTCTACATATATTTCTGATCATATTCATGAATGGCGACGTAGGAGATGTTCGGTGAAATTTTACATTCCGGATCAAATTTTGGTGGAATGGTTTGTTAAATCATTGTTACCCAAGATTACTGAAGATGTAGCTAAGGCCGGTGTTGTTGCCGAAGAGAAAGTAATTTCTCAAGCTTAGTACCTTGACCTCGTTTACACGCAGTTAGGTACTTTACATGAAAAAATCCCAGACCTTCCAAAACAAGGTCAAATAGCTACTGCTCCTTCAGGGTCTCATGCCGCTGACAGTATGATTGGTACAGTCAATACTAAAAGTAAGAAGAAATCTTCAAAGAATTCTTCTCCAATTATAAATTTACTTGATTCCTCGAAAGGAGAATCTTCCCCTGAAGTTTCTGCCGATATTCATGTTGTGGAGACATCTACAGCTAAATCTAAGTCTGGTAGTAAAAAGAAAGGGAAGAATAAAAAAAAAAAGAATTCGAAAGAAAAAACTGATAAAAATGAATCTAATGACGAAAATGTAAACCACGGTATCCTTGTTACATTTGTGACGAAGATCATTTTAGTAAGGAATGCCCACATCGGGCCGAGGTTGCAAAATTCTTCAAAGGTTCACAACTTGTTGTCTTGAAGGATCCCTTTCCGACTCAAGGTAGTAAGATGGTTGGTTCTACCTCGACTGCTTCAGAAGAGCCCATTTTGATGATGTCCCATTTAAGAATTGCGATGCGATCGAAATATTATGGTACTAAGAATCTTGTTGATGATAAAGAAGCAGAATCTTCTAATGCAAATACATCAACTACACCTCCTCCTGTTTCTGTTCTGCTACAGATCAAGAAACCAAATCCAGACTTAATAATCAAACCGCCTGCTAAAGGTGTTCTTCGTAAATCAGCTTTTAATCCACATGTGAGAGCTGCTAAGAATTACAACATTGTTGAAGACTTAGCAATTTCTCCTTCAGCGATGTCGGCTTTGGAAGTGCTGCAATAATGCCCAGAACAACGTAAATTTCTTTTTTCTGCCATAGGAGCTGTTGATATTTAGGATTCTAATCTTATAATCTTTGATCTAGAAAATAGTACACCTCGCTTACCTCACCAAATGGCTTTCCAGATTCCGGTGACAGTAAAAAATAGACCAATTTATAGGACTGTGGTTGATTAGGGAGCTTCAACGTGTATTATGTCGATTCAGTGTTGGAAATCACTTGGTTCTCCTACACTGAATCAATCTCCAACGATTCTTATGGCTTTTGATGGTCGAGGTTTCCACCCTTTTGGTATTTTGCAGGATTTACCCATAGGGGTCGAAGGTAAAGTTGTAAATCTAGATGTGGAAGTGGTTGATGCCCCTCTTGATTACAACCTTCTTCTAGGTCATAGTTGGTCTTACGCTATGACTGTTGTTGTCTCTTCGATCTTCCGACTCATAAAATTTCCATATCAAGGAAAGATCGTTACAATAGATCAGTTAACTTATTTTACTTCCGACCAAGCCTCTACAGAAACAATCCAGCATGTTGGTAAAACGACTATCCCTTATAAGGATGTTGGAGTAGGTTTTCTTGAAGATTCTGGTTTGCTAGGAACTTTTTCCATTCCTCCTCCTAACGTATCGCCTTCTGTTGCAACTATTCATATAATTTCGTCAGACTCTTTTATGTTTGATGATCCTTGGATCGTACCTTCCGAATCCAAGTTAGATTCAATTGATGGCATGATGCCTTTGAGTCCATTTGAACTTGCATATTAGGCTGTACAGTCTTTTTCCGACCCCTCTTCAACCAAAATTGATCCAGTGAATGGGATCCATGAGGAATCACTCTCTGTATCTAGATTAGCCACAACGGCATTTCCTAAACCTGTTCATTCTGATGAGGAGATTCGTGAGTTATTTTCTGTTGATGATTTACCATGGGAAGATCTACATCATCAATCTTCATTTTTACCTGAACTAGATAATTCTGAAGATGATTTCGCTTCAATCTTTACTGCTGAATATGTCAAGGAACCGCAGAATCCATTGAAAAATCCTGATTCTGAGTTAAATTTGGAAAATATTTCTCGAACGATTCCAATTGATATTTCAGTTAAACATGTAATAATTGAAAACATTCATATAGGTGCTTGCTATACTAAAGAATAAATTCAAACTTATAAAGCCCTATTTCAAGAATTTCGTGATGTGTTTGCCTGCTCCTACGAAGAAATGCCAGGAATTGATCCGTCAATTGTCGTACTTACCCAGATGCCAAACCTATCCGTCAACGTCTACATTAGATGCATCCTAGAAAAGTTGTTGCTATCAAAGCAGAGGTTGAAAAATTGCTTCGTGCGGGTTTTATTTATCCGATTCCCTTAACAGATTGGGTATCTAATATTGTTCCTATGACTAAAAAACAAGGAACGATACAAGTATGTATCGATTATAGGGATATTAATTGAGATTGTCCTAAAGAAAATTATCCAACTCCCTATATTGATCAAATAATCGATGATTGTGCCGACAGTGAAATGTTTTCCTTTATTGATGGCTTTTCAGGGTATAATCAAATAAACATACTCCCTGCTGATCAGCCAAAAACAATTTTTATTTGTCCGTGGGGGACATTTGCTCACTGCAAACTACCCTTTGGATTGAAAAATGCTGGAGAAACTTTTCAAAGGGAAATGTCTTATGCGTTTCATGACATTAAGCACATTTTGCAACCGTATCTCATTGATTTACCTGCTCATTCATCACGCAGGGTTGACCATCTTACACATTTACGTGCTATCTTTATGAGATGTTGGCATTATCGAATTCGGCTAAATCCACGCAAATGTGTTTTTTGTGTTGAGTCGAGTTGTTTACCTGGATTTGTTATCTCAAAAGCAGGTATTCACGTCGATCCATCAAAGGTCGAGGCTATTGTCAAATTACCTCCTCCTTTGACTTTACGCCAACTCCAAAGTTTGCAGGGGAAAGCAAACTTTTTACGAACATTTATTCCTAACTATGCCGAGCTTACAAAAGGTTTTACCTGGTTGTTAAAACAGAACATTCCATTCTTTTGGGATGAGATCACTAATTGATCTTTTGATGCACTTAAACACGCATTGACCCATGCACCGTTATTGCATCCTCCCAACTACAACCAGGATTACATTTTATATCTCACTGCTTCTCATTCCACCATTGGCATGGTGTTAGTTCAGGAAGACGAATCTCACACTGAACATGTGATTTACTATCTTAGTCAAAATCTGCATCTGACTGAGATTAAGTATACAAATGTGGAGAAATTGGCTTTGGAAGCTGTTCAAGTTGTCCAACGATTTAGACATTACATATTGTTACGCAAACTATGGTAATTTCTGATTGCAACCCTATGATGTAAATTCTGACCAATCAATTGCTAGGGGGCAAGTATTCCAAATGGATAGTCATCCTGCAGGAATTCGACTTGGAATTTGAAAAATCCAAGGCAACAAAATCCTTGGTTTTTGCGGAACTAATGTGTGATTTCCCCTCTATTGATACTGAAACTGTGGCAGAGCAGCCCATTGCTGACGAATCTCTATTTCTTATCAGTACTCTTGATCCATGGTATGGAGATATTATCGTTTATCTACAAACCCAATCTTTTCGGCCTGAAATCTCGCGATCCCAGCGATGGAAGATACGTTTCCAATCCCAACAGTATAATATTCTTGGTGATACACTTTATCGTCGTGGGGTGGATTCTATTTTCCGATGCTGTCTTATTCATGAAGAAGCTGAAAAGGTTTTAAATGACTGCCATTCTGGAGCATGTGGTGGTCATATGTCTGGGTATGTCACAACCCAAAAGATATTGCACGCTGGTTATTTCTGGCCGTCGTTATTCAAAGATTGTATTTATGCAGTCTGGAAATGCAACAATTGTCAACTGTTTGATCATAAGATACACACCCCACCTGCTCCTCTTCCTCCCATAATTGTTGTTGGTCCTTTCGCAAAATGGGGTATCAATTTTATTACATGTAACCCTCACTCGGCTAGGGGGCATGCCTATATTATCTTAGCAGTAGATTATTTTACTAAGTGGGCCGAGGCGATGCCTACATTTTCGGCTGATGGCAAGACTGCTGCAACTTTCGTATTTAATCACATAATTGCTAGGTTCGGTGTTCCTCAAGCCATTATTACTCATCATGGAAGCCATTTTTGGAACATCATGATGACTGAACTGACAGAACAGCTTGGCCTACATCACGATAGTTCCACTTCATATTATCCACAAGCCAATGGTCTAGTCGAAACCATAAATAAATTTTTAGTCACCATGATCAGACAAATTATTGGTATTCACAAGATGAATTTGCATTCCATGTTATTTTCAGCACTTTGGGCATATCAAACCTCAGTCAAAACATCAACTGGTTTCACTCCCTTTCAACTCGTTTACAGTTTGGAAGTTGTGTTGTCGATTGAATGCAAAATTCCATCTTTGAAATTAGCCATAGAATTACTCCCAGCTACGTCTGAAGAGGAGAAACGTTTTTTTGTACTTGGCTCAGTTGGATGAAAATCAGAGAAACATTGCAATAGCAAATGAGGTTCACGTCAAAAGAGTAAAATCTCACTATGATAGAAGTGTTACCCCTCGAAATTTTTCAGAAGGAGACCTAGTCTTAGTTTATGATCAAGCCAACGATAAGCTAGGAGCTAGAAAATTCGTGCCCATGTGGCATGGTCCTTTCATTGTTAAGCGAAAACTAGCAAAAGGGGCCTATGAGCTGATAGATTTTGATGGTATCCCTTTAGATAAGCCCAGAAATGGGTTATATCTGAAGCGGTATTATGCTTAAACTTGGTATGGAGATATTTTATTTTTTAGGTTAGATTTCTTTACTGCTAGTGTGTCTTAGATTAGAAAGGTGTGCCTAGTTTAGAAGTGTGTTTTATCACTATTCCTGCTTATCTGAGTTTTACTCTTGATAATGCAGATGTCGACATCTCTTCAAACCTACATTGGTTTTGCTGATGGTGCTTGTCGTAGTACATAGAACATTTCTTCCGTAGCTTGGGTTATCTATTCACCCTCTGACGAGTTAGTTTCCATGCATGGGGTAAGCCTTGGTCAAACAACGAATAACATTGCCGAGTATAGTGCAGTGATTGAGTTATTATCTAAGTCCATATCATTTGGAATTTGGAGTTTTATTGTGAGGTTGGATTCTAAACTTGTTGTATTACAACTTAACAGGGTTTATGCCATTAGAAATCTAGTGTTGTTACGGTTGTTTTTAAGAGTTCGTCTCTTGGAATGTGAGTTTGACTACATTGAATATCAACATATTCCAATACATTTAAATACATTAGCAGACATAGTTGCTTCTAGTATGATAAATCAACATTTGCAGTGATCAAAATAGTAAAACAAATAACATTCATAACATGTATACAGATAGCCGATAAATAGTGATATATCATAGATAGAAGTGTTTTCAAAAAATATACATTGTCTTCGATCATAGGTTGGAAACACCTTATGATTGGCAAATGATAACACAAAAAGTCAAAAATATGAGTCTACAACACGATCATCCCATCACTGATGGTGATCACGGTAAGAAACCACTACCCGAGCCACCCTACACAGAAACCTCCTAAAAGGTCCTGGAACACCAATCACGTATCTCTGTAATCTGAGTGGGATATCATCTATGTTTGTCCCCGGAATGTCTAGAGTCAAATGCTCTAGATGATGCTCTAAATCAGTCAAAATTTTTGCTGATTGGCTTGTTGGAGCTGGTGCAGCTGCAACTGGTTGTCTTCTTTCATAGGGTTGGAGATGGGCTGGTCGCCGTGGGCCCACATCTGTATTCAATAAATTTTTGGTTATTAATTTCCAAGATGATTTAAAAATAAAAAAATAGAACTTAGAAAATGTTGAAGAAATTTTTTTTACCTGAGTCATCCCACTGTTCCCCTACTGGGAGAGTCATCTCTCGGTCGCCGCGGAAATCTATCTCGACGTATGGAAAATCCTATATAACAAAAGGTTGGTGATGCAGCTAATGAAAATATGCAGAGGAAATCAAACAATCTCAACGCCCTCAATACCGTGACGGGCCATCACTGTGGACCAACGAACCATCCTAGGTTCTCTAAGACGACCGACATCAACAGGGATACTCTCTAGAGCTAGCATAAAAAGCCTCTCTAGAGCAAAGGAGACGATGAGGGATCCATATCGAAAGTTATTCAGTTTCCCATTTTTTGCTCTAGTTAGTTGGCCTTTTACATTAGCCAACATAGCGTCACACTAGTTGAAAATGGTGCCGTGAAAACAGTCCACAACAATATGCATCTGAGAATCGGTAGCTACATGCAATGCTGCGCTCCCACACAGCCTGTTAACAGTAAATGCAATAACTTTCAAGTCTGGACGGATGATAGTTTTTATATCAATCCGTTTGTCCCTGGGGTCTGCTTCATCATTATAGAATTCTTGTCAAAGACTAGTGACAGTCTGGCCACCTGGCCTAGTCCCAAACAAGGAGAGTTGTTCACCCCTCTTGGACAAACCAATCAGAAAATAAATTTCCTCTAGCTCGATTTTGAGCCGGTGGCCGCCAATAATGAAACACTAGTCCTGCACGTTCCACCTGTTTACCAGCCATGTCAGGAGCTCTACCTGTGCTTTCATGCCTTGGATGGCCCAGAATTTATATATATCGCATGCTCTTAATGCTTGCATTGTGGGAAAATGGAGCATTGCAGCATCATCCACGTACTCGTGTTCACGTTCTCTCCAAATCAACATCTTCTTAATCCTACAATACATAAAAAGATAGATTAGAACAATCTAATTTGAAAAATTTTGGGCGACAAAAGAGAAATTTGAGTTTTAAATTTAAACGTGTGGGGACCACACTTTACCTTTGTAAACAGTGCATAGGAACGTACGCGTTCTGTAAGGAAAGTGCGGACCCACGACTTTTTTCCTTGTAGGAAAAATTCGGGGTCCGCAGGTACCATGTGTGTCACCTGCGAACCCCCGCGGGTGATTTTTGAACCATATTTTTCCCTTTAAAATAAGATTTAAAGCCTAAAAATGAATTGTAAATGGATGAAATGAAAGATTAAGAGGTCATGGATTACTTGGGACTAACGGTTCTCAATTTCAATGGATGGATTTTCTGGAATCTTCACAGGAACTTTTTTACCCAAAAGCTTCTACTTTTCACTCTGAACTTGAACGGTAAAAATGAAGTTGAAAAAGTCCTTTTTATAAGTTTTTTCGAATAGATGAATTTTTAATTTATTTATTTTTCACTTTAAAAAGGGTATTTTTGAAGCATTTTTACTCATTTTAAACAGGTATGTGTAACGTTTCAAGTTTTTGTGTAGAAATTGGATTTTTCAGGAGAATTGATCATTTTTCAACAAAGAGCATACTTTTATCACTTTTTCGGACTCTTTAAAAATTTTACGAAAAATCGAAACATTGGAGTCCTCTTTTAAGCCCTTTTCAGACTCTCTAAACATGAAAATATCACCGAGTACTTGATTGTTCGAACTCGTTAAAGTAAATGAATAATCGTCCCTTCAGTATAAGTTTACCCCTTTTACGGACTGAAATGGACTATTTACGAAAAAGGTATGCGTTGACCAATTACGGTCAATAGAGTTCTCTCCCGCATTATTTTATCCTTTTTCGGGCCTGAGAGACTAAATTTATGAAAAAGTACACCCACGGAGTTTTCTTAAGTTTTTCTTATGACTCCCTAAAATTGAAAAACACCGAGTTTCTCCTATACTGGACTCCTTAAAATTTAACAGTAATGGACATGTTTAATTTTCAACAGGAACGGACCACTCCTTCTTAGGGTTCGAATATTAAACTAAGTTGGACTCATTCGAAGGATGAGCTTATAAACAAGCAAATGTTCTCCTCCTCAAGCTTGTCAAAAATAAAGAGGTACTTGCTAGAAATGGTGGGGGAAAAGAGAGAAAAATTGGCATGTTTGTTGCATTTTGATTCTTCAAAAATTCAGTCAACCACTCTTGAACACAAAACTTTCATTCACCTGGGTTGGGAAATCCTTTGCCTAACAGTTAATCAAACCTCATTGAAAGTTTTCATCTAGCTTCTGGGTATTAGCTTTGGGTCAATTGTCGCCAAGCCATTTGCAGTGTCGTTATGTGTTCAAGAGGACAGTTTAAATAAACCATTCATCTACAAAATATCTGTCATCCATTTTGACCATCCCTGAGTAAGTCCTTGCCAATATATTTTCAAAACTTGATCTATGATTTCATGTTGTGGGCTTGCCTACGACGGATCACTTTCTATCAACGACAACTCATTATCTAGGAAGTTGATCTAGAAATTGACAGTACCTTGAAATCTGCATGCCTTAATGGTAGGTTTCTCACTTTCGACGATAGGTTACATCATCGACATTCGATCGAATGATTCCATGAGATGTTTGACTTTAGCTCATTCATTCACATTTCATGGATTGTACTGGGTACTTTGAGAGCCATTGACATTACTGGTAGCTACTCTCACACTTGTTAACAGTTTACATTATTGACTGGTAATCAAGTGGTTTCTACCATGTTCGACTTCGACACATTCATTCGCATGGATAGAATCGTACTAGTTCGAGATGCGGAAATCAAGACCCTAGATCTAGTTTCCACTATCTAGGCTGCGAGGAATTTTGTTATCATTTATACAATGGACTATTTATAAATAGATGGCTGTGTCCATACTGTGTTCACACATGTCTATACTGTGATTTACTCAAAATCATTCCCGTATCAGAACAGTTGAATTAGTTTTTTAGTTTAATCTGAGTATGGGAATGCCTACCTCAGTGATGATACATATACATATATAGTTTTCATTGAATGTTTTTACAGGTGCTGACTGGGGTGTCCACAAGATGATCCTTGAAATGATAAAGTACTGCACTCTTCATATATGACAGACTTTAGCATCATCTATTCCAGACTTTGCACTTTAGGGGGCAATCTGTTACACTGAAAATTGTCATCCTGACATTCTGCCATGTGTAAGAGCTCATTATTACTCATACTTCTCCCTTTTGCAAGTCTAACATATCAGTTTTTCATGTCAAGCCTTGAAAATCAGAAAAAGTTTCTAAAAGTCTCCTAAACTTTGGTATCGCACTTTCTGGCTAGCTTGCCTGTGGTCTCGCACCCAATGTTCAGCTTTCCTGCGTTCCTAAATGCACTTTATCTTTATTATAGGTGCAGACCCCTGTAAGATTAAAAAGGCGCAAGTAAAATCCCAAAAATCTCAATTAAAGTAAATTCTAGAAGCTTCTAGAATGGATTTTGCGGTGGCAGAACCGCTCTTGTGAGGTGCATGAATCCCTTACCTTATGGAGCTAACCCCTTGATGTGAGGAGCTTATCCCTTTGAAGGAGGATTCTATCCCTTCATACCTGGAACAGAAAAACCTCCTCTTTTCCACTATAAAAAGAGGCATTGGGTAGCCTCAAAGGGAGTTCAAGCTTTTAGAATATTTGAAGTTAAGTGCTGTTGAGATTTAGACTCAATTAACTAAGACTTTTGTGAGGAGAGATTACATACCTCTATTTGTCTTGGTTGGAGGAGTGCAGAGCTTATCAAAGTAAAGGAGACTCCTGCTTCGGACCCCGGAAAGTCCTGTGCAACATCAAGGCTCAGGTTGTAAGGATTTTCTTCTTTTGAAATTAATAAAAATATACTCATTTTTCTCAATAAGCTTTTAATCAATGGTTTATTTCATAGATTCCTTGATCACTATGATAAGCATGGTTTATGATGATTTCTATACAGGTGTTATGTAATATTTTGCTTGTTTGTGACTGCAGGTTTACAAGTGAAACTCCTTCAAGCGCGCGAGGGATAACAACAAATTCAAACAAGCACTGGACAAACGGTAAGTCTTTTACAGCTATCTAGAGCTTTTCATAGATCATATATTCTTAGGGAAAGATTAGTCTATTTGGCTGTTTGTTGCTAGATAATTTTAGTACTAGGGAGATCGGTCTTGTTCGCAAGACGGATTAATCCACACAACAGCAACTTGTACATACAGCCATAGACACCATGTTAAATCAGAAAGTCTAATCCTGATTTGACTGTGTTTCAATTTCTGCTTTAGAAAATAGAGAATAAAATCTGCCAGACAGTCTAATCTTGACAGATAGTAGCTTAGGTAGAGAATTAATGAATTCAACTGCTTAATCTGAACTCATGGAAGAAATAAGGGTAGATTTTGAATAGTTTCCTATTTTCAACAAAAGAATAAAATATTGATGGAAAAGGTTTGCAAGTTCAAATGCACCTTCTGAAGAAAAAAATGTTAGGAAGTAGGCTGTGTAGGTAGAATGTTTGGGAGAAATTTGTTTGCTGATATGTAACTACTGATCATCTTTTGAAGTAACATGATCAAAGAAGAAGCAGGTTGTCAATGGATAAGGCATGGGTTTGCATCCTAGAGATCAATTTCTGAAGTTCTTGAGACCTCCAAGGAGTTGACATCCCCAATTGGAGCCACTGTTAGCCATCAGTAAATTTTGTTTTAGAAAATGATCGCTAAAACAAGTCTTATGATCTTCAAGAAAAAAATTTCCTGCAAAATTTGTGACTTCTTGCAGCCCCTTTGTGTCCCTTGTCCAAAAGTTCCTTTTCCCTGATATTCTCACTTCAAAACCCTTCAAAATCTTGCTGTCCCTAAAAAGAAAGAAAATTGTTTCCTAAAAGGCTCCATTTTCATCATTTGATTCCCTCCATTTTTCATAAAATGCCCCCTTTCCTCTTCATTTTCCTAAAAGCCTTCAAAAAAAAAAACCACTTTTAAACCTATAAAAACCTTTTATTTGGTTCAAAAATGCTCATTTTGCCCTATCGAAACATTCGAAAAGGCTTTAAAAACACTTGTTTCTTGCCTTTTATGACCCTTTTTTTTGTAGGCCTTAAGCCCCTGAGGGCTTAACCCTTTCGCTCCTTTTTTCCATATTTCTAAGCACTATGACCAAGCACCCAAACCGCATCGCATCGACATTTCTTCTATGAACCCGCGTTTCCTTTGAAAAAATTTCACCGCTGATGCAATTAGCTCCTTTCTTTTGGCCCTTGATCACTTCTCCTCCACAGGACCATGCCCCAGCCCAAGTTATTAGGCCCCCTCCCCTCACCTTTTTCCTGTTCCCCTTGCAAAACTCTTTTCCCTTGTATTTTCCCTCATTACCTTCGTCAAACCCCGACGAATCTTAGCCGTAGATCTATATCATCTGACGACGATAATTCAACCCCCGCCTTCCTTTTCTTCCCTCAAACACATTCCATTATACTTCTCCCCGCCATCCTTATCACTCCATGGAGCAACCATAGCCATTGATCATGGGCATCAACCCTTGATCTGACGGCCTCCATGCATCCTCGTTCTCCCCCTATCCTCCCAACTCAAAAATATCATTTCACCCCTATAAATGATCTCCACCATTGATTTATTTAAACCAATGGTCCTGATTCATCCTAGCACCCAACCCCTCCAGACCTGCCTACCATCCACTACGTAAAGCGCCCATCCAATCACCCGCTAGCACTTGGCCCCCACCAAAGCTCCCACCATGCATATTTCGCATCGCGCTTCTCTCTTGACCGTTGGATCCACCCCTCCTCATCCTATAATCGATATCGTTTATCGGATGGTTTTCTTGGCAGAAGTTTAACGTCCCAAAATCATGCAAGACCGTTGGTTTTGCGGGAGCCATGCGACACATTTTGGCTGGATCACATTCGATTCAACGCAAACCACTTACTGCTCGAGGGTCATGCAAAAACCATTCGCAGTTTTCGGAAAACCACCAATCTGTAATTTTGGGCCATATGCAATTTTAAACCTGGTTTTCATAGGTTTTCTCCATAAAACCTTACCCGCTCCTATGCATAAGCTCCTTTCGCCCTCCACTAGCCTTCAAAGCAATTTCACCCACATAATGTAGGATTTTATAATAAATTTTTTGTTTTTTGCAGGTCATATGGTGGTTTTAAAAGCAGAACCACCCCCCCCCCCCAACAGTTTAGTAAAGGGCAGGGCCAGAAGATAAGGACCCTCATGGTCAAAACAAAGGTTAAAAAATCGCGTAAAAGGGATTGCTAGTCATCATTTCATAGTTGATCTATGCTTTATGAGCACTGGTTACATGGTCAAAACCTCTAACACACCAAGAACCTCCTGTCCATAACAAAGAATAAAGAACAATGAAGATAAGGTTAAAAGTCAAAAGCCTGGAGATTAATGACTTAATCAAAGAGTTAAAGACTAAAATAATGGATTAAAGGGAAAACCAGCAAATAGTCAAAGTTAAAAGGGTTAATGCATAAGTTTGAAGGATTAAAAAGTTAATCCTATTGTTTTAAGGTTAAAACACAATTTAAAGATGGATACAGTTAGCAAAAGAACAGTTGAAGACCAAAGAAGAATGAAAAAGGCATGATCAACCTTAAAACATAAAATCATAGTTAAAACAATGTTTTAAGGTATTAAGATAGATGGATCAGTAAAGGAAGCCTCCCAAATGCCACATTAATAAGGAAATTAAAGCCAAAAATGCTACCTACATACTTATTTTCTCAAAAGAATACACATTAAATGCACAGTCAGAGATATTTTTCCAAAGACGGCTTAGAATTAATTACCAGCCTACCAAAAGCCTCCAAAGTCAACAAAAGTGACTGAAGTTGATGAAATTTAATGTAATAATAAATTAGCAGAGTTAAAAAATTTGAAAACTTCTCCATTTGGCCCTTCAAAGGCCGAGAAGCACTTACTCTATATTAATTGAATAGATAGACCTTTCTTTCACTGCACCTCCTCATTATTCTATAACTACTTCCCTAGAAGAGAGTATTGGGGTTTGTCTTTGAATACTCATGGAGTGTAAATAGCTTTGAAGCTTGTTACACAGTAATTTGTCACCGTCCCTACCATTCCCCATCCCGCACAATGGAGGACCCATTTTGTGACCTGTGAACATTGTCATGCCTTGAAAACATCATCAATGCATTCCTCTAAGCATGAGCTTCATTTGCCCCCTTGAGACATATCCTTGCAAAAATTATGAAAAACATCCCTTTTTGCATTGGCGCGGGCAGGCAGTGCAGTACTCGCGCCAATGGGGAAAATCCTACAAAGAGGTCGTGCCAACTGGCGCTCTGTCATAGAGCAGTAGTCGCGCCACCCAATTTAGGGACTATTTTTTAAATAAAGATGGCGGAAGTTGAGTTCCAACAAACTCAGAAACCATTTCCTATCTTGAGTTGGGAGGTTTGGCTGCGGGAGTTCTATGGAAGGGAAGTGGTTTTTCCACCTCCCATGGAACCTTCCTTGTTGATAGGGCCAATCCCACGATAACAGGGATCCCAACTCCCTCCTTCCCCATCTATAAAAGCCTGTTCAATTCCATGGCAAGCTAGTCTTGAAGTGCCTAAGCTTTGAATCTCCATATTCCCAAGAGCCTTTGTGCTGTAAAGAGCCCTCTTTTTCCCTTAAGGCCAACTCAAGTAAGGAGACCATCGTCGAGAGACTCTAGAGAGGTTTTCCCTTTCCTTGGCGAGCTTTACGAGACGTGAATGACTAGAGACCCATCCGAAGGAGACCACGACGTTAGAACTTGGTTTTAATCTCTCTTCGTTTGTTATTTAATAGATGATTACGATTATGGTTCCACTCTGTTTTCCATTATGTTAATATGAGTAATATCCTTTCTGACTGATGTTTAGTTATGTATGCCGGATTTTATGCTCGTATCTGTTTGTTTCTTCTGTGTGCAGGTGTTCATCCGTGGAGATCGTGGAGGGATTGTGATCTGCCAAGGCTGAGGAACGGGGACGCTTCTTCTTCAGATCATAGCATTGGATTCCAGGTAGGCTTCTATCTTAGTCTTTTCATTCGTAACTAGGAACTTGCGTCGTAACATTGTTTGATTGTTGCTAGACCCCTGTTGGGCTAGTATGGATCGCCTCTGTCCGCAGAAGGGATTTACCTCCTCAACAACTTGGCGACTCCACTGGGGATCGTCCAGATTTCACTGTCTCGTTTGTGTTGTCTCGCTTTCATTATTTTATGTTTTCCTTGCTTGATGAACCTTCTGGGTTGGGTTCTTTCACTGTTTTTGCTTCTTGGTTTACTTAGTTTTGCATTGATCTGCTTCTGGAGTAGTTTTTTTTTAATTTTGGCTGAGAAACTCGACTGGTTCAGTTTTTAACCCGACAGTCGCGCCAATTGGCGCATGTTGCTTTTGTTTAGCCTGCGCCAATTGCTTTCTGGCGCCAGTTTCATCCTTACAGTCGCGCCACTCCTGTAAGGTTTCTGATTTTCCTCATTTTTGAGCTCTCTGGGTTTGGTCAGTGTTTTTCTTCTTGATTTTCCGACTGCCTGAGTGTGTTGGAGTCCTGTTTGACTGGGAATTCACCTCTGTCCTCTGGTTGTTTGCTTTTATCTATCGATTTCACGTTTTAAGCCCTAGGGCATCTAGTGGCTTAGTGCATCAAGCCCTCCTTGGGAGTTTTGGTGTTTTGATTGTCCTGTCAACTGTCTGATTGATTCTCCACATCCTCTAAGTAGTTGTTCATTGTTTTGTTGCAATTTTTGGGTGATTGTTCATTCCTTCATTCGAAATTCGTTTGGTCTTGCCTTGGACCTAGATCACACGGTCCATTGGAAGCTTTTGAGTCTTTTCTTTGTTTTGAGAGACTTTGGTCGATTTGGGGATCTGATTGCTTGTGTTGTTCAGGGAAATTTGTTTGTTTTGCTCTCTCGAATATCGTTTCTCAAGTTGTTCCATTTGTTTTCAAGTTTGTTTAGTGCATATTAGCTATCAGACATTGAAAATAAAATAAAAAATCTCTTTTGCTTTTGTTAATTAGTTCAAATTGTGATCTTTTCCATCTTGCTAGTGATTAGTGTTTTGAATGAAAAGTTTTCAATTTCATTAGTTGCATTAGAGGTCTCATTGTTTGTCTTCCGTTCATTTCGTTTGTGTAAAAGCTCTCAACTCTTCTCTAATTAGTTTTCATCGAACGAAATGTTAGACTGTGGCATGTAGCTTTGCATTTAGGAGTCTTTTAAGACACTACATACGATAGGGCCTGAAAATTGAAACTTAATTGAAGATCAATTGTAAAATTTATTCAATTAACCTAAGGCAGCATTGGAACTTAACGAAACATATTTAGAAGGTCTAGGCTAGAGACGTGTTCCGGCGTCGTTAAACCTAGCAGCTGTCGTTCGCCTGTTGGCTTTAGACAGCGCTAGTACGGACTTGTGCTCCCCGTACCGTCACGTATATAAAGGGAGACCCCTCTAGGTTTTCAATCCTTTATCCACAGGAAGCCGAGTCTGCTGCTCTATACCCGTGATACACCGAACACAGCATTCGGGGAGACTACCTGCACGTACGGAAAGTCCTTGGTCGATTTCTGTTTCATTATTGAAACCAAGGTGTATATTGCAGTTCACGGATATTTGGTACACCCTTTGTGCCTAGTATTTCCCGAGCAGTCATTTGGTCTTTTCTGACTCCCTAAACTTGAAAAGACCGTCAAGCGCTTGTCCTTTCACGCTTGTGTCAAATCTGAAAGAGATAGAGTCACCTTTTTATCGTTTCTCGACTCTTAAAATATGAAACGGTAGAATTTCTTACTTTCCAATGTGGTAAAATTAATCACCCATGATTACACACCCGTTTAGACATTGCTTGTTGACCGTTTGATCGTGTGTCTTAACTCGTTTTCAGCCCGTGTGTGTGTTTGTTCTTTTTCTCTGGTCTTTTGCCACAGTGGCGGAACCTTCGGTTTCGTCTACTGGTAGTCCTTACACGGACGATTCTTCAGAAGCTTCTCAGTCTTCTGTTGAACCACAGCAGCCTATTGTCTCCGAGTTTCCTGACGGGGGACCGGTTCTCGCCGAGCAACCCTTTGGAGGACCAGTTGAGTTCAATTGGCCCTTTTCGGACCCTGTGTATGAATTCAGATTAGGAGCTGATTTCCTTTCTCTTACATCGGGTTCGCCATTTGTTGCTGCTATATTTCCTCCTAGTCCTCACCGTCTTTTGCGTGATTTAACGGTAGGATCAACCATGAGTGATTCTGGTGAGGAAATTCCGACGTCTGGTGAAGACTATCAACTCTTCCCGCGTAGATTGTTTGAGGGAGACAACTCTGAGCTGGCTACCATGTCGACAGCCAGTCCTTATTTACCACAGGGATACAGATCTCTGGGTCAGATCATTTCAGCTGCAGCCTCTATGGGAATATCATCTCCTACTTCGAGGCCAGCTGCTACTACACACGAGGTGTCCCCTTCGACGCCCATCACTTCTGTTCCCGTTCGGCCCACTGTTTGTGTGGCCGCCTCTTCTCCTGTTGTCTCAGCATCTGCTACTAGGGCTGGGCCAAATCCTGAAGATGTTTATCTAGCTACTGCTATTCCAGAGAATATTTCTCCAGAGGAGTATCGGTTGTCTTTGCAACAGCCGAACGCCGAAGTTGGACCGTTTCCCCAAGATCCTTACCGATCTTTCTTTTCGCACTATGCACAGGATGGTACTCCCGTGTATGCTTTTCTAGGTCAGTATGATGAGCACGGGGAGGTTTTGCGTCTTCCCACTCCTGAGGCTTATTTGTATGCTCAAGGCTTACCGTACAACCAGGCTTATAACCCACAGGGACAACCCTTCCAAGGCCAACCTGCGGGCCAACCTGGCTATCTGTATGACCCACAGGGGCAGCCCATCCAGGGCTACACTGCGGGCCAGCAAGGGCCATTGTACAATCCGCAAGGACCGTATTATAGCCCTTCTAGTCAACCTACTCAGCCTCAGCCGGGGTATCAACCGGGACCGGTCTATGGTCCTGGGGAAAATCCAGCCTTCTTTACCGATGCAACCGCAGTATCCTGTTGCTTCTAACGTTGCGTATTAGCCAGGACCATCCTATGGTTCTGCTTCAGGTCAAACCAGTTTCCAGCAATCACCTGGTCCTGTTCCACCACCGGGCCAACCGGTTCATCCGGCACCACCCGGTGTCCCGCCTCCAGGCCAGTCGGCCCATCCGGTGCAACCTGGAGCTCACTTACAACCAGGTCAACCTGCGCAACCGGCGCCGCCTGTTTATCCGGGTCAGCCTGGTCATTCGGGTTAGCCCTCTCATTCGGGTCAACCTGTTCATTTAGGGCAGCCCTCTCATTCCGTTCACTCTGCTCAACAGCCTATTCATTCAATGCCGCAGCTAAATCAACAGCTGCGCCCTACGTACCAGGCTCCGCAAGGTTCCACTTTTCAGTAGCCTACTCATCCTCGGGGTGGTTATTATCCTCATGGTCAGTCTCAATCGAACTATAACCACCCCAGAGGCTCTCAGTACTATCCTCCTCCACCCGGTTTTACCTACGCTCAGCAGCCAAATCCAAACGCTGCTTATACGGGGCCGACGCCTAATCAGGGTCTGTATCCTGGTTATCAAGCCCCGCACTATGGTTACCAGCATCTAAATCAGTCTGGTTATACGACCTATGCCCCCTACGGTCAGAATCCCATGGGATAGAACCCGTGGGGGCAAGGATATTCACAACCATCATGGAGTATGGGTACCGGACCTCATCCTGGGCCCGGCATGGCAGTTAACCCTCCATTGCCGTTCCTGGCTACCTTGGAACTGTTGGGTGTTTCAAAGTTGACCAATGATCCGATTTTACATAATCCATATTGGCCTCCGGTTCCCACCAAGATACCAGGTGATTGTCCCAAGTTTGAGGGAAAAGCTGGCGAAGACCCCCAGGCGCATGTGATGACGTATCACCTCTGGTGTTCGTCTAACTCTTGGGTCGACGATTCGATCCGTTTGCGTCTTTTCTAGCGTACTTTAACTGGAGCTGCTGCTAAGTGGTACATAGAGATATCCCATGGTATTTTTCAAGATTTCAACTCTTTAGCCATGGCTTTCCTCACACACTTCCAGTTACCGGTCCGGTATGAGGCCGGGATGCACCTCCTAACTTCTCTGAAGCAGGACAAAGCCACTCACATCTCAAATCACATTCATGAGTGGCAGCGCCGTCGTCGACTGATCAAGTTTCACATACCTAATCAGATTTTGACTCACTGGTTCACCACCTCCTTTGTGAATAAAATCGCTTAGGATATCGCGATGGGAGCGTGTGTGACAGAGGAACAAGCTATCGCGCGTGCCTAATACCTGGATCTTGTCTATTCGCAGTCTGGCATGCTTTATGACATCTTGACTGATGCTCCACAGCCCAGAACCTCTAAGGCTCCACCTACCCCTGCGGTGGATGGTGTCATTGGTTCTGTCTCTCAAAATTCGAAGAAGTCTTCGAATGGGAAGCAGAAGGCTAATTCTTCCAACAATACCTCTGCTAATCCCACCTCATCCGATTCTGGTAAAACTGCGGAGGTGAATGTCGTTCAGGCCAATCCTGCGGACAAATCCTCCAAGGGGAAGAAGAAGGGAAAAGGCAAATCAAAATCTTATGCCCCATAACTAGAATCTAAAACTCGAACTGAGGATGGCTCCCAGCGTAAGCCGAAGTTCCCTTGCCTCATCTGTGAAGGTGACCATTACACTAAGGATTGTCCATGACGGTCCGAGGTTAGTCAACTTCTTAAAGGCCCTAAAGGTACTCCGGCTGTTTTAAAAGAGCCATTTCCATCTCAGCAGACCCAGATGGTCGAACAGGCGTCACCATCTACATCGTTTGGGTCTCAGGTTTTCATGATGAAGACTACTGCACCTATCACTATCGCTACGCGGTCGAAGGATTACAATGAATCGCGGCAGGCACCTGGGAAGGCAGTTGTGGATGGGCTGCCTCCCCCACCTGCCTCCGGTCCATTGGAAATCAAGAAGCCGACTCCCGAACCCATTGTGAAACCACCTCCCAAGGGTGTTCTTCGAAGATCCTCTTACAATCCAAATGCTCGTGCCGCTCAACATTACAGTATTGTTGAGGATCTGGCACAGGCGCCATGTGCTATGTCTGCACTTGAGGTTCTTCAAAGTTGTCCTTCACAACAGAAGGCTTTACTGTCTGCAATTGGTGGCATCGATCCCGCCGACTCGAGCCTTCTCACCTTCGATCTGGAGAACTTCACTCCCCGGCTTCCACATCAAATCGCTTTGGTCATTCAAGTCAGGATTAACGGTCTGAACATTCATAGGGCCATCGTAGATGAGGGTGCATCTACCTGTGTTATGTCCTCCGCTTGCTGGAAGGCCATTGGCTCTCCAGCCTTGTCGTCATTTCCCAATGCCCTTGAGGCATTTGATGGTCGGGAATCTAAACCCCTGGGCGTTCTCGAGAGTCTTGCGATCACATTACAGGGGAAAATTGTCAACGTCGAAGTGGAAGTGGTTGACGCTAAACTCAACTACAATATACTTCTTGGCCGCAGCTGGACCCATGCCATGCTCTGCGTGCCGTCTACCGTCTTTCGATTCATTAAGTTCCCTCATGAGGGCAAGATTGTCACGGTGGATCAGTTGTCATTTTTCACCTCTAACTCTGAGAAAAATGTGCCATACGTGGATCAAATTCCGAATCCCCCAGACAGTGTAGGACCTGGTCTTTTCAAAGACCCAGTCCTCATGGGTATATTCCCCGCACCGCCATCGAATACCGCTCAAGTCAACATGTTGTCCAGGACCGATGACCCCTGGCTTATTCCTACACCTGAGCAGGTATATGAGTTTGGAGAATCCATGCCTTTAACGTGAGTAGAGATCAGCTACTGTGAGATTGTTGCCGCATTGGACCCTCCGCCTCCTCAGCATGCTCCGATGAGCATAGCTCTCGATGTCTACTCCCAATCCCCCTGGCTTGGTCAGGCTGATTCACCTGATCCTCTCAGAGAGAATTTTCCTTCAGATGAGGCTATCATTGAAACTATGTCTCTTGAGGAACTGCCCTGGGGCGATGGACATCATCGCTCCTCATTCATGCCCAGCTTGGGGGCAATGACTGCTTGTCTGGAGCGTTATGCTACTCAGGTTCCTTCCCCTCCTCTTCAAACACCGATCTTAATGCACGAGGTCTTTTCATGTGGGTGTGACTTGTTCTCCCGAGGAGATTCAAGTCTATACTGAGCTTTTCAAAGAATTCAGAGATGTTTTCGCATGGTCTTACGAGGAAATGCCAGGAATTGATCCTAGTATTGTCATGCACAAGATTCCAACCTATCCAGGTGCGAAACCCGTGCGCCAACGCTTACATCCCATGCATCCTCGGAAAGCTGCCGCTATCAAGGAAGAAGTTGAAAAACTTCTGAACGCGGGTTTTATTTATCCCATCCCCCTTACAGAATGAGTGTCCAACATTGTCCCTGTCGATAAGAAGCAGGGTACAATTCGAGTCTGTGTCAATTATCGCGATATCAATCGCGCCTGTCCAAAGGATAATTATCCCACTCCGTTTATTGACCATATCATCGACGAATGTGCCGGGAGTGAGATCTATTCCTTAATGGACGGTTTCTCAGGATACAACCAAATCAATATTGCACCTGAGGATCAACATAAGACCACATTCATCTGTCCGTGGGGCACTTTCGCGTACAAAAAACTCTCGTTCGACTTAAAGAACGCTGGCGCCATGTTTCAGCGTGCGATGTCCTGCGCTTTTCATGACATTCGCCATATCGTTCAGCCTTATCTGGACGACTTGCCAGCCCATTCGGGCAAGCGAGAGGACCATCCTGAGCATCTCCGCCAGATCTTTCTTCGTTGCAGATGCTACAATATCAGGCTCAATCCTCATAAATGTGTCTTCTGCGTCGATTCTGGCCGTCTTTTAGGCTTTATAGTCTCGAAAGATGGAATTCACCTCGACCCTCTAAAGGTCGAGGCCATCGTAAATCTCCCATCACCCTCCTCCCTATATCAGTTACAGAGTCTGCAAGGGAAAGCGAATTTTCTTCGGCGCTTTATCCCGAATTATGCCGAGGTGGCCAAAGGATTCACTCGTTTGTTAAAGCAGAACGTTCCCTTTCACTGGGACGAAATTGCTCAGGAATCCTTTGAGAAGCTAAAGACATTGCTAGTCAATGCTCCGTTGCTTCATCCTCCGGACTACCACCGCGACTTCACTTTGTATCTAGCCGCCGCATTTAGCACCATCGCCATGGTCTTGGTGCAGGATGACGATGACGGTGATGAACATGTCGTTTATTACCTGTCACGGAACCTTCTCGACCCAGAAACGCGTTATGCACATGTCGAGAAATTGGCCTTAGTAGCAGTACACGCCGTACAACGCTTTCGCCATTACATCCTTTTGCGCACGATAACAGTGGTTTCAGACTGCAACCCTATGACGTATATTCTTTCTAGACAATTACTAGGGGGCAAGTACTCCAAATGGATTGTAATCCTGCAGGAGTTTGACTTGGAGTTCACCACTGCCAAGTCAACTAAATCACTGGTCTTCGCGGATTTGATATGTTCTCTCCCTACAGACTCTGTTCCCTCACACTCTGAAGACCATATACCGGACAAAATGCTTTTTCTCATCAGTACTCGTGATCCTTGGTACGGTGACATAATAATGTATCTTCAGACCGCGACATTTCGGTCTGAGTTGGATAAAGCTGCCCGCCGTCGGATTCAGCACCAGTCCCAACCCTACCGTATAGTAGGAGATACCTTATATCGCATTGGAGTAGATTCGGTGCTCCGGCGATGCCTAACCTTGGAAGAGGCTGAGAAGGTCCTAAATGACTGCCACAGTGGCGCCTGTGGTGGACACATGTCCGGGTATGCTACTGCCCAGAAGATTCTGCGAGCAGGTTATTTCTGGCCTTCCATATTCAAGGATTGTATCACTGCAGTCCGTAAATGTCATCCATGCCAGATATTTCAGCGCAAGATGTGCGCGCCGCCTTTACCATTGCATCCCGTTATTACCGTCGGCCCTTTTGCGAAATGGGGCGTGGATTTTATGACGTGTAACCCTCACTCGGCCGGGGGGCATGTGTATATCATTGTCGCCGTCGACTACTTCACCAAGTGGGCCGAGGCGATGCCTACACTAGCTGCTGACGGGAAAACGGCTGCTCAATTTATATTCAACCACGTTATTGCATGGTTCGGGGTTCCTCAAGCCATCGTCACTGATCACGGTACTCATTTCCGCAATTACATGATGGCGGAGCTGACTTCAACGTTGGGCTTGCGTCACGACAGCTCAACACCATACTACCCTCAAGCGAATGGTCAGGTTGAAGCGGTGAACAAGGTTTTGGTCACTATGCTTCAGCGAACAATTGGGATTCATAAATCCAGTTGGCATCTCCAACTGTTCTCATCTCTCTGGGCATACCGAAAATCTGCTAAGAGTGCAACCGGATTCACACCTTTCCAATTGGTGTACGGTCTAGAAGCTACTCTGCCAGTTGAATGTGAGATTCCTTCGCTAAAATTAGCTGTGGAGCTCTTACTGGATACTTCTGCTGAGGAATAACGTCTTCTGTATCTCGAACGGTTGGATGAAACCCGTCGTCTAGCTGCTTTGATCATCGAAGCACAAAAGAAGAGGGTCAAAACTCATTTTGACCAATCTGTTTCTCCCCGTTCTTTCATCGAAGGAGACCTCGTCCTCTTGTATGATCAGGCACATGATAAGCTTGGAGTCGGTAAGCTCCAGCCTATGTGGCACGGGCCCTATATAGTAAAACGCGTTTTGAAAAATGGGGCCTACGAGCTTATAGATTATGAAGGAGTTCCGCTGGTGCAGCCCAGAAATGGGTTGTACCTTAAAAAGTACTATGCCTGAAGTGATTTCTTGGTGTGGTGTGTGTACATAGGTGTGTGATTGTCATTTATGTGCATGCATTGTGTGGTGTGCTTTGTAAACATCTTTCTGCTGATCGGGTCTTCCTGGTTGTGCAGATGTCTATTCATCCATTTGTTGGTTTCGCGGATGGTGCCTCCCGCAGTACCAGGAATCTGTCTTCCGCAGCCTGGGTAATCTACGATCCTGCTGGTGAGTTGATTGACTTGCAAGGTGTGTGTCTAGGACGTACCACGAACAACATCGCAGAATATAGTGCCGTGTTGGAATTATTAACTGAGGCAGTAAACCTTGGTATCCGTGAATTGCTCGTGTACCTAGATTCACAACTTGTAGTGTTACAACTGAACGGACACTATTCGGTAAGGAACCCGTCCATCTTACGTCTGTATTTGCGTATTCGATTACTGGAAAGGAATTTTGACTACATTACATATCATCATATACCTAGGCATTTGAATACATTAACAGATGCAGTAGCAAATTTGGTATTAGACAGACATTTGCGCAATTTATAAATCATCATCACATGTAAAGAAAGACTCATCCAGAAATAGATATGCATATATATATATAGGTATCGAAATGTTTACATAAGAGTGTGTCACATAAAACTCAAAAAATATACATAATCGTATTAGTACATCCGGAGACGGTATGTCTCTCAAAAAATAGGTGTGGTATAGATCCTAAAAGACTAATCTGCATGGTGCTCATGATAGCACGTGACTGCACGCACTAAGCGCCTCAGGATTCGGTGGACCCGAATCGGAACTCCCACCGTGTGGCACTGGTATGCCATCGATACGTCTGCCAGCCGGGCATAGTCTGGGATCCCATGGGCAATCCCCTTGAGGTTCTGGATCAGTTCCTCTCCTCCGGTGCCCTCTCACTGAATCTCAGGGGCGAGTTGTGTCCTCCGGGAGATTGGAGACATCCCAGCTGGTCTCTCAGGTCCCACATCTGCATATATGGATAATCGTGTTAGGACGAATGTGTATTAACAAAAAAAAAAACATAAAACATAAAATAAAAAATATGAGGTCTTCCCCAACTCCTCGTCCCAGTCATCTCCTTCTGGCAATGGGAGATTTGGGTCTCCAGTAAAGTCAGTTCCTGCATAGGGCCAGTCTTCCATGACAATCAGCTGGCGTCGTAACCACCTAAAGAACTCTGGCCTCCAGGACATCTGTTGGCCACCTCCAGATCTGGGCATCAATGCTTCCCAGCGAGCCATTCTTGGCTCTCGTGGTATCGGATCTGCCACTGCGGCCCCTTGGCCCTGGAAGATTGGTAAGCGTTCCAGAATGAATGATACCAAGATGGAACCATAACCGAACTGTTTTAGTTTTCCCTGTTTGCATTTTGTGAGCTGCCTTTTCATGTTGATTGTTACTGCTTCTACCCAGTTAAACAGTAAGGGACCCATGCATTCTGAGGCCAGCAGGAGTTGGGCCTTTGTGGCCTCGTGCGGAGCCTGCGACCCAGCAGCCCGCGTGATGGTATGGAGAACCACTCTCAATTCCAGATCAGGGATAGTGTGGATATTCACCTTCTTGCTTCCTGATCCTGTTTGTGCCCCTCGGCACACCCGTGCCATCACTTCTTCCATCTTCTCCCCAGATGGCCTGCTTCCAGTCAATACAGGGATTGGACCTCTGCGGGACAATCCAGTGATGAAATAAACATCGGAAACCTCCAGTTCTAATACCTGGTCTCGTAACCTGAACACCTGTTCGTGTTCGTCCCAGATACTGATTAAATACTGGAGGAGCTCGGGCTGAGCTCGTAAACAAGGTGTGAGGAAGAACTTTTTCAACCCGCAGTTTCTAAGGGCATTCATGCAAGCTTGGCTTTGCATGGCTTGTTCATCCTCTTCTCCGTGCTCTCGTTCTTTCCATTCAATTTCCATTTTGAGTGATTACCTGCATTCATATGGTCAAAAACCCTTAGTTAGATCTTTGATGAGCTTCAAATTCCATGCAATTTGGTCTAAATGTCGAAATTTTGGGCGGATTTTTAGGTTCGGCCGCTGGCGCGGCTGTTTTGTGAACAGTCGCGCCACGTGGCGCGGGCCCTTTATAGAAAAGAGCTCATTGGCGCGGGTCCGTGCCCGATACCCGCGCCAATGGGCGCAGCCCTAAAATTTTAAAAGTGGCCACACAGAACTGATTTTCAAGGGAAAATTATCAAAAAATGAATGAAAATGTAGAGCAAAGGAGCGCCTCTTACCTGTGACAGACGAGAAGCTGAATGGTCAACTGGATTTGTCGCAATCACCGTCAGAAGTTTCTGCTCCAAATGGACCACTGTTGCTTTCCACCAAGGTAAATAGTAAAAGTAATTTTATTTTTACCAATTTGACATATTTATAACTTTTTCAACGTTAAATGAGTTTTAAAAGTTATTTTTATCAAATATTTGCATATGTTATGTCGAAAATGGATTTTACGCTTGCTTGGTATGTGCAGCAGCAGGTTTTTGCGACTTAAACGATGGAAGCAAGTTGTATTTTATACTTTTTCAGACTCGGTAAATACACGAAAAATTCACCTTGGAGTCATCTTTCAGCTCTTTTTTGACTCTCTAAATATGAAAAGATTGTCGAGGCCCTTGTCATTTCGATCTCGTTAAAATGGACACGATTCGACATCCACCTAGTATAAGTTTAACCCTTTTTCGGGCTGGGATGGATTGATTACGAAAAAGGAATACCCTAGCCTATCGCAACTAGGAGGTTTTCCCGGATATTGTTTTCTACCTTTTCGGATCTGGGAAACTATTTACAAAAAGGGACTGCTGGAGTTTTCTTTTCCGCTGTCTTTTCAAACTCTCTAAACATGAAAAGATGCCGAGTTCTCCCTTTGTCTGACTCGTTAAAACCTGATGACATCGGATCTAGTCGAAATGACGTCCTCCGAGTTCCTCCTTCCTAGGACTCGTTAAATGCACTAGGATGGATTCGCCCGAAGGGCAGATTTATATTACAAACATATGCTATCCCCTTCAAGCTTGTTATTAAAAATAATTGGGGTACTCGCCAGAAATGGTGGGGGGAAAATGGAACCATCGTCGTTGTCGTCGGCAATATGTCGCTCTTGAACATGGCACTTGTCTGCATTCGTGTCTGGTTGGGGACATCTCATCTCGTTGTTTCACTTTGCCTCCGTGGGTTTGGGTAATCTCTTTTGACCTCTCATCTGCTCACTGCCTTGTCACCATGACCTCTGATCCGTTGATGTCAAATACTGCCAAGTCCACTGTCGTGCCGTTTATATGTTCAAGAGAAGTTGACCTCTACAATATCAACCTTCCTCTGTTTCTCATACGATCTTGATTCACAAAAAAACATCATGTTCCTCTGTCTCGTGTCGATGATGTGGGAAACATTATGGCCCACCTTCGATCAAGGTCACTTCCTGTCAACTTCAGCTCATTATCCAGGAAGTTGGTCTAGAGACTCCTTATGGTACCTTGGAGCCTGCATGCCTCAATGGCAGGTTCATCGCATTCAACGTAAGGTTTACGTCATTGACCTCCGATCGAGTGATTCTGCGGGTGTTCGACGTCAACTCATTTATTCGCATGCCGTAGATTGTACCTGTAGTACCTTGAGTACCATTGTCATTATTGGTGGTTTCTCTCACGTCTGTTAACAAATTTCATCATTGGCTGGTAATCAGACGATGTTCTTGCATGTTCGACTTCAGCTCATATGTTCGCATGCTTGAACTTGTACTTTTTTGGGTCGAGATGGAGCGCAAGACCCTGGATTGTGTCTGTTGTAATCCAGGCTGCGATTGTGGATTATTATCATTATGTACGTGACTCACTGATTGGATGGCTGCGACCATACCTGAGTCTATTTGTTTGATCCTAGTTGGATGGCTACGCCCATGCCCTAGATCCGGATTATAACATAATCTGTTTCGGATGGCTGCGTCCATACCACATATACATAATGTACTTGATATATCATTTGTATCTTTCTGCGCAGCTTTTCCGACGGCGGGCCTTCAGTTGAACATGTTCTCGTAAAGCATTTCACCCCTCTCTCTCTCGGGCCTCATACTTTAGGGGGCATCTGTTACACAGTAATTTGTCACCGTCCCTACCATTCCCTGTCCCGCACAATGGAGGACCCATTTTGTGACTTGTGAACATTGTCATGCCTTGAAAACATCATCAATGCATTCCTCTAAGCATGAGCTTCATTTGCCCTAAAGACATCTCCTTGCAAAAATCATGAAAAACATCCCTTTTTGCATTGGCGCGGTCAGACAGTTCAGTACTCGCGCCAATGGGGAAAATCCTGCAAAGAGGTCGCGCCAACTGGCGCTCTGTCCCAGAGCAGTAGTCGCGCCACCCAATTTAAGGACTATTTTTTAAATAAAGATGGCGGAAGTTGAGTTCCAACAAACTCAGAAACCATTGCCTATCTTGAGTTGGGAGGTTTGGCTGCGGGAGTTCTATGGAAGGGAAGTGGTTTTGCCACCTCCCATGGAACCTTCCTTGTTGATAGGGCCAATCCCATGATAATAGGGATCCCAACTCCCTCCTTCTCCATCTATAAAAGCCTGCTCAAATCCATGGCAAGCTAGTCTTGAAGTGCCTAAGCTTTGAATCTCCATATTCCCAAGAGCCTTTGTGCTGTAAAGAGCCCTCTTTCTCCCTTAAGGCCGACTCAAGTAAGGATACCATCGTCGAGAGACTCTGGAGAGGTTTGCCCTTTCCCTGGCGAGCTTTGCGAGACGTGAACAGCTGGAGACCCATCCGAAGGAGACCACGACGTCAGAACTTGGTTGTAATCTCTCTTCGTTTGTTATTTAATAGATGATTACGATTATGGTTCCACTCTGTTTTCCATCATGTTAATATGAGTAACATCCTTTCTGACTGATGTTTAGTTACGTATGCCAGATTTTATGCTTGTATCTGTTTGTTTCTTCCATGTGCAGGTGTTCATCCGCGGAGATCGTGGAGGGATTGTGATCTGCCGAGGTTGAGGAACGGGGACGCTTCTTCTTTAGATCATAGCATTGGAATCCAGGTAGGCTTCTATCTCTAGTATTTTCATTCGTAACTAGGAACTTGCGTCGTAACATTGTTTAATTGTTGCTAGACCCCTGCTGGGCTAGTAGGGATCGTCTCTATCCGCAGAGGGGATTTACCTCCTCAACAATTTGGCGACTCCGCTGGGGAGCGTCTAGATTTCACTGTCTCGTTTGTGTTGTCTCGCTTTGATTATTTTATGTTTTTCCTTGCTTGATGAACCTTCTGGGTTAGGTTCTTTCACTGTTTTCGCTTCTTGGTTTGCTTAGTTTGCATTGATCTGCTTCTGGAGTAGCTTTTTTTTAATTTTGGCTGAGAAACTCGACTAGCACAGTTTTTAACCCGACAGTCGTGCCAATTGGCGCATGTTGCTTTTGTTTAGCCCGCGCCAATTGCTTTCTAGCGCCAGTTTCATAGTTACAGTCGCGCCACTCCTATAAGGTTTTTGAGTTTCCTCATTTTTGAGCTCTCTGGGTTTGGTCAGTGTTTTTCTTCTTGATTTTTCGACTGCCTGAGTGTGTTGGGGTCCTGTTTGACTGGGAATTCACCTCTGTCCTTTGGTTGTTTGCTTTTATCTATCGATTTCACCTTTTAAGCCCTAGGGCATCTAGTGGCTTAGTGTATCGAGCCCTCCTTGGGAGTTTTGGTGTTTTGATTGTCCTGTCAACTGTCTGATTGATTCTCCACATCCTCTAAGTAGTTGTTCATTGTCTTGTTGCGATTTTTTGGGTGATTATTCATTCCTTCATTCGAAATTCGTTTGGTCTTGCCTTGGACCTAGATCACACGGTCCATTGGAAGCTTTTAAGTCTTTTCTTTGTTTTGAGAGACTTTGGTCGATTTGGGGATCTGATTTCTTGTGTTGTTGAGTGAAATTTGTTTGTTTCGCTCTTTCAAATATCGTTTCTCAAGTTGTTTCGTTTGTTTTCAAGTTTTTTTAGTGCATATTAGCTATCAGACATTGAAAATAAAAAAAAAAAACCTCTTTTGCTTTTGTTAATTAGTGCAAATTGTGATCTTTTCCATCTTGCTAGTGATTAGTGTTTTGAATGAAAAGTTTTCAATTTCATTAGTTGCATTAGAGGTCTCATTGTTTGTCTTCCGTTCATTTCGTTTGTGTAAAAGCTCTCAAATCTTCTCTAATTAGTTTTCATCGAACGAAATGTTGGACTGTGGCATATAGCTTTGCATTTAGGAGTCTTTTAAGACACTACATACGATAAGGCATGAAAATTGAAACTTAATTGAAGATCAACTGTAAAATTTATTCAATTAACCTAAGGCAGCATTGGAACTTAATGAAACATTTTTAGAAGGTCTAGGCTAGAGACATGTTCTGGCGTCGTTAAACCTAGCAGCTGTCGCTTGCCTTTTGGCTTTAGACAGTGCTAGTACGGACTTGTGCTCCCCATACCGTCGCGTATATAAAGGGAGACCCCTCTAGGTTTTCAATCCTTTATCCACAGGAAGCCGAGTCTGCCGCCCTATACCCGTGATACATCGAACACAGCATTCGGGGAGACTACCTGCACATACGAAAAGTCCTTGGTTGATTTCTGTTTCATTATTGAAACCAAGGTGTATATTGCAGTTCACGGATATTTGGTACACCCTTTGTGCCTAGTATTTCCTGAGCAGTCATTTGGTCTTTTCTAACTCCCTAAACTTGAAAAGACCATCAAGCGCTTGTCCTTTCACACTTGCGTCAAATATGAAAGAGATAGAGTCACCTTTTTATCGTTTCTCGACTCTTAAAATATGAAACGGTAGAATTTCTTACTTTCCAATGTGGTAAAATTAATTTCCCACGATTACACACCCGTTTAGACATTGCTTGTTGACCGTTTGATTGTGTGTCTTAACTCGTTTTCAGCCCGTGTGAGTGTTTTTTCTTTTTCTCTGGTCTTTTGCCAGAGTGGCAGAACCTTCCGTTTCGTCTACTGGTAGTCCTTACACGGACGATTCTTCAGAAGCTTCTCAGTCTTCTGTTGAACCACAGCAGCCTGTTGTCTCCGAGTTTCCTAACAGGGGACCGGTTCTCGCCGAGAAACCCTTTGGAGGACCAGTTGAGTTCAATTGGCCCTTTTCGGACCCTGTGTCTGAATTGATATTAGGAGTTGATTTCCTTTCTCTTACATCGGGTTCGCCATTTGTTGCTGCTGTATTTCCTCCTAGTCTTCGCCATCTTTTGCGTGATTTAACGGCAGGATCAACCATGAGTGATTCTAGTGAGGAAATTCTGACGTCTGGTGAAGACTATCAGCTCTTCCCGCGTAGATTGTTTGAGGGAGACAACTCTGAGCTGGCTACCATGTCGACATCCAGTCCTTCTTTACCACAAGGATACGGATCTCTTGGTCAGATCATTTCAGCTGCAGCCTCTATGGGAATATCATCTCCTGCTTCGAGGCTAGCTGCTACTACACCCGGGGTGTCCCCTTCGACGCCCGTCACTTCTGTTTCCGTTCTGCCCACTGTTTGTGTGGCCGCCTCTTCTCTTGTTGTCTCAGCATCTGCTGCTAGGGCTGGGCCAACTGCTGAAGATGTTTATCTAGCTACTTCTATTCCGGAGAATATTTCTCCGGAGGAGTATCAGTTGTCTTTGCAACAGCCGAACGCCGAAGCTGGACCGTTTCCCCAAGATCCTTACCGATCTTTCTTTTCGCACTATGCACAGGATGGTACTCCCATGTATG
Organism: Pinus albicaulis; assembly: GCA_034641835.2. Lineage (NCBI taxonomy): Eukaryota > Viridiplantae > Streptophyta > Pinopsida > Pinales > Pinaceae > Pinus > Pinus albicaulis. The sequence goes on along the minus strand of CM076578.1, from coordinate 400,069,307 downwards.
CTTTTCCAGGTCAATATGACGAGCACGGGTAGGTTTTGCATCTTCCCACTCCTGAGGCTTATTTGTATGCTCAAGGCTTACCGTACAACCAGGCTTATAACCCGCAGGGACAGCCCTTCCAAGGCCAACCTGCGGGCCAACCTGGCTATCTGTATGACCCACAAGGGCATCCCATCCAGGGCTACCCTGCGGGCCAGCAAGGGCCATTGTACAATCCGCAAGGACCGTATTATAGCCCTTCTGGTCAACCTTCTCAGTCTCAACCGGGGTATCAACCGGGACCGGTCTATGGTCCTGGGGGGCAAATCCAGCCTTCTTTATCGATGCAACCGCAGTATCCTGTTGCTTCTTACGTTGCGTATCAGCCAGGACCATCCTATGGTTCTGCTTCAGGTCAAACCGGTTTCCAGCAAGCACCTGGTCCTGTTCCACCACCGGGCCAACCGGTTCATCCGGCACAACCCGGTGTCCTGCCTCCAGGCCAGCCGGCCCATCCGGTGCAACCTGGAGCTCACTTACAACTAGGTCAACCTGCGCAACCGGCGCTGCCTGTTTATCCAGGTCAGCCTGGTCATTCGGGTCAGCCCTCTCATTCGGGTCAACCTGTTCATTCAGGGCAGCCCTCTCATTCCGTTCACTCTGCTCAACAGCCTGTTCATTCAATGCCACAGCCAAATCAACAGATGCGCCCTATTCGGTAAGGAACCCGTCCATCTTACGTCTGTATTTGCGTATTCGATTACTGGAAAGGAATTTTGAATACATTACATATCATCATATACCCAAGCATTTGAATACATTAACAGATGCAGTAGCAAATTTGGTATTAGACAGACATTTGCGCAATTTATAAATCATCATCACATGTAAAGAAAGACTCATCCGGAAATAGATATGCATATATATATATATATATAGGTATCGAAATGTTTACATAAGAGTGTGTCACATAAAACTCAAAAAAATATACATAATCGTCTTAGTACATCCGGAGACGGTATGTCTCTCAAAAAATAGGTGTGGTATAGATCCTAAAAGACTAATCCGCATGGTGCTCATGATAGCACGTGACTGCACGTACTAAGCGCCTCAGGATTTGGTGGACCCGACTCGGAAGTCCCACCGTGTGGCGCTGGTATGCCATCAGTACGTCTACCAGCCGGGCATAGTCTGGGATCCCGTGGGCAATCCCCTCGAGGTTCTAGATCAGTTCCTCTCCTCTGGTGCCCTCTCCCTGAATCTCAGGGGCGAGTTGTGTCCTCCGGGAGATTGGAGACATCCCAGATGGTCTCTCAGGTCCCACATCTGCATATATGGATGATCGTGTTAGGACGAATGTGTATTAACAAAAAAAAAAAAACATAAAACATAAAATAAAAAATATGAGGTCTTACCCAACTCCTCGTCCCAGTCGTCTCCTTCTGGCAGTGGGAGATCTGGGTCTCCAGTAAACTCAGTTCCTGCATAGGGCCAGTCTTCCACGACAATCAGCTGGCGCCATAACCACCTAAAGAACTCTGGCCTCCAGGACATCTGTTGGCCAACTCCAGATCTGGGCATCAATGCTGCCCAGCAAGCCATTCTTGGCTCTCGTGGTATCGGATCTGCCACTGCGGTCCCTTGGCCCTGGAAGATTGGTAAGCGTTCCAGAATGAACGATACCAAGATGGAACCATAACCGAACTGTTTTAGTTTTCCCTATTTTCATTTTGTGAGCTGCCTTTTCATGTTAATTGTTACTGCTTCTGCCCAATTAAATAGTAAAGGACCCATGCATTCTGAGGCCAGCAGGAGTTAAGCCTTTGTGGCCTCATGCGGAGCCTGCGACCCAACAGCCCGTGTGATGGTATGGAGAACCACTCTCAATGCCAGATCAGGGATAGTGTGGATATCCACCTTCTTGCTTCCTAATCCTGTTTGTGCCCCTCGGCACACCCGTGCCATCACTTCCTCCATCTTCTCTCCAGATGGTCTGATTCCAGTCAATACAGGGATTGGACCTCTGCGGAACAATCCAGTGATGAAATAAACATCAGAAACGTCCAGTTCTAAGACCTGGTCTCGTAACCTGAACACATGTTCGTGTTCGTCCCAGATACTGATTAAATACTAGAGGAGCTCAGGCTGAGCTCGTAAACATGGTGTGAGGAAGAACTTTTTCAACCCGCAGTTTCTAAGGGCATTCATGCAAGCTTGGCTTTGCATGGCTTGTTCATCCTCTTCTCTGTGCTCTCGTTCTTTCCATTCAATTGCCATTTTGAGTGATTACCTGCATTCATATGGTCAAAAACCCTTATTTAGATCTCTGATGAGCTTCAAATTCCATGCAATTTGGTCTAAATGTCAAAATTTTGGGCGGATTTTTAGGTTCGGCCACTGGCGCGAGCCCTTTTTATAAAAGAGCTCATTGGCGCGGGTCCGTGCCCGATACCCACGCCAATGGGCGCAGCCCTAAAATTTTAAAAGTGGCCACATAGAACTGATTTTAAAGGGAAAATTATTAAAAAATGAATCAAAATGAAGAGCAAGGGAACGTCTCTTACCTGTGACAGACGAGAAGCTGAATGGTCAACTGGATTTGTCGCAATCACCGTCAGAAGTTTCTTCTCCAAATGGACCACTGTTGCTTTTCACCAAGGTAAATAGTAACATTAATTTTATTTTTACCAATTTGACATATTTATAACTTTTTCAATGTTAAATGAGTTTTAAAAGTTATTTTTATCAAATATTTGCATATGTTATGTCGAAAATGGATTTTACGCTTTCTTGGTATGTGCAGCAGCAGGTTTTTGCGACTTAAACGATGGAAGCAAGTTGTATTTTATACTTTTTCGGACTCGGTAAGTACACGAAAAAGTCACCTTGGAGTCATCTTTCAGCTCTTTTCTGACTCTCTAAATATGAAAAGATTGCCGAGGCCCTTGTCGTTTCGATCTCATTAAAATGGACACGAATCGACATCCACCTACTATAATTTTAACCCTTTTTCAGGCTGGGATGGATTGATTACGAAAAAGGAATACCCTAGCCTATCGCGACTAGGAGGTTTTCCCGGATATTGTTTTCTACCTTTTTGGATCTGGGAAACTATTTACGAAAAGGGACTGCTGGAGTTTTCTTTTCCACTGTCTTTTCAAACTCTCTAAACATGAAAAGATGTCGATTTCTCCCTTTGTCAGACTCGTTAAAACCTGATGACATCGGATCTAGTCGAAATGACGTCCTCCGAGTTCCTCCTTCCTAGGACTCATTAAATGCACTAGGATGGATTCGCCCGAAGGGCGGACTTATATTACAAGCATATGTTATCCGCTTCAATATTGTTATTAAAAATAATTGGGGTACTCGCCAGAAATGGTGGGGGAAAAATGGAACCATCGTCTTTGTCGTCGGCTGTATGTCGCTCTTGAACATGGCACTTGTTTGCATTCATGTCGGGTTGGGGACATCTCATCTCGTTGTTTCACTTTGCCTCCGTGGGTTTGGGTAATCTCTTTTGACCTCTCATCTGCTCACTGCCTCGTCTCCATGACCTCTGATCCGTTGATGTCAAATACTGCCAAGTCCACTGTCATGTCGTTTATATGTTCAAGAGAAGTTGACCTCTGCAATATCAACCTTCATTTGTTTCTCATACGATCTTGATTCAGAAAAAAACATCATGTTCCTCTGTCTCATGTCGATGATGTGGGAAACATTATGGCCCACCTTCGATCAAGGTCACTTCCTGTCGACTTCAGCTCATTATCCAGGAAGTTGGTCTAGAGACTCCTTATGGTACCTTGGAGCCTGCATGCCTCAATGGCAGGTTCGTTGCATTCGACGTAAGGTTTACGTCATTGACCTCTGATCGAGTGATTCTGTGGGTGTTCGACGTCAACTCATTTATTCGCACGTCGTAGATTGTACCTGTAGTACCTTGAGGACCATTGTCATTATTGGTGGTTTCTCTCGCATCTGTTAACAGCTTTCATCATTGGCTGGTAATCAGACGATGTTCTTGCATGCTCGACTTCAGCTCATATATTCGCATGCTTGAACTTGTACTTTGTTGGGTCGAGATGGAGCGCAAGACCCTGGATTGTGTCTGTTGTAATCCAGGCTGCGATTGTGGATTATTATCATTATGTACATGACTCACTGATTGGATGGCTGCGGCCATACCTGAGTCTATTTGTTTGATCCTAGTTGGATGGCTGCGCCCATGCCCTGGATCCGGATTATAACATACTCTGTTTCGGATGGCTGTGTCCATACCACATATACATCATGTACCTGAGATATCAGTTGTATCTTTCTGCGCAGGTTTTCCGACGACAGGCCTTCAGTTGAACATGTTCTCATAAAGCATTTCACCCCTCTCTCTCTCGGGCCTCATACTTTAGGGGGCATATGTTACACAGTAATTTGTCACCGTCCCTACCATTCCCCGCCCCGCACAATGGAGGACCCATTTTGTGACCTATGAACATTGTCATGCCTTGAAAACATCATCAATGCATTCCTCTAAGCATGAGCTTCATTTGCCCTTAAGACATCTCCTTGCAAAAATCATGAAAAACATCCCTTTTTGCATTGGCGCGGTCAGACAGTTCAGTACTCGTACCAATGGGGAAAATCCTGCAAAGAGGTCGCGCCAACTGGCACTTTGTCACAGAGAAGTAGTCGCACCACCCAATTTAAGGACTGTTTTTTAAATAAAGATGGCGGAAGTTGAGTTCCAACAAACTCAGAAACCATTGCCTATCTTGAGTTGGGAGGTTTGGCTGCGGGAGTTCTATGGAATGGAAGTGGTTTTGCCACCTCCCATGGAACCTTCCTTGTTGATAGGGCCAATCCCATAATAATAGGGATCCCAACTCCCTCCTTCCCCATCTATAAAAGCCTGCTCAATCCCATGGCAAGCTAGTCTTGAAGTGCCTAAGCTTTGAATCTCCATATTCCCAAGAGCCTTTGTGCTGTAAAGAGCCCTCTTTTTCCCTTAAGGCCGACTCAAGTAAGGAGACCATCGTCGAGAGACTCTGGAGAGGTTTTTCCTTTCCTTGGCGAGCTTTGCGAAACGTGAATGACTGGAGACCCATCCGAAGGAGACCACGACGTCAGAACTTGGTTGTAATCTCTCTTCGTTTGTTATTTAATAGATGATTACGATTATGGTTCCACTCTGTTTTCCATCATGTTAATATGAGTAACATCCTTTCTGACTGATGTTTAGTTACGTATGCCGGATTTTATGCTTGTATCTGTTTGTTTCTTGCATGTGCAGGTGTTCATCCGCGGAGATCGTGGAGGGATTGTGATCTGCCGAGGCTGAGGAACGGGGACGCTTCTTCTTCAGATCATAGCATTGGATTCCAGGTAGGCTTCTATCTTAGTCTTTTCATTCGTAACTAGGAACTTGCGTCGTAACATTGTTTGATTGTTGCTAGACCCCTGCTGGGCTAGTAGGGATCGCCTCTGTCCGCAGAGGGGATTTACCTCCTCAACAATGCTGCTAAAGCTCTATTTTTTAATATAAGAAAGACAGGATGAGATGAGAAGTCTGAAGCTATAAAGACCCACTGGACTTAAAGATTGTAACTGGTTTGAACATCAAATACAAGTTGATTTATGGGATCATGTTCTATGTCAATGGTGAAGTTTTTCTTATTGTAAATGGTTATTTTTCTCATGTTTTCCATACTGTCCATCTTCTATGATAAAGAACAACAAATATAGATTAGGATTTACTATCAAGTACCCTAAATCTCACTGATAAATCTTTATCTTTATGTTCTCTGCTAATTGTGTATTTGAGGATAATTCAACAGAGTGTGATCAGTCAAGGAATGTTGGTGAGCCCTTGTCTTGCTGATTAAAACTTGAGATTCTGTCCTTGAATGTTCTTGAAAATTCTGCTAAGTAAAGTTGAATTAGGGAAGTCTATGGTTAGCCCTGTCCTCTAGTTTACCTCCAACAGTATTTTGAAAAGCTCCCTAAGAGTATGCCAAAAGTAGGATAGGTTCAAAGTCCTTACCTGAGCTTAGGCTATTATTCGTTTATCTTAAACGTTGTCTTGAAAAGTATACTATGTAAAGTTGAACTAGGGAAGTCTATGGTTAGCCCTGTCCTCTAGTTTACCTCCAACATTATCTTTGAAAATTTCCCTAAGAGTATTGCCAAAAATAGGATAGTTTCAAAGTCCTTACCTGAGCTTAGGTTATTCTTTGTTTATCTCAAATGTTTTCTTTTGAGAATATGCTAAAAGAAGACTAGGTTAAAAGTCCTTATTTGATCTTAAGCTATTATTTGTTTTTCTTTGAGTATGTTGAAAGAAGGCTACGTTAAAAGTGCTTACTTGATCTTAAGCTACTCTTTGTTTTCTTATATGTTTGCTTCTTTCATCACTTCTTAATGTTTTATACAATAAATCAACTTAAAGAGATCTATTGACATAGATGACTTGCGCCATAGACCACTCTTGAAACTTGTTGTCCAATTAAATCCTTTATGACTCCATAGCCCAATGGATTGACACTATTTCTTACTTATCCTATCAGCTGAACCATTTTCAACCTCCTCACAACTTTACCCTTCAAAAATACTTCCTTCATTTTAATGATATTCATCCCAACCAAAAAAAACAAAAACCTTGTGCTTAATAGATAACCTAATATCATATCATAAGCACTAAATATCATATATTTAAGAAAACTTATAAAGAGAGATCCCTTTCTGAATCCAGGAGGGCTAGATCCTAGGATTCCAAAGTGGCTTTGATGTTGGCTCTGTAGCTTTTGTTCTTGCCAATATTTCAAACTACGAAGACCTAACACAACCAATGTGCCATTTCCCCAATCATGCTCATGCTCTCAACAAATACAGTAGCAACATAATGAACCATAATGAGAACCATGCTTGCTGTCATGTGTGGTAAGGGAGAAGGACAATGGTCCCTTAATTGTAACCAATGCAGATTGACCCTCAACTGCAAAAGAGTATGAAAAAAAGTGTGGCCTCTCAACCACTTGCTTGCTATCCTACTCTCCTCAAATGTATGGAGAAAGTAAATGATGCATGGCACAAGGTGAGTAGGTCCTCCAAAATACATTTCCTCCCCAATTCCTCCTAGGGAGTGGTCACCACTAATGCTCATGGCCTCAAGTAGACCATGGGGTCTAGAAAGAAGAATGCTCCTCCTTGGAGCAACATCCTGTACATATATGGTTAAGGGATGAATATACAAATCATCATGCATATAAACAATACCCTTACCATAAGTTTTGTGCATGCAAATGGAGTGGCTCAAAAATGAGTCTCGTCTCATCCTCAAAGAGAAAAGAGGTGGTTGTGCTAACTCCTTCAAAGAGTTATGTATCTCCTCCATCTGCACATTATCTATGCATCTCCTCATATGCTAATATGTTAATATCATGCAAGAAAAATGATCCTAGGAGCACTCCACTCCTCTGAGATCCATGAATGGTGCCTCAACATGTGAAGCATCCCTTCTCCTCTGCTAGTCCAATGGTCTCCTCGGAAAAATGTATCCATGCAATGAAAAATCCTCAATAAGAGATGAATGAATACATGAATGGACAAGTCTGTCCATGCTTCCACTATGCAATCCAATCACCTTCTTAGGTGCATCAACCTCATAAAATAGACAAGGATATGGGCTCCTCATCACATCATGATGGTCATCCTCCCTATCTCCTCTTTGTGTCTCCATGGTTCCACACCTCCTCAACAATGGCACACATAGAACATGGGTTGTGCCTTGATCTCCACACATGAGATCCTGGGAACTCCCTTGCAAATATGTAAGAATCCCTCTACCTAGAGCAAGAGCTCCTCCTTCCTCTACATGAGGCACTAGGCAATCTCTAGGTGGCACAGCGTTGTTGCCCTCAGCTTCTCCAACATAGATGGGCAACTCTGTAATAATGTTGTTGCAAATATGGAATATCTCCCAAGGTGGAAGTCATTCCTGATCATCAAGGGTCAAGGAGTGTCTCCCTTGCACCATGATAGTGCCATCTCCTACTCTTGCAACATCATATAAGGAATGAGAGAAAATTTTTCCTTGCTCTCCATAAAACAACCCAAGCAACAAAAATTTTTGTTGCTTCCTCATGCTCTAATCATACAAGATATGTGATGAAGACATAGTGTATGATATGTGTTGTCGAAAATTGTTGTCACTCCTAGAGAAAGCCTAGAGTTGCTATAGACCAGTGCCTAGGACATCTTATCATAGCAAGGAGCTCATAATAATATAACTATGGTGTCAGCCAAAAGCTTTCCTGCTATCTCTTGTAAAACAAGGAAAATGATTTTGAATGGGACCAAACTCTCTCAAAAGCTGATGTAGAGATAAGAAAAATCTAGGAACAGCATGCAAAACTTCAATATTAAAGCATCAGACAGTTAAGAGACAATTTACTACAAAGAGGGCCGATTCAAATAATATGCCACAGAAATCAAATATCAGAAGGTGAATGCAGTGAAGAAAATATCAACAAGATACTAGTTAACATGAGGCTGATACCCAGATACACAACAGAACCACATATGTGATTATCAATCTAAGAATCCATACATGACAATGGCATTTTAAAAGCACCCTCCTCAAGTAACTAATATATCAGAAAATATGGATGAAATGAACATGGAACAATATATCATGCTTGGGCCTATTTAAAGCGCTTGACTAATCCAAGTATGGGCATCAACTAGGATGAATCCTTACTTAAGATCAGTGAGCCACTCGCATTCCAACAACATGATACAAGAAGATATGTGAAATGAAAATTTGTATTAAACACATAAGAAAGGGTCACATACTGTGAGATATCAAAGACCAGAATCCTCTAAGACAGATATAACTCCTCCTCACTGAGACCCTACAGGATCTGAACTTTCATACAGAAGTTTTACAAGATGTATACAAAATGCTTTTTGTTGCACAATTTCTGATACCAGTCTGGAACCTTTACAATGAGTTTTTTCATAGTTTTTATAGGGGAAACAGAAAACTCTAGAGAATTGAGGTAGGTGAAGCGCATTTAATGATTTGATTTGAATAAAATGGCAGAAGACCTTCGCACCCTCATTTTTGAATGACTAAATATAATTATCTGTACTTTGCAATCTACCTTCAGAAATAAATGCATTGGGGAAAAATTATTTCCAGGGGCAAGGCATAGGGGTGAAACTTCGTGAACATTCTGTACTCTCTTGGAGAAAATCCAGCTGAAATGAACCTCGATAGCATTGCCTTCTGTGAGAAAATATTTCTAGTGATCTGCAAGGTCTTCGATCTAGTACTTCGCCTCTAAAAGGTTATGCAGCAACCCTAAAGTTCTTAAATACATTCCTTTAATCCCCTGCTTTTCATTGATATTCTCTATCTGCACCATTAATTTTCCATCTGCTCATCCTGTGCATTTAAATGATCCATGGAGGGTTTAGTAGCTTTCGGCTTCTGTTTCTTAAATAACGATCATATTTCGGCATCTACCACAGATCTTCCTCCATGAATTTGATACTTGAAAATCCAGCTCTATAACTCGTCCCCGGCTTCAGCAATGAATGCCAAAAATTATGATATTCTCCTTTCATGGCAAACCTGAAAAACCCATAAATCAATTAAGATAAAAAAACACAGGGCTGATGACATGATGGGGTCCATGGACATGGTGTTACAGACATGGCAGGGTGGTGAAAAGATGCAGGTTGGCGGAGGGGTGTAGCGGAACGATGGAGAATGGATTGACGTAGGTTTTCATTGTAAAACATTTCAATATAATGAATAAACGGGATGCATGCATGGTGAGAAATGAGGTGAACATGTGGAGTATGTAACGTGGGCATACAAAGACCAAGCGGAAAGGATGACATGGCAGTGGACCTGGTCGATCGGCGAGGTGCAGTTGGATCCTCACCGTCCATCCTTACGACATGATCGACGGTTAAAACGGCATCAACGGGAAATGTATGGTGGGCCAAGGGCACAATGAGCTCAAACTAAACCTCGTGCAGCTTCGGGGAATGATCGCCATCGGATAAAGCACATAGGATCGGAAGGTGTAAATGAATTCCGATGCCCGTCCATTGTCCGAATAATAATGCGCGAAAAGGAAACGGTTTTGGGTCGTACATGAGGACACTTGTCATGCGATCTATGGAATCGCTGGCTCCAAGGGAAATATCGCTTGCCCTGAGTAGGCGGTGCGGAATAAACCACCGATTTTCGGGCGCGGGGGCTACCATGGCAAATTAAAATATGGACCGTTGATTTACTTTGGATCACGTGGCTACGGTTTGGCCCGAAAACAGAAAGCAATGAGCCCCGTTCAGTTTAGCACATGGTTTTGCACACGAGTCACATGGGAATCAAAACAAAGGGGGCTGAAACCCCAAGGGCTAGGCCTGAGATAAATTTTAATTGCGGGTTTAAGCTTTGAGTGATGTATTTTTGTGAGCAGGAAGGATAACGGTAGATAGAATGTGGGTGTTTTTGGGCACGATAGCTGATTTGAAGGGTTTATGAGGAGCATTAGGCCAAAGATTTAAATGAGGGGGAAACATGGATAACAATATGAATGTTGCATCATCACTATGCAGCCATACTCTTTGATGCTAAATTTGCCAGCACCCTGCCACATCTTTTCCATCCTCATACCCTTGGGGAGAGAGTATGCCAAGTGATGGCAAAACTCCTTCAAGAGTAACTAGCGCAGCCAAGCCTGCTGCTGCTCGGTATCATAAATCTGCAAGTAGCTTACCAGCTTCTTACTTCCCATCCACATCCACTCAACCAATTATGGATGTCTTCTTCCACCCTTCATCTTGGTACTCCTCCCATGAGAGCTACCATCATCCCAAATCATATTGTTGCACTTAATGGGATCTTAAAATGAAATCTTCCCAAGGATCAATTTGACCCTATGAGGATCCAAATAGGTGGTAGGAAAAAACTTCACATCATGATGTGCATGGCTCAAGAAATGTCCAACAAAGTCATGAGAGATGTTATCCATCCGAAGATGTCCTCCATCTACTATCTTCTCTTGAGAGAAGGGAATAACCTCCTCAAACTGATCAAGAATCTTACAATCCATGATGCGTGGGAGTGCATCTCTACTGAAATCTCTCCGGGAGGTCTCCTCCTCATGCATGTCTTTCCAAAACCAAAGAGGCCTTGGATCTGCTGCAAGTATAACTCTCTCTTTGAGCTGTGGCATGCTCATTGAGAGAGTGTCATCTAGAGAGGAGAAAGAGTTTCTTATCTCCAGATGTCTTCTCCTTCTCACTGCTTTCTTCATGGATTCCTGAATGAATATTCTCTTTGAATGCTCGCATGAGGAATGATTCCTCCTTTCTCCATCATTACTCATCGAAATGCTATTCTGTTGCTCTAGATCAACTGCATGCAATTTTATAAACCCATCTAAAGTGTCTTCTAAAATGACAAGAGATGGATTTTTAGTCATAACTTGGTGAAATTTGGAAGCCCCTTGCAAGGCTGCAAGAGTTTCCTCCTCATAAGTGTTGGCCTCCCAAACTGTTGAAGATGAAGGCTACTCCTCCATGATCTCAACAGTGCTGGTACATGCCTCATTAGCTGGTGGTGAGGGCTCCTCCCACTTCTGGCCAAATATTTTGATACAATCTCTTATAAAACTCAACAAGAGTAGAAACCCTTGTATGGCTCCAATGTCTAACCCACCAAGTCCTTGCTTCGCCTTCTAGGTGTAGCACTGCCACTTCTACAACCTATCTGTCTACTACAGGATGTAGCAGGAAGAAAGCCTCTAGTTTCTTCACCCAAACCTCTGCTACACATGTGAGTGATCCATCAAATGTGGACAATAGAAATATATTGCCTCTCATCACCCCATAGCTATGGGGTCTTCTTTCTTCTTTCTACTAAATAAATTGTGGTAAAGCTAGAGCTCTAGGGTTTACTCGGTATTCAACAAGATACTCATTTAGAATTTAGAATTCCAAGTGTTCTTCATGCTTCTGGTCTTCTTCTCTGTGAGAGTAGGAAGTGCATGGACCTTCCTCTTTTCCTTCTTCAATCTTTTTGACCTCCTTGGAGATGTCTCCTTTGGATATGAAAATAGATGAGAGTAAACTCATCTTCTTCTTCATATTGATATTCTTTGGCTGAAACTCACAAGCTGAGCCAGAGATCATGCTTTGATACCACTTTAATGTTCCCAAATTAGGAACAACTATACTATTGGGAATATCTCAAGATATTACCAATGTGGAGATCCACAATACATAAACATGAGCTAGAAAATAGAAGTGAGTACATTAATACCAAGAATGCTGGAAGATCTACATATCCATTACATTAGATGATAGAAACAACAAATGTATACAAGTTCTTGAGGAAATCATCTCTCAAGCTAGGCAATGCAGCCTCAATGAAACATATACATGAAAATGGAGAAATACTAATATACAAGGAAAGCCGTAGCTATGACTGTGCAATCCATGAGGAGGAGCTACTGAAAAATGTCAATAATACATATATATGACAATAATAGCTCAAAAAAAGAAACGGGAGCAAGATCTCAACCCCTGAAAAAATACAATACACAATCTAATTGGTTGAAATATACATAAAATGGAAAATCAGTAGAAATGACGTAGTTGCTAGGTAGCTGCAGCAACTCAAGAACTGGAAACAAATGGAGAAGACTGAAGATGCTGCAATCAGTGACAAGATCTACTCCCATGGATCTCTAGAATGAAAGGTTGATCCTCTCACCTAAGATCTAACCCTCCAAGCATGTGGAGCAAGTCTCCATTGCAAATACACTCAGAAATAACATAATCTAGAGAAGGGACTGCGTTGTTTGTGAAGAGAAATGCTTGGCCTGATGCCAATGATATACAATACACTCCTGGATCTCCCTCACTAACCTCCCAGAGGAATAGAAGCTCTCTCCTCTGACATATGAGCCAAGGAAATGGTGTATGGTGTCCTCTACTGCAGCACCCCAGCAACACTGTGTTATATTTGAGCAGAAATAATGCAGTAACTAAAGGAGAAACTATGGCCTTGAGCCAAGAGATATGGAGAATGAAGAAAAATCCTTCAACAGGCCTCTCAAGAACGATAAGGAATCTTAAAAATGAATTCCCCGGCAATTCTTGCTAAACAACAGAGAATGTACAATTGTCTGAATAAACAATGAAATGAATAATACAAGCATGAGAAACAATGGTTGCCTTGCCCTCCTTTTAAACAAGTGAATGTTCTCTCTCCATGGGCCCCATCCATTAGGGATTCCTCCACCAAATATCCTCTTCCTCATTCACACTGCGTTGTCTTCCAAAGTGAGCCACTCCTCCTATGGTGGCAATGTTGACTTGGTCAAACCTAACCTTGTCTTCATGAATTTGCCCCTTTTCACACTTGAGGGTGCAAAATCAAATTTTTATGTCTATCCCTTTCCACATGTGAGGGATTTTATTCATGTTTTCAATAAACATGGGCCTCCTTACCTATTTATTTAGCTGTTAGGTGATAAAATCAGAAATTTAATGTTCCATTTAGCTATGAGCTAAAATGGGAACATTACAGAGAGAGAGCAAGAGAGTGAGGATTGGAGAGAGATAGAAAGAGAGATATGAGAGAGAGAGAGAGAGAGAGACAGAGAGAGAGAGATGGGGAAGAGAGAGAGAGAGAGAAAGAGAGAGAGAGAGATGGGCGAGAGAGAGAGAGAGAGAGAGAGGGAGGGGGGGGGGTAGAGGGAGAGTGCGTGTGTGAGAGAGAAAGAGAGAGAGAGGCAATTTGTGCAAGAGAGAGAGGGGGGGTGAGAGAGGGAGAGAGGGAGTGTTTTTGTGTGTGTGTGAGAGAGAGATAGAGAGGGAGTGTGTGAGAGAGATAGAGAGAGAGGGAGGGGGGCGAGGGAGGGAGAGAGGGAGTGTGAGTGTGAGTGTGTCAGGGAGAGAGAGGGAGAGAGAGAGAGAGAGAGAGAGAGAGAGAGAGGGTGGGAGAGGGAGAGAGAGAGGGAGGGTCGAGAGAGAGTGGGGGGGAGAGAGAGATGGGTGGGATAGAGAGAGAGTGTGGGATGGAGGGGAAGAGAGAAGAGAGAGAGAGGGACGGAGGGAGAGAGAGAGGGATAGGAAGAGAGATAGAGAGAGAGCAAGGGAGGGGGGAGAGAGAGAGAGAGATGAGACAGTGACCTAGAGATGGGAAAGAAAGAGAAGGGAGGACGAGAGATAGAGATAGAGAGAGAGAGAGTGAGGTACATAGATGTATCATGAGGGTGGGATACAAAGAGAGAGCACGAGGGTGGGGTGGGGAGAGAGAGAGCGCGAGGGTGAGAGCGAAGGGAGAGAGAGGGGAAGGAGGGGAGACTAAGAGTGTGTGTGTGAGAAATAGAGATATAGGAGAGAGAGAGAGAGAGAGAGAGAGAGAGAGAGAGGGAGAGATAGAGGATAGAGCAAGGGGAGAGAGAGGAGTGTGAGGGAGGGAGAGAGAGAGTGAGAGAGGGGGAGGGGAGAGAGAGAGAGATTTAGGGGGGAGAAAGAGAGAGATGGAGAGGGGAGACAAAGAAAGTGGGGATGAGAGAGACAAAGGGGAGAGAGAGGGAGAGAGAGAGAGAGAGGGAGAGAGAAAGGGTGGGGGAGAGAGACAGAGAGGGAGAAGGTTGGAGAGAGAGAGAGAGAGAGAGAGAGAGAGAGAGAGGGGGGAGAGAGAGAGAGAGGGGGGGGGAGTGAGGGGGGGAGAGAGAGAGAGATAGGGAGGCGAGATAGAGAGAGAGATGGAGAGGGAATAGAAAGATATGGGAGGACGAGAGAGAGAGAGAGGGAGAGAGAGGGAGAATGAGGGTGGGGGAGGGAGAGAGGGAGAATGAGGGTGGGGGAGGGAGAGGGAGAGAGGGAGAATGAGGGTGTTTCTATGTGTGTGTGTGAGAGAGAGAAAGAGAGAGAGAGACAGAGAGAGGGACAGAGTAAGGGGGGGGGGAGAGAGAGAGAGAGAGAGCATGCTTAATTGGTCATTGAGTATAGGATGAAGTGATATAAAATCTTAATGAGCACTGAGGTGAATTCATTCATTTAGAAGAACATATACATATCATGTAAACCTTGTAGAAAACAGAGCATGATCAGACATGATTTCTGCTTATAAACTTACAAGATGAACACATGGAAGCACGTATCTGAAATAGGAAAAAATATCATTCAACATCAATAGATAAACATAAACAATGTTACCGATGAAATAGGTAACCACAATGTTACCTACTTTTTCTTGGTAGCATAAAAAGCACCCGATTTTGAAAAGTGGTGATGCAGAATCACCATTTTTTTTTTTGGTGCTCATTTTTGACACTCTAATATTTTTATTTATGAAGTATGAACATTTGTTTTAAAATGTTAGTGAATTTCATGTTAATTTTGAAATGTATTGATGCAGCATCAACTCAGCGTCAACTTTTTTTTTTTTAGAGTGGTGATTTTCATGCTAATTTTGAAACATATTGATGCTGCATCAACATTTTTTTTTTAGAGCGGTGATTTTCATGCTAATTTTGAAACGTATTGATGCTACATCAACCTTTTTTTTTTAGAGCGGTGATTTTCATGCTAATTTTGAAACGTATTGATGCTGCATCAACTTTTTTTTTTTTAGAGTGGTGATTTTCATGTTGGTAATAAAACACAAAACTTAGATAAAAAAATATATATAAAAACAATAAAAAAACCCAATAAAAATGTAAAAAAAACAAAAATAGCTCGTAAAAATAAAAAATTTAAACAAAAATAAATAAATAAAAACAAAAATATTTGAAAATTATATCAAAGGAAATGATAAAATTTGAAAAAAAAAACACATAATTTAAAGAAAAAAAACAAAAATTGACCAAAAAAATTTAAAAAAAAACATAAAAAAAACATTTTTTTAAACTTATTAAAAAAACCATATTAAAAAGTTAAAAAAAAAAATTTAAAAATAATTAAAATTACAAAATTAAAATTTAGATTAAAAAAAAAATTAAAAAAATAAAAAATAAAAATAAAAAAATTAAATTCAAAATTTAAATTAAAAAAAAAAATAATAAGAAAAAAAATACAAATTCTAAAATTAACAAAAAAAAACAAATTAAAAAAAAAAATTTTAAAATTGAAAAAGAAAATAAAAATTAAAAAATTAAAATTAAAAAACTATCATTAAAAAACAAAAAAAAATGAAAAAAAACACATGCAAATAATTAAAAAACAAATACACATAAATTTAGTGTTTTTTTTTAATGAAACAATTTATAGATTTTAAAAATGAAACACCAAATAAACTAAAAAAAATAAAAAATAAAACAATTAAATTAAATTAAAATTTAAAATATTTAATAAATAAATTTTAAATTTTAAATTTTAAAATATAAGTAATCTATAATAGTAAATATAAAAATAAAAGAAAATTAAAAAAAAATTAAACAAATTGAATAAAAAAAAAATTAAATTTTTTGAAATTAAAAAAAAATTTAAAAAAAATCAAATTATGATAAAAATATTAAAAATTAAAAAAAAAAATTAAAAAAAAAAAATTAAAATCAAATCAAATAAAAAGTATACATATGTATAAAAAATTTAAAACAACAAAAAATAAAATAATAAAATTAAAAAAAAATAAAAACAAAATAAAAAAAAATAAAAACAAAACCAATTGTATTTTAAATAAAAAAAAAATTAAATTTTTTGAAAAAAATTTAAAAAAATCAAAATAAAAAAAATCAATTTAAAAAAATTTAAAAAATTTAAAAAAAACCAATTTAAAAAAAAAAAAAAATTTAAAAAAAAATTTAAGAAAAAAAATTTAGGGCGGCGGCGGTGTGCAGCCCCCCGCCCGCCCACGGGCCGGCCTCCGCCGCCGCCCGGGCGCGGAGGGCCGGGTGGCGCCGCCCCCGCCACCACCACCGCCGCCCCACCACCGCCGCCGCCCTAGATTTTTTTTTTATATTTTTTTTTTTATAAATTGGTTTTTTTTTTAATTTTTTTAATTTTTTTTTTTAAATTGTTTTTTTTTTTAAATTTTTTTAATTTTTTTTTCAAAAAATTTAATTCTTTTTTTAATTTTTTTTTTTTATATAAAATACAATTTGTTTTGGTTTTTTTTTTTAATATTGTTTTAATTTTTTTGTAAATTTTATTATTTTTTTTGTTTTAAATTTTTTTTTTTATTTATTTTGTTAGTAATTTTTATTAAATTTTGCCCCTTTTTTTTTTTATTTAATCGATTTTTTTTTTTTAATTTCATAAATTTTCTTTCTTATTTTATAGAATTTAATAAATTTTGTATTTTTTTTAAATTTATTTGAATTTAATATTGTTTTTTAAATGTTTTACTTTTTTATTAATTTTTTTTTGTTAATAACATAAAATTTTTATATTTTTATATTTCAATTAAAAATTTTGTATTTAAAATTAGATTTTTTTTTTTTTAATTAAACTTAATTTTTTTTAAATTAATTTGTTTTTAATTTTTTTTTTATTTAATATTATTTAATATTTTTATATTTTTTTCAATTTTCAAATTTTAATTGATTTTTAAAGTTTTTTTTTTTTTCTTTTATATTTAAAATTTATTTGTTTATTTGTTTATTTATTAAAATTTAATATTTTTGTTTTTAAATTTAATTAGTTATTTTAATATTTTTTTTTTTAATTTAATAAAATCTGATCTATATACATATTTTAATTTAAGTTCATATATATATTTTATTTTTTGTAATTTAAATTTAATTTATTTTCTATAGTTTATTTGTGTTTCTAATATATACTGTTTTAAATTTAATATTTTCATTGTATTTTATTTTTATTTTTTATTTTTTTTACTTTTAATTTAAATAATGTTTTCTTTTCTTTAATATTTTTATTTTAAATTTTTAAATTTATTAAAATTTAATATATTTCCTTAAATTTAATTTTTTGTTTTAAATTATTTTATTTTTTTAAAATTTAATAAGCATTTTCTTTTTCTTTTTTAAATTTAATTTCTATATTTTATTTTTTATAATTTCCCTCTTTTTTTAACTTGTTTTTTTTTTTTTAATTTAATATTTTTATTTTGCTTTTATTTTTATTTTTTAATTTCTATATTTTTTAAAATTTCAATCTTAGTTTTTTTTTTGTTTATTGTTTTATTTTTTTTTTCCTTAAATTTTAGGTTTTTTTTAGTGTTTGAATTAAAATTTTTATTTTGTTTTTATTTTTATTTTTTTTTATCTTCATATATTTTTAAATTTTAAGCTTTTAAATGTTTTTATTTTTTTAATTTATTTTTTTCTTAAATTTTAGGTTTTTTTTAATGTTTGAATTTTAAAAATTTAAAAATGTTATTTCTATTTTTAAAAATGCGAAAAGTATGACACAATTTTTTTTTTTTTAATTCCAGCATCAACTTGTTTTGTTTTGAGGGTGTTTTTTCAATCCTTTTTTCAAGAAACAATTTTGTTTTTACCATAATTTTATAAAATGTTGAAATTTGACCTTAAAAAAAAACAAAGTGCGTTCTGGAAGACACTTTTTTTTTGGGCGGAGTTTTTTCAATCCTTTTTTCAAAAAACAATTTTGTTTTTAGCATAATTTTAGAAAATGTTGAAATTTGACCTTCAAAAAAAAATAAGTGCGTTCTGGAAGGCACACTTTTTTTTTTGGGTGTTTTTTCATGTTTTTTGAGAGTTTTTGGGCTAGAGTTCCCATTTTGAGGTCAGGTTACCTATTTCATCGGTAACAGTGTTCATATAGAGAAAGAAAAAATGCTCCAATGCATGCCACAAGATTCTCAACACAAGCTCACCATGACTATCTTTGATTTCATTCCAAAATGTTATACAATAGCTTCACTACAAAATAAGACTATCCAACCCAACAAAAGACTAAAGAGAGTTTACTTATAGAAATATGAAACATGACACCTCATAAGGTCAAAGACCCATCCAAAATGCATCATAAATATAGGAGATGAGTCATTTCCTAGATTCTAGCTAGGTTAGAAACCATTCCCTAAATTTCAACTATGAACTACGAGTGTGTGTCCCCCACATTAAATTACATGTTCCCTCATGATAAGAGGCAAACACCAACTCAATTACTCTAATTCCAACTCACACGACAACAAAACATCAAAATTATGACATTTTCTGAGCTTGACAAGTGTCCCGAGGAATCCAATGCAGATGTGTAACACTTTCTGACAGATGTGTAACAGAATTTTACAGAAGCATAACAGATGTTTGCATCAATTTTTGAGGTAATTTTAGGAGTCCAAATCCAATTCTGAAATATAGGCCAACTAGCCCTATGTGTCTAGTTTCCATAACATCTTGAATTTTACAAAGTGACCCATGGGAAGGCCTCCAAAAGTCCATTCTCCCAAGGTTACTCCAAAAGTGTAACAAGGCCTCCAAAAAAGTGGCAGAAGCATAGAAAAGGAGTGGTTTTTTGGCCTATTATGAAAAATTAAATCTTTTCATGCAAAGAGGATTCCGTATCTGTGATTTATTAATCAAAATGCATCCAACCATATAAGAAAATAATGTTTTGGATGTCCCTAAAACAAGCGTAACAAAATCTTGCTACACTTATGTGAGGAGGGAATTTCCAGATTTGTGCAAAAACCACAAAAAAATACCAAAATTCTTCAAAAATTCTCAAACTTGGTTTTGTAGCACCTGTGAGTGATGGGAAAAACAACCAAGGAGGCTTCAGCCAGTAAATCTAAGATATTTTTCTCTTTAAACTTCATTTCAATTTCTTTTAGCCTTTTCTTTAGTTGTTTTAGCCTTATTTGTGAAATTATGTTCTTGGTGTGATAGTGATTTTCCATGTGTCTTTGGAGGTTGTTGTCTCTCTTATATCTCTTCAAGAGATTCTCCAAATGTTGATTTACCCTTTCCAACAATATTTCTCTGTCTAGATTGATCTCCATAGCTACTAGCTCAACAAAAGTCAATTATTTAGGTGGATGAGCTAACTGTCTTTCTAGCTCCATCGCCCTTTTGAGGCCTCTTGTATTTGGCCTTATTGTATGTATTTCAGTCTCCATATCCTGCATTTGATAAACATCTATGATCTACTTACCTTTACCTTTATCTGCCTCTAGGTCTGGCTTACGTTTTCTTTGTATCAACTACTTCAGCTTCAACTGAAAATTATCTTGTTGTAGGAAAGTGATTTGAGAATTAGAAATGGAGAAGATCTCCCTCAACTTTGATATTTCCTCATCCTTCTGCCTAATAATCTCCATAGATGATTTTATCTCAACCTAATATTCTACCTCAACCTCCTATTATCACTAAATTGAATACTGATGGGCTACTTCAAGAGTCAACCTAGACTAACTATTTCAAACTTACTTCTAGCTGAAAATTAGTCTTTTTAGACTGCGATGGATCTCTCAAGGATATAGAATGATATTATCTAAATGAATTTAAATAGATGGCTAACTCTAAAATTGTGTTTTAAGTGTGTTTTTTATGCAGGTGAAATATGTGGGCAAATCATTACCATTGGGCATATGGAGTCAGTGTAAAGAATTCAATGGCATGTGAAACTCCTCTCATGGAAGCTAAGGGATATATATATTGTCATGAAAAGATGACATTCACAGTAGACTAAATGTTTGAAGGAAGTTACAACATGTAAGCCATGAATTCTAAGTAATCAAACACTAGGATACTGAACATAAAATTTCAGAATACGAAAGATAAATACTCATGAGAACATCAATGAATCTTAGGTGAATAGAAGTAAGTTGCCACTGTATATTACTGATGAAAAGTTTTTCAATAGTAGTCTGTCATAAACATCAATCAACCCTTTATAGCTCTATAACTCTTTCATTTATAGAGTAAGGACTCATACAAATGATTTTTCACCTTGCTAGCTTTGAATTCCCACTTCTAGGCTAGCTCAATTTTTGGACAAACACCATACTAGGCTCTTGAAAACTCTTAATGTGGAGAATGATCAGTTGATAGTTGCAATCAAGCATTTGGCTTCTCACCATTTTCCTCCAGGTTCCAGGTATAGGGCCCTAGAAATGATACTCGAGATTTCTTCCATCCCATTGGTTGAAAAGCTAAGAGTACACAAGGCTATTGGAGAGATGTTGCATACCAGGGTGTTGAAACACATCCTTGCATTGAAAAAATCTCAGATTAAGTTAAACAAGATGTCAAATACCTTGAAGAGAGATAGAGAAAATGAAAAGGCTCTTTCCAGTTAGTTATCAGATTACAATAAGATGATAAGGGGTAAGGGCATTGATCAGAATGCAACAATGCAAACTCTACTGTAGAATACATAATTGGAGGTGCAGGAGTTGTGACGCAAGTTAAATATTCCCCATTCGAAGCACATCCAAATGATGGAGTTGGCTCAGGTTGAGAAAGAGAAGGAGGCCCTTACAAAGATGCTTCTCCAAAAGGATGGGGAGATAACATAGCTAAAGCGGAGAATGACAAAGCTCCAACAGGTGCAAGAACATCATGTATGCCTAGTTCAAGTGCCCAATGATCCCCAGAATTCCTTCAAACACTTAACCAGGGCCCTGACAGAGTTGAAGATTTCGGAAGACAAGACCCGAACTATGCGTAGTTTTTTAGATGAAGAAAAGGCTTGACTCACAGAAAAGGAAAAGACAAGCTCATCTTTTCAAAAAGAAATGGATGCCAATCAGTCTCATGAGTTGAGCAAGTCATTCAAAAACATAAAATCATAGCTCAAAGGTAATATGTTGTTGGTATAGGCCAAAAAAATCATCTGGAGTGAGATCATGAAAGAGGTGAGGGATCAATGGGAGATCATCACATTGGAAAATGATAAAAATAATGGCATCCATGATTTCAAAGTGAAGCTGGATGCAGGTCACTGAGAGGGAAATGAAAACATGATTATTGTGTGTAGATACATTTGATTCATCAACGAACTCCCCACTGAAGAGTTGGGCATGCACAGAGTGGTCGACTATTTTAGGACAGTAATGGAAATCATGAAGATGGTACACAAGGAGGAGGCATGGGTAAAAGCAATTGGATGTTTGGGGATAGTGGCCGAAGGGGCGAAAGAATTCAATCATGAATGGAATAATGTGGTAGAAGCAGGGTTTCCAGCTTGCTGGGATCCCTTAGGTGTACTTCTCCCTTGGGCCACATATGAGCAACGGATGACCGAGATTAAATTTAGGGTTGACTCAACTTTGGAAAAGGGCTCCTGTATTAAGGTTAAAACTTCGGTGGCATCACTGCACAAGGCATTCATACTACTTGACAAGCTCAAGTAGTTCTTCTCTATCAACCTCGATTACTTCGAGCTAACTCAGCTATGCACTTTGTTCGAGGTTTTTAGCTCTGCGCCCTTACCTGCAGATGTTGTATGGCAGAGATTTTATGAACATGCGCACCCTCCATCTGCATCCACTTCACACTCAATGTTTCCTCCATCATCTTTCCACTGTGGCTCTTCTTCCACTCGCATATGGCCACGCACCTCAGGACCCACCCCTCAATGCAATTGTTCAAGATATCAAGATTCATCCCATGTGGCCCATAGTTACATTGTTTATTTTACTTTTCTGTTATGATGTTTAGCTGGTGAAATCATGATTTCACCCTCGTTATTACTATTTTCTTTTAGGAAGAGCATTTCTCATAGCACGCTGTAGTTGGACCATATCATTTTGATTTTGATGTATGTACTGGGAATCAAGAAGGAATATCTTCGTAAAAAAAATATCTGGCTAAGAGCCTGTGCAGGAAAGCTTTTAAAGGTGAAACTCATCAAGTAAGAAAGGGTTCTAGATTTTGTGGAAGTTTTGGATCGATACTATGTGGATTTCCATGTAATATTGTTTTGAGCTCTAAATGCATATCTGGGAGAGCTATTTTTGAAAGTTAATATAAGAATGACCTTGTGTATGTATGGATTCCAATTAGGTTAATGAGCTATATGTATGCATTTTTCTCTTGCTTTTTAAGCTTCTTTCCACTTTGTTATTTTTTCTTCAAAAAGTCTCATATGTGAAATTTTGGTGGTAAATGATTTAATAAATGAATTTGTATACATTCTCATTAAGGAAAGATGACACTCATGCATTAATTATCTTGCATCCTTAATATTTCTCACTATGAGACTTCATCTCAATCAACATCTCATCCGCCATTTTTTCCCAGATCCTGAGAAGAGCATATTCTTATTGCAAAAAAATCCCATCTTTTGTTGGGTTTCTCCTTCTAATTCCTTTCAATTACCGCCATCTTATACTCACAGTTTTGTTCATTATTCCTTTACTTGTCCCATTCAAGGCATCCTTGATTCTTACAGTCTTGAATCCATTCCGAGTGATGTTCAGTGTGCATGAAGCTTAGTACTAATTTTTTCTACAACTATATTCAACCACAGTTCCATTAATCCTAAATAAAGATACACTCATAGTAAGATCTAGATGAACAAGTTTAAATCCTCTGATTCTTAAGATGTCCTAGGCACTGGTCTTTTGCAACTCAAGGCTGTCTCTAGGAGTGACAACATATTTTTGGCACCATTGTCAGGAATTGAATTAGAAAAAATATTTTCCCTGGGATACGACATAATTTCCACCCATCAATCAGGTGAGCATGAAGGGTTGGGAGTTGCATAGCCCTCAACTTGGCGAATCTACTATGGTCAAGTCAAAACCACCAATAACCCTATCTTTCATAAGGCCACATACTAGATCAGATACCTCTCAGTTAAAAACCTCTCTGTGTCTAATCCTAATAAAATCATATTCAGAACAGTCTCAAAGGAAAAAAAACTTCACCAGGCCGACCAACCTCCTTTCTCTCTTGAAACTTCACCCTCCTCATCTCAACGAGCTAATAGACATAGTCAAAGCTCCATGGCCTAAGTGCTCGAATATCCTCCATAAGCCTCTCTTTTTTCAAATCCATCCATAAAGGACAAAGCATAGTCAGCTAACACCTCTTTCCCTACTTCTCGTCCCACTCTCAAGGCTGAGGAAGTAAAAGAAGTTCCAATGCTCCAAAACATCTTACAAATTAGTCTCAATTCCTCTGCTTATCAAATATTTGTTATCCCTCACACCTTTTAGCATCAGGACTATACCCATAACTTACCACCTCCTCCTCAGATGGTTGTGCCTGGTTTTCTCCTCAAGAAATATGTGCCATTAGTCCTTCCCCGACTTCTAAATGACATGCCTCAAGACTACCTTAAGCTTCTACCCCATTTCACAGGGGAAGATAGCACTGCTGTGTAGAGGCATATTGAAAATTTATGTGCCTTTGCTGAGAACATGAATGTGGAACACCTCGATGTAGTGTTGAGGCTCTTTGTCCAATCTCTAGATGGTGAGGCTTGAAAATCGTTCAAATCACTAGCCAATAACACGGTACACACTTGGGAGGAGATAGAGAATCTCTTCACGTTGAAATGGGGAGAAAAGAGGGACCATGGCTATGTTCTCACTGAGTTCAATGCACTAAAAAAAAAACATAATGAATATGTAACATATTTTATCAAGAGGTTCAATAAACTATATAACAATCTTCCCACATAACTAAAACCCCCCCAAGTGGTTGCTAAGGTAGTTTTCACGGGAGCTTTTGAACCAGAATTCAGGTTCATCTTAAGAGAAAAGAACTATGCATCTCTAGATCAAATCCAGACTGATGCATTGGAAGTAGAAGCAAACTTTTCCTCTACCAGAAAATTCAAGGGGAAAGAAGTTCAATAAATGAGAAGGAAAAATAAAGAGGAAACTAGTACCTCAAATAAAGAAAAGGAATAAATAGACTAGAGGATAGAGGAAATGAACAAATTTATTAAAAACCTTTCAAATAAATTGGTGAAGCTTGAGCTAGAAGCCAACAGTTCCCTACCTCGGTCTAATCAGATAATTCATAATCGAGGATTCAATCCTTAGTATCAGAAGCCTATGTTGTAATTACTACAACATGACAGGAAGGAGCAGCAGGATCATATCCAACCTCCTCTATACTTAGAAGGTGAAGTGGAAGGGCAGGCTAGGGAAATCATAGACAACCAAGAAAATAAATTCCTCACTTATTTTGATGACGAAGAAGGTGAATTCACCTTACAAGGAGGGGTAGAGGAGAAGGAACCTCCTCCCGAGGACAAGGATATTGACAATTATTACAGACAGTTTGTAGACTAGTTGTGGCAGCTATTAATTTTCACAAACCTCATAACCCATTACTCAGGTATGAAGTGGAGGTGTGGTATTTCCCTTCTATTCCATATAATTTTAAACATTGGAAGGAGTTTGAATATGAGGAACAAATCAGGCTTTTCATGGAGATGGTGGGGGAATTATCTAGTTCATTCATTGACCTAGAAGAGGAGGCTGAGGCTGAATTACCAAAGACAAGGTGGGAGGTGACTCTAGCTAGACACTGAATTCTAAAATTGAAGGGAAATTTTATCCCTAGAGGTTGTGTCCTGTTGGAGAAATGTTTTGACAAGAATGACATCTTGGTGAACTCGAGCAAGCCAACGTTTGATGAGCCAGTCTGGGATTTAAATATTGGAACAGAGGAAGACCCGAAGCTGGTATTTCCTAATCAGCTGAGGCTTCCCGTAGCTCATTTCTTGCAAGATAGTGATGAAGATCCTAATGCCCTCACAAGGAGGATGAATCAGCTGGTTAAACTAAATGAAACTAGGGAGCAAGTCAACCTCAATTTATCCAGCTGCCAAGAAAATATGAAGGGTCTGTTCGATCGAAAGGCTAAAGATCGAGAATTTTAGGTAGGGGACCTAGTGCTAAGATGGGACATCTAAAGGTTAGACAAGGGAAATCACGCGAAGTTTGATCTACTCTAGTTTGGACAATTCAGGGTGGTAGAAGCCAAGGGAAATAACACTTTCATGCTGGAGAATCTAGAGGGAGATATACTTGATATGCCTGTCAATGGACAATTTCTCATGTTTTATTTCTAACACTAACATGGAAATCAGAAATCCATTGTATATATCCTCCCATTATATATATGTCGATTTTATTTTTCTACATGCTTCACTCTTTTGAATTTTAACTTCAAATTTTTCATTAAATTTTCAATAATGACTCCATTTACCTAGGAAGACACACGCAGTCTGCAGGTTCTCAATGCATTGAAAATAGCACATTGTCCCCATGTGGAGCCAATGTTAGCCTGTGAAGAAAAAATCCTAAGACGAACTGAGGAAACAAGGCCTTAGATAAGAAAAGAAATTAGTAAGGAAGGCAAGAAAAGGTTCGTGCAACTTAAGTGACGGTTTCCCCAGGCATGCAACTCATAGTAGTCACGTAACCCTTAAAGACATCACGCAACTCATAGTGGCCACACAACCCATAAAGAGGTCGCACAACTCATAGTGGCTGCGCAACCCATAAAGATGGTGTGCAACTCATTAAGCCACACAGAACACCCACTCTGAAAGTTCTAAAATAGGAAGAAAGTAGTGGAAATGACCTGCCATAGGGAGTGATGTCATCCACCTCATGGGTCAATCAGGAGAGCTCTAGGGGGTGTAAAACAAGGATTTTTCTTTGAGCTTCTAACCCAACAAAAGGCCGTAGGGACCACTCATCTTATGATATAATGTGAAATGGTGCCGACGTAAGAATGGTAAGGTAATTTTTTAAGGTACGAAGTCAGTACCTTATGTCGGGCAGATGGCCCCTCACCCACCTGGTCACCATTGGGTAACCCTCTTGCGCCATGTGTCCTCCCACTGACATCCTCCTGGCATCAGCCCTCTAGTTGTCACCCTTATTTTTATCCTAAAAAGGGACCATTTTCCCATCCATTTGTTAGCATAATAAGTCACTCCTTGACTGCTTAAGGAGTAAGCCTTACACATCATAGTTCATTTCAAATTTTAAAGGGGATGTTTGAGTGGTTTGATGGCTTTCTCAAATATTTTGAAATTATTTTATCTTCTTTAATACATTTATGCATTTGGCAAGCTGTGAAAAGTATAAATTGTGTGGGTAAAAGGTAGTATAGGGAGAAAATAGCACAAGTGGAAGAAAATTATAGTTGGTACCTATTTCAGGAAATATTCCTATCCTAAATCAGTCACACAGCTACTATTATGGCCTTTAACACAAAATTTGTTTATGAAAAGAAAAAAAATATAGAAAATAGATTTCATGTATAAGGTCCACAAATCCTTTATGAAATCTTCACTGACATGTTCTATTACACACATATAACTTGCATAAGACTGAAAGTAGATAATTTACTGTTAAATCCTTTAACAGCTTCTCACTCACACTTCACTAGTTGTTGCAATTTATATTTTAGAAGAAATTAACAAAGAAAATATACACACCACACATTAGATGTTCCTTGAAACACAAAATCCTCCAGCATGAAGAAAAAATGCTTTTCTTATTCTTTTCAGTCTTTCAGTAGACTAACATCCAACTTAGAAAGAGTATTTACAAGTGGTATATATAGCAAGAGAGGAATCAACTCCATCTCTTCTAAGAATAAGGAAAAATTAATTATAAAATAACACGTGTCAAAATACATTACATCATTATCTCCTCGAAATCTAACAAAAAGGATAGATGGAGAAAGAAGAAGAGGAGAATTTTGGGCTGGAATGTTGAGTGTATTGTTATGCTGCCCCTTTTTCTACTAAATTTTCTCCTTTTGTCTTGGTCTTTAATAACCATGTAGCCCCATTTAATAAGACCTGAAACAACCTCATAACTACCTCTCACCATCACTTGTATTATCCCTTTAGTTATGGCTTCTTATCCATCCTTAACTGGCTCAAAAAAACTTGTTGGCAGGTGTCAAAATTCAGTTATAATAGGTGCAGCTAGAAATTCCGTTTAAAACCTGTAACTGTGCATAATATGGAATGCTACTAGAAATTTAAGTAGTGCTCTATTTATTTTTTTAAAAATACACAGAAAATATGGATAATTATGTGCTAACTTGTATTCCATGACACCTAGGTTATAGTTCAAAATTCATAACTGATTATAAAAAAAGGTACTTGCATCAAAAATCCTTTTTAACTTTCCTCCATATGTGTTTTAGCTTTAGCCAGCTTATCTAAATCATTTTTGTTGTCAGCAACTGATGTTCTAGACCTGGTAGCACTTGTAGTTTCCTCCTTGATAGGGTCTTTGTCTTCCTTAGCACCCTTCTGCGTTTTTCTTCTTTTTGTGGGCTTTGAGTGATGTTTTTAAAGGTTCTTGTTCTTACTTTTATTCATTGATTTATCTCGATTCTTTGCTTCTGAACCTTCAGGTTTCTCTTCAATTTCAATAACTTATGTTAATAGGCTTGGCTTGACAAGAGCCTTGGATTTCAGTGTAAACTTATTTCTCACTCTTGTGTACCTCTTTCTGGTGCTAGAAATAGGTTTAGCCTCCTCATTCTTCCTCTTGTTTTTTATGTCATAACCAACATCCTTAACTAGTTATTCATATGATTGAGTAGGTTGATACTCCTTCTGCAACTTTTTCTAAATAGGTGCTTCCAGAAATTCGGGTAGCGCTTGTGCCTTTGACTTATCTGTTGTTGCAGACCTCCCTCTTCTGGCCTTAGTGTATACATTTGGAAATGGAGGAACAGGGGGTACTATCTTCATGGACTTGGGCTTTCACGTTGATGAGCTCTCTCCTTTTTCCACCTTTCTTTCAGATTTTCCTACAGAAATTTTCTTACCTTTGGCCTTCTTCTGAATGTTTTCTTTCTAGGATTTTTTTTTGTTCTTCTCTTTAGAGGCTGAGGGTCTGACTGTGGAACTGGAGGTGTAGGTGTAGGTTGGCCTACCTTATAGAACAGAAAATGGTCCCAAGTCTGGTTTATCTTCTTCAACTCTTCTTCAACCAAAACTTTTATCAAAGATTGATGGTACAAGTTGTACTAAGAAACATCATTATGGGTCTAAACCCTTGCTGAAATCTTGTGTTATAGTACAAATTTGGGCATCATCCCCCAAGACGTGGTCAAAATGGACATCATAACCATTGGATTCGCCAATTTGTTATGCGGAATTGTGATATACAGATAAACCAAATTCCCGAAGTGTGGTGTTTGTCACATAGAACAATAGAGAAAATAATAACTATCACTTTCTCTAAAACAAGAAAATATACAGAATGGTAAAGGAGCCTCCTTGTGATTCTTTTGCTTCTCCTTCTATTGTCGTTGTCGTCACTGTCAATCCAACTCAAGTCGCCAGATCAATTACTGAAAAAACAAACAAGGAACAACAAACAACATGCAATATACAAGATATCTACTTATCTTACTGAAATCAAATCGATTATATATGAAATGCATACATCATTCAAGAATAAATTGCACAAGAAATTTATACATATCTATGGGAAAATGAACAACAATCTTTATTAAAGAGTAAACAGGGAAGATTACAACCAATGGATTGATTTCTCTTCAACCTGCTCCAGCTTCATTCTAGCCTCATCACATCCAATATTATCCCAACAGCATATCAGTACTTTCACTCTCTTATCAAATGAGAATCCAACAACATAAATTTACCAAAATTCTCCCTTACCTAGCGGTAGGATGAGTGCTCAATTTATAGGGAAACTGATGGTAGTTTCTCAATGAATGACTTTCTAATAATAGTCATTACATGTTTCCAAGTTCAGAGGTGTTATATGGACACTTGGACTCGAAGTTTGACACATATGGACACTTCTATAAGGCACTTTCCATGTGGAGATTCCTGGAACAATGAGAATTCCACTCCTAGGTGACCAACACACCCTTGAGTGTTGGGAAGTGCATTGCAGTGCACCCTTGCATGGACGATTTGGCACTGCAACGTAGATAGTCCCTCATAGGTGAGCATTGGTGAGTCAGTAGGTGATATAAAATATATTTCAAACCTTGGAAATCTCACCATAGAAGCCATGAATGAAATGTCTTCACTTAGGGCATGTAGCAATTGAAATATAAGGGGATGGTAGACCCTATTTCATTTTTCCTAGGGATGATGTCTAGTTTGACCAGGTCATGTGACTTGATATTACAATGTTTAGGGATGGTTTTCATGAAAATGAAGGTTTATGAGTATTACAAAAGGATGAGGATTCACTGGATAACTTCTCTTGAACATATCGACGACACTGAGATGAGTTGGCAGCATTGACCCAAAACCAAATGGAAGGTATGATGAACCATAGGTATGAATGAACCATCAAGAAGATTACCCAACCCAAAAGTCACAATGATAGAGTGAAAGTATCATGTTCAAGAGTGACCTGTTACCATAAAGTGTTCTGTTCGCTTTCCCAAATTTTCCTCGATCATTTGTCGACCAATACTGCTTTATTTTTTAACAAGCTTGAGGAGGATAACATATGATTGATCTATAATTCAACCCTTTGGGTGAATGCATCACTATTTCATAATTTAACGAGTCTAGTGATAAATTAAACTTGATTGTTGCTATGATCGACAAGCCTGTCACTATTTTATGTTTTAACGAGCCTAACGACAGTGACATTGTGGTCCTTTTTCATAGTTAGAGAGCTTGAAAAAGAGGACAAAATAAAACTCCATGAGTCATTTTTCTTAAATTTGTCGCTTAGGTCCGAAAAAGTGTAAAATGATACCTGAGAGAACCTCTTAGCCATGTTCGACTAAGGTTTTCCATTTTTGTAAATAATTTGTCACAGTTCGGAAAAGGGTTAAACTTATACTGAGTAGATGTATTTTAATTTACTTTTACGAGCTCGAAAATACAAGTGCTTGGAAATCTTTTCACATTATTGGAGTCTAAAAAGAGCTAAAAGAATACTCCAAGGGTTCCTTTTTCACTGTTATTTAAGTTTGAAAAAGAGATAAAAGTGCACTTCAAGTCGTTTTTCATTTTTATCAAACCTCGAAAAATAAGGATAAAAGTATTCTTTGTGATCAAATCATTCTTGAATGAGTGTGCATGACTAATCTGCTATATCAACTGTAAAACATGTTCAGAAAACCATCGAACAGATTAAAAATACCTATTTCATATAAAAAATGAATACAAACCATAGTCACGACATTAAATATGATTCGAAATAATCAAATTGACTAATTAAAAGAGTTTTTACCATTCATTTTTACCATTTGAAAGTTACCATTTGAAAATTGGAGCTCTGACCCAGTTTTTTTCCCCCGAACCCCCAAACTTCAGCAGTTGATTATGACAAATTTTGTGGATGATTTTCCTCACCATTTGATCTAGGTTGGAGCTATGAACCTTCTCTTTCCTTTATTATCACTTTAATTTCATTTCATGGCGAATTTTTAGGGTTTTGAGCCCTTTAATGTAAATCTACTACTCTGAGAGGGTAACATAACCTTGAATGTCGAAATGTGTGTTGCAGTGCACTTGGTCTTCAATTTCAGTGCACTACAATTCACCTTTCTACAAAATATATATTTTATATTTTTTGTAATTAGAGATGCAAAAAATAGAATTGAGAATTTTTCGTTATTGTTTAAATCATGTCTAGAGATGACTATGGTCACATATAGAAATTATGTAGCCATATATGGAAATTATGTTTCCTTAAGCCAATTAAATTGCATTGTTTCCTGTTGCATTATATAAAATATGATGAATTAAAAATGAAATGATATGTAGATGTTATGTCAAAAATTTAAAGGGGATTCCCTACTAAAAATGCAACAAGTTGGGGTTGTCAATTACATTGAAAGTATTGAGGAGATTCCATATAGATTAGAGTTTTCAAAAATAATATTTTTTAAGTAATTTCCACTTAGGGAGGAATAAAATGTAGAGTGAGGTCATAAAGGAGAGAATGTATGCCCTAAATGGTAATGTACATGCGTAGCATGCAAATATATTTGTTTGTGCCAAGGACATGATCTGTAGGAATCATATTCTAAACGGAATAATGCTCTAGAAAAAAATTATAGTTGTTTGTAAAATACAAGGATCAATTTTGGAATTTGGTTTATTCTAAGGAATACATTCTTTTAACTATGAATTTTCTGAACCTCTAGGATCATTTTTTTGATAAAATGTTAGCCATTAGATATTCTATCAAAAAATAAAATAAACATCGAAAAAATATATCTAAAATTAGAAGAAAAAAGTAGAAACTTCTTTAAAACCACACAAACTATATAAAGAAAAAAAAAATTATGAATATATAAATTAGCAATATAAGAATTAAAAGGAGTATATTTCCAATGTAAAATGATAAATTCAGTTTGGCCTTATCTTTACCTTGAGTTAAAAATCATATAAAATTAGGGTAGAGTTTAACTTATAGATGAAATGACATTTTCACTAGAATTTGGGGATTAGTTTCTAACAAGATTATGATTTTTTTTTGTTTAAAATATATTTTTGAATGTATAAATAGATTCAAACCCCGAGACACTAGAATTTGACATATTAAACCACTTAAACTCAAGCTTTTAAATATCTCTACCAAATTTTAGTTAAAATTAACCAAAAATAATGTGAAAAAGTCATTTTTTCTATTAATTATACTACACATTAAATTAGTATTGAAAAGAGGTAAAATATAACGTCATATTGGAAAACTTGTGATTTTCATTTAAAACAAAATAGAGTAGTTGTACTGGTAATGAAGACTATCAATTATATTGAATGTGTTAAGATATAAATAATGAAATATAAGTTTTTGTGGTAACCTTGCAATACTGGCATACCCTTGGGACAGGGGAAGAGAACACCTAATTCAAATCATAGGTTAATTCCAGAAATCACAATACTTTAACAAATAATAAATAGTTATTTTTTCATTCAAAATTATGCATTTAACTTAAAAGAATGTTTCACCTAATAGACAAAGCATTTTTTTGAGAGAATCTTAATATATAAACCATATTCTTAACATTTAGTTTATTTTAATTTTAAATTTATAATAAAATTAAAAGAACCAAATAATATAAATATAAAATTAAAATTTATATATTATTTAAATAAGAATATATTTATAAAAAAGCTAAAATTTTTAAATTAATATTTATATTTATTTTCAAATAAATTTAAATTAACTTTAAATAAATATTTAGTATAAATCAAATTTTGATTTACTTCTTGGAAAACCAATTTATCCGGATAAAAAATGTTATAGAAAAAATTATAAACTGATTTTAAAATTTTGTAGAAAAGTATTAGCCTATTTTGATCCTATGATATGTAACATTAAATTGATATCTAATATATATATATATATATATATATATATATATATATATATATATATATATATATATATATATATATATATATATATATATATATATATATATATATATATATATAAGTTTAAAATGTTATGTATTTTTAAAAAATATATATAATTTGTTTTTTATCTTAAATATCTATTTACTAACTAAATATATGCAAAAAAATTTTACTAACCGAGATTTGATTATGAAAAATATTGTGCTACAACATTCATAAATTTCAAATTTCAAGTGAAGTAGAAAAACCATAAGTTCACCAAAGCCATGAAGAGAATGTGGAAATATCAATAGTTCTTGGAATGACTAAAGTGACTGGAGGTGTAGAATTCGGATTTTTGCATAAATGTTTCTTTAGGTTCTTCTGCCTGACCAACATAGATCCATCTTAAGTACAGATCTAACATGAGCCAAGAGAGATAAAATTTATAGAAGTTTGAAGAGAGCTAGAGACAATGGTTGCACACAACAACTACACACTGTTGTTTTTTTTTTTTTCTAATTTGCATTAATCTATTGATATTGAACATAATTTACAATGTGAGACCTTCCTGCATGGCTGCTAAATTACTCAACCTCACAAGAGGTCCTATTCAAAAAAACCAAAAAACTGTAAAAAGGGCTACCCATAACCTAGAAACCAGCCCAAGAGTTGCTACCCATTATTGGGAAACCAACAATCATCAAGTTCTTAGAAGCATAATAGAAACAAAAAAAGAATTTTAAGCTTTGAAGGTGTTGAGAAAAATACTGCAGAAGGCTACAACCTTCTCTCGTTTACCAGCCTCTCCTGGAAGGGAGCAACTACCCCCTGCTCTCGTTTACCAGTTCCTTCTGGAAGGGAGCTACGACTCCCCTGTCTGAAGGCTTTGACCCTCAGCACCACTGTGGACCATGCTTCATCAATTTCGTGACATACCTTGCTGGTCACCAGATTTACGTATTTTCTGTATACTCACTCCAGTTCTTCATAGTTTCATCCATCATTTAAACCAGAGATTCATCATCGTCAGATCATCATATTCATGGGTGCATCGCAGTGTCAGATTTATCAGTTAAGAACAGAGCTCGCCCATACAGATATTCTTTCAAGAAATTTTTATTCACCACCCTTGCAATGCACACCCCGTTCTCTATTTTTCCTTCTCCTTATATAGTTTTGCCTTTTTTTTAAAACCATGAGTCAGAAACCACGAACCGCTAATGGTATTCCTCTTATTTTATCCCATTGGGCTTTTGATCTCTTTTTAATTTTTATTTATCAATTTTAAATATATTTACAATTTTGTTTTTGAATTCCCAAGCTTTATGTATAAAGATTAACCTTTTGGATTTTATAGAAATATTCAACGCTTTTAAATAAGTTGCTCTTACGATAAACCTTTGACCCTGGGCCCACATACATAGTCAATAGCCAATCCAATAAGCCCATTGTGCCACAATAAACTTCGCGCAAGTCTAGTGTCCGATCACCGTTAGATTAGCAAGCTTCCAGATCAACGACATATATACATATCGCTCGTCCTCTAATACCGAACGTTAACGTGTGATGGTCCACCGTATCTGTGTTAAACTTCGCGCATCTTTAACAAATCACAACCATCCGATGACCCCTTCCCAAATCAACGACGTTCAAAGATATCACTGGGCATCCTGGGTCAAACTATAATGCACGATGGCGCATGGTGAAAAGCGGTTTTGTAAAATCGTATAGGGACGCATGTCGCCCATTCTATGGAATCACTCCCCACCTCTTGAATACTGCTTGCCCGCTGAAAATGGTGCGATGAAAACCATAAACCACCTTCACTGTTCCTCCTTCATGGTTCCGCCCTTCGCTCAAGGTTCTGTTCATGATTCCAAAGGGTTAGTCTGGGTTTGCGCTATAACTCTGGTCTATATTTGGCAGGATTTCCATACAATCATTAACTCGTGACAATTCAATGTCATTCTTTAATTTTGTTATGATACATATATAACATATCAACCTTCCTTTTCAGAGTTCTATCTTGTCACAGTTCTGCTTCTACTTGTACATTCAAAAGCATCATATCTCTGCCACCATCAAGTTCTTCAATGGATACACTGAATGCCTCGAGAGCCCCTGATATATTCAACTAAGTATTTTCACGACTGCAAATCTCAAACTAAGCTAGTTCTTCAAGAAGGTATCATCCTAGAATTTGAATCCTACCACCATGATTCCTCAATAGGGTTTCATTTTTAACTCCATACGCAGAGACTCATATAGAATTTCAGGAGATTCCACACAAGAATTGCATCAGTCATATAATACACATATTCCTAACTCTGCAACAATGATTTCATTCCTTTCCGGGCACTGTAGGTATCCTCTGCCCATTATGAAACTGATCACAAAAGTCATATATATTCCAATTTTACTCAACCATACTTAACACTGATCACAGTTCTTCATTAACATATACAAAACTTGGCCAGATATTCAATTTTTCCTTCAATCCATTGCCTTGTGTCTTTTGCCTCATGGGTAGTAGTTTAGATGCTGCTCCTATCTTTGCCAATTCCTTTGCCATCAATGACAATATTTCCAACAATCTCCCCCTTTAGCATTGATGGCAATACTCTTCCTCTAATGGACTTCTAGAAGCCCTTTGTTGCTTTTCCTCCCCCTTTGACATCAATGGCAAATAGTTTGTCAATACCATGCCCCCCCTGAGATCATGCTTATAAATGCCAACAATGCATCCTTTTCTTATGACCGGTGCTCCCCCTTAGCCTGAGCATTCAGAGAAGCCCAACAACACCTCACAACCAATTTAATCTTATGTATTTAAGTAGACTTGATCCTTTGCATGGCAGAGACTACTCCTAGTTTCTGTCTGAGATATTTGAATGCTTCCCTGGGTAGAGGTTTGGTAAATATATCAGCGACTTGTTCTTTTGAGGAAACATACTCCAATTTCACCTTTTGTTCAAGCACTTGTTCACGCAAGAAATGATATTTGATGGAAATGTGCTTGGTCTTGGAATGCATAACAGGATTCTTTGAGATACTGATGGCACTTGTATTATCACACATAATGGAGATAGGAGGTGAACATTTGATTTGAAAGTCTTGTAGGGTTTGCATCATCCAGAGAAGTTGAGTGCAACATGATGTTGCAGCCACATATTCTGCTTCTGCTGTAGATAAGGCAATGGATCTTTTCTTCTTGCTAAACCAATATACTAACCAGGGCCACATAAAGAATGCACCACCAATAGTGCTTTTTTGATCATCAACACTTCCAGCCCAATCTGCATCAGTGTATGCATGAAGAGTAAGATCAACATTATTTGGATACCATACTCCAAAGTCCTGAGTTCCTTGTAGATATTTGAATATTATTTTCACAGCCTGAAGATGAGACTCTTTTGGATTAGCTTGGAATCATCCAACAATCCCAACTACATGCATGATTTCTGGTCTTGTCCCAGTGAGATAAAGTAGACTTCCTATCATAGATCTATATTCTGGTTGATTTACGGTGGGGGAATCGTCATTAGAACTGATATTACATCCAGTTATCATTGGTGTACTTACAGGTTTGCAATCTTCCATGCCATACTTCTTCAGGATTTGCTTAAGGTACTTTGCTTGTGATAAGAATATACCATCTGTTGTTTGTTGCACTTGCAAGCCAAGAAATAAGTTTAGTTCCCCAAGTAAAGACATTTCAAATTCTTGCTGCATATCAGAAGAAAATTTATGACTCATAGACTCTTTATCACTTCCAAAAATGATATCATCAACATATACAGCCACAATCAACAGTTTGTCATTTTCAGCCTTTGTGTATAAGTTTCTATCAACAGACCCCTTTGAAAATCCTTGTTGATGAAGATATTTGTCAAGACGATAGTACCATGCCCTTGGAGCTTGTTTGAGACCATATAGAGCCTTTTTAAGTCTACAAACAAGTTTTTCATCATTTCCCAAAATGAATCCTTCTGGTTGTTCTATATAAACTTCTTCTTCTAAATCACCATTTAGAAAAGTAGATTTAACATCCATTTGATAAAATTTGATTTGTTGGAAGCTTGAAAAAGAAAGGAACATTCTTATGGCTTCAAGTCTGGGTACAGGAGAAAAATTTTCTTCAAAGTCTATACCTTGTTGTTGAGCATACCCTTTTCAAACAAGTCTAGCTTTATTTCTTACAACATCCCCATTCTCATTTAACTTGTTTTTGAATATCCATTTAGTTCCAATGACATTTTTGTCATGAGGTCTTGGAACTAATTCCCAAGTGTGATTCTTTTCAATTTGATCAAGCTCATCATTCATGGCTCGAATCCAACATTCATCTTTGCTAGCTTGACTGACATTGTGAGGTTCAATAGTGGACAAAAATGCCAGATTGCTAGAAGATCCTACTATCATCCTTATTTTTTGTACACCTGATCCATTTTCTCCCAAAATTTGAGATTTTGGATGATTCTTTTGAACATATCTAGATGGAGATTTTTCAGATAAATCATCTTCGGGTTCTTTATTGGGTTCACTGTCCATATCATCCTTATTTGATGTAGAAGGATATGTGTCATCATCATCTTCATTTGTTTCTTATTTTTCATCTTTTGGAGCTGCAGGAGACTCATCAATAACAACATCAATACATTCAACAATATTCCGAAGTCTTTTATTGTAACATTTGTATGCCCTACTCCTAGAGGAATAACCAAGAAATATTCCTTCATCTGCTCTAGTTTCAAACTTGCCAAGATTTTCATCATTGTTCCTGATAAAGCATTTGCTTCCAAAAATTCTAAAATGCTTTATAGTGGGAGTATTACCATACCAGAGTTCATATGGAGTTTTATCACTATTTACATGAACATGTGCCTTGTTGAGAATGTTTACTGTTGTATGTGTTGCTTCTCCCCAAAATGTGTCAGGTATTCCGGAATCATCAAGCATAGCTCTGGCCATTTGTTGAACTGTTCTATTCATTCTTTTTTTTTGCAACACCATTTTGTTGTGGAGTGCCAGCTATAGAAAACTATCTTTTTATGCCATGTTGTTCACAAAATTCAAGGAATTCATTTGATGTATATTCTCCTCCTCGATCAGATCTGAGACACTTGATTTTTAGATCTAATTCATTTTCAACTAGTGCTTTAAATATCTGAAATTTCTCAAATGCTTCATCTTTGTGTTTAAGCAGCCCAATCCAACACATTCTAGAGAAATCATCAATGAACAAGATATAGTATTCTTCACCACGTGGTGAATTTTTCCTCATAGGTCAACATATATCAGTATGAATGAGTTTAAGAGGCTTACTTGATGATCCTTCCTTGGCATTAAACTGTAATCTGGTTTGCTTAACAAATTGGCAAGATTTGCATATGATATTTTCAGGTAGAGTAATATTGGGAAGATCACGAACAACCTTAAGTCTGCTTGATTTGTTGATTTGAGAGAAGCTCAGATGCCACAACCTTCTATGCCATAGCCAATTTTCTGAAGATTTACTCAAGTAACATTGTTCTTTGCGGTTCTTCAATACATATAGGTTGCTTGGAGTTCTTTTTCCTTTTATAATTGCTTTACCTGTATCAAGATCACGTACCACACATTCTTTTGAACTAAATACAACTTCAGTTCCCTGATCACACATTTGACTTACACTTAACAGGCTATGCTTTAATCCATCCACATACATAAATTCATTAGCTTTCACCTTTTCTTTTAGAAAAACATACCCTTTTCCCTTAATGACCGCAGGAGTATCATTTCCAAACGTAACATTCTTTTCCTTTTCTAAAGCACTATATGCTAGAAGTTTGTTTTTGTCACGTGTCATGTGTCTTGAGCATCCACTATCAATGTACCATTGTTTTTCTTCATCTTCTGCAAATAACGCTATGCCACAATTTTCAACCTATAATTCCTTTTTTTTCCATACTTTGGAGCTTGAAGGAACATGCTTTTTTGGCTGAACTTTTCTCCTGCATTTTGATTCTTCATGGCCAAAGTTATTGCAATAAGCACATTCAACTTCATTTTGAAGAGGAGAAAAGTTGTTATAAGTATTCTTCTTTGTTTCAATATCAATCCTTTTCTTTCTTGCTTCTCTTGTCATGATGGTTTTATATGCAACACATTGAAGAACTTTATGACCAAAATTGTGACATGAGAAACATTGTCCATTGAAGAAGAAATTTCTGCGATCATAAAATATTCTTCTTCAATTTACCTGTTGATTGATGTTTCTTTGAAAGACATTCTTTGAATTGAGATGATCATGCTTTACCTGTAAAGATTCTTTATTCCCTTGCTGAGTGGCAGCATGTTGTAAACTAGCTGTAACTGCTTTTAGATACTTTGGTGCTGAAGCCTGAGAAGATTCTCCGATATATCCAAGACCTATCTTTATAAGAGGAGAACGTTGTACCTTGATAATCTCATCTAACATTTCAGATCCTTTAGCAAATCTAAGATTTAGAGTCTTTACTTTCTCAAGTTCTTTTCTTAGACTTACTACTTCACACTCTAATTTCTCATTGTGTTTCTCTTTTTCTTCAAGCTGATTTTTCAGAGTTTCTATGATTGTTTTACTCTCTTCTAGGCCAATTTTGAGTTGATTGTTTTCATCAAGAAAATCTTTGTCTTCTAGAGCATCCACAAAAGTATCCTTTTCTTCTTTAGAATCTTTTTCAAATGCCATTAAAAGTATAAGATCTTGTTCACATTCTTCCTCACTATCATATAACCCATCACTTTCTTCATAATTATAGTAACTTTTTCTAGTGCTAAAGCGATTCTTATTCCTTCTTGTAACTTCCTTCCCCTTGTTATGTGTTTCTTTATGAGGACACTTAGCAGCATAATGACCAACTCTTCCACAATCAAAGCATTTGAAAGGAAGCTTACCTCTGAACTATCCTGTGCCAAGTTGAAGTTTCTTTACAAAGTTTATCTCATCTTCTTCTGAGATATATCATGATCCTTTTGGTTTTTGTACCTCCTTCCCTTTTGTAGAAGTTCTGAAGACTGCCTCTTTGACTTCAGATGGTCCTCCTCTTCTCATTTCATATGCAGTTAGTATGCCATGAAGTTGTACCACAGTAAGATTTTGAAGGTCCTGCTTTTCTTCAAGAGCTGAAACTTTTGACTCAAATTTTGTCTCTAATACCAATTGTTGAGAAAAATACTGCAGAAGGCTACAACCTTCTCTCGTTTACCAGCCTCTCCTGGAAGGGAGCAACTACCCCCTGCTCTCATTTACCAGTTCCTTCTGGAAGGGAGCTATGACCCCCCTGTTTGAAGGCTTCGACCCTCAGCACCACTACGGACCACATTTCATCAATTTCATGACATACCTTTCCGGTCACCAGATTTATGTATTTTCTATATACTCACTCCAGTTCTTCATAGTTTCATCCTTCATTTATACCAGAGATTCATCATCGGCAGATCATCATATTCATGGTTGCATTGCAGTGTCAGATTTATCAGTTAAGAACAGAGCTCGCCCATACAGATATTCTTTCAAGAAATTTTTATTCACCACCCTTGCAATGCACACCCCGTTCTCTATTTTTCCTTCTCCTTATATAGTTTTGCCTTTTTTTTAAAACCATGAGTCAAAAACCACGAACCGCTAATGGTATTCCTCTTATTTTATGCCATCAGGCTTTTGATCTCTTTTTAATTTTTATTTATCAATTTTAAATATATTTACAATTTTGTTTTTGAATTCCCAAGCTTTATGTCTAAATATTAACCTTTTGGATTTTATAGAAATATCCAACGCTTTTAAATAAGTTACTCTTACGATAAACCTTTGACCCTGGGCCCACATACATAGTCAATAGCCAATCCAATAAGCCCATTGTGCCACAATAAACTTCGCGCAAGTCCATTGTCCAATCACCGTTAGATTAGAAAGCTTCTAGATCAATGGTGTATATACATATTGCTCGTCCTCCGATGTCGACACTACAAGAAAAAAGCACATTGGTGAGGGTCATGCTTGTGACGGACCTTTAAGGTCCATCACCAATGTCACATATGGTACCTGCCCCAAGTGGAGCACTGCAGTGTACATAGATGGTCCTTTGCGGTCCGCTTTCACCAGATACTTTCAATGCACTTTTGGTGAGGGTCGCAAAGGCCCATCACTAATTCTCTCTTTGGTGACACTTCTCTAGTGACGAACTTTTAATGACCCTCACCAATGTTTTTTTGTTACTTCTTTGGTGACACCAAAATGTCCGTCATCATCGACCATTAAAAACCATCACCTATGTATAGTGATGGTCCTTATGGTCCGTCACCAAAGACATTTTCAATGACACTTTTGGTGAGGGTCGTTAAAGGCCCATCACTAATTCTCTCTTTGGTGACACTTCTAGTGACGAAATTTTAATGACCCTCACCAATGCTCTTTTTGTTACTTTTGGTGACGGTCAAAAAATGCCCATCATCATTGATCATTACAATGAGTTTTTGATGACACTATGTGCCTGTTATTATTTTTTTTGTCAAAAGATAATGATTTAGTACCATTATTGTGGAGTATTTTTTATAATATGTCCAAGGCCATAGTGGTTAGGGTCAACCAATTTTTTTAGAAGTAATTAGTGTGTATCATTTCCCTCAAGTAATGACTAGTCGAATAGAGATTTCCTATGAGTCAACACATGATTCATATTAAGTTTATTATCTAGCAAATTCCCTTTAGATAAAGTTCCACTATTGTGTGTAGGAAATAAATTATTTAATACATAATCAAGCTTTGACAATTCTATTAATGAGAAAGACCTAACAATCCTCAACAATCTGGGCACACCTTAAATTAATGCTTTGGCACACACTAACATTTCTTCGCACCCCACATGTCATGGAACATCATTGTACCTAGAACATCTTGTGATGACATTGACGCCCAAACACATGGTGGCATGCACTAGCACAACATGGAACTCTCCTAGCATGTGTTGGCATGCTGCATATATTCCCTAGCATGCCCTGGAACACCTTGGTTCAATGCATTGACATACATTAGCACTTGGCACACAATGCCACTTGGCATGTATTGGGACCTATTATTAGTGTGCCTAGAATGCCCCTTTTCAAAAAGATAAAGTCTTGAATTATTAACCCTCTTATTGTTTCTTCCTTTTGTTTCGTTGACACATATTGACATACCCTGGCACCCTGTGCCACATCCTTAGCACCTAGCATGTATTGACATATCTTGGCACTATTAATTTTCACATGATATAATTAGCACACCCTGGAACTCCCAAGCACACTTTGGGAATTCTTGACATGCCTTCATATTCCCTAGCATGTCTTACCAATGCTTAGCATACCTTGTCACTCCCTCCTTGGCATGACAACTAAGATTCATTAACACTAGTCTTTGGCACAAGTTCCTCATATTCATTAACTTCCATGAATTTTTACCTAGTGCTCCCTTAATGTTTTTTCCTATTAATCCTTAACACTCACCAACATGCATTATCACTCTCTAGCACACCTTAGCACTCTTCAACATTCGCTCCCACTTCATACCATGCATAACACTAGTCCCTGACACATATTGGCGCTTGGAAAGTATTAGCATGATTGGAATACGTTGAGATGCCTCGGTATGATTTGGCATGGTTTAATATTAAATTTATTTGTGATGATCAATTGTTGGAAAGTAGATGAGAAGCAACAAAGGAATACTTGGCACTTAGAATGCACCAAGACTTTGCACTTGGCACCTATTTCCCCCTAGTGTTGGTGTGCCTAGCATGCCCCTCTTGGAAAAGGTAAATTGATGACTTATTAAACCTCTTATGTGTTCATTTCCTTGTAGTTTAACTTTTTTCTCCCTTTTGTTGTCTTGACAGTCCCTGACACGCATTGACACACCCTTGCACATCTTGGCATGCCTTATCACTTGGCACATCTTAGCATGTTTGACATGTATTCCCACTATCCGGCACATCAAGGGGGTGAAGAGAGATGTAGTCCTAAAGTAGGTCGAGTACGAGGGCTGAGTAAGGGTTGCTAAAGGGAGGTCATGATCATCCTCCAAGAGCAAGATCATCATGTGAGGGTTCAAAAGAATGTTGCATACCTTAATGGTCAGTTTGTGCTAGGAAGTAGGATGGCATATTGTTGGTTCTCTTTTGGCAGATCGAGCTTAAGAGAGGTTTCTCATGAGAATTTGGGCATGTGATTTCAATGGTGTCTTTGTGTGAAGGCCGCATCAAATTCTGAAATGTTGAAATTTGCAACAAGAAACAGTGAGATTGGAAACCAGAAAGGAAAAAAAAAATGCACCCATACTGGTGAAGAATTTTGATGCACCATGAGTGAGGAATGTGGGGCATCTAATTTATTTTTCCCTTAAATAAATTGGACAATAAATTTTAATTTCATCTCATAACAACTTGTGTCAGTTAATTAAGTCATGATGACCAAGTTAGCTCAAGAAATTCAAGTACTTGAGGGTCTAAGATGAGGCATCTAGAGGGATTCTAATATTTTTGGGGTCCAGTTGAAGTTGATGCATTAGTGGGGTGGAAGTGTAATTAACACAATTAAATGAGTTAAAATTAGTTTAACTAGTTCTAACTGAGTGATGAGCTAGTGAGAGGTCCAATGAATTAAATTAGATCTAATTCACAATGAGTGATCAATCATATAACTGTTGCATGCATGTCAGTTTCGAGGAATACCCAGCTGAGACAGAGGTTAAAGGGAACATAACTATCAGTTGTATCCAGAGAAAATTTCCCATGTGCAATTATAAAGTCATTTGGATGCCATGATGGATTGTGCAATCAAGGAAGACTGATTTTCCTAATTAATAAGGAGTTAATTCCCTAGGAATTGCATGAGCAAGGCAGGTTGAAGTAAGGATGAGAATTGGATAAGTACTAGACTGAGTTTTCCTAGATCAATGGGAGACAATTAACAGAATGTTGGAGAATATCTTGAGAGATTAAGCATTAATTTATTGTTTCATGATTCCTTGACTTAATACACAATAGAGATAGAGGGGTTTTGAGCAGTTTCTTTCCCCAAATACATCATGTTGTTGTGTGATTGATAATTTATTTCTCTTACTTATATGTGATTGTGTGATCGTGTTTTGTTTCTGCAAATTGTAGGAAGGATTCAATATCTTGTTTTAGTAGATTACAAGATCAGATTGA
This sequence comes from Pinus albicaulis, assembly GCA_034641835.2. Classification (NCBI taxonomy): domain Eukaryota; kingdom Viridiplantae; phylum Streptophyta; class Pinopsida; order Pinales; family Pinaceae; genus Pinus; species Pinus albicaulis. The sequence continues at coordinate 400,024,860 of CM076578.1, read as the reverse complement.
ATCTCATTGGTTAGATTTTCTAAATGGTATCAGATCATGAATTTTTTGGGCGGTGAGTTTTCAGAGAAAATCTGAATATATTGGTGTAAAATTTTCAAAAACAAATATAATATTTGGATTCCTTGCGAAAATCTACTCAAATGGAAAAAAAAAAATCGGTTGAATTGGATCTCGGATGAGGGAGATATCATCGATTTAAAATCAACTCTTTTTTAGAAAATTTTTGTAACATCAGGATAATGTGCGAGTTAAGAACCTATATGTACTTGAGGTACCAGATGCATGCAAAGCTTTTAGGAGAAAGGTAGAAGTTAGAGACTTGGTGGTTTATAGGGAGCATAAATTACCTCTCAACATGCATCCTCATGAGAAGCAGAGAGGGGACCGAGTGGAAGCATCCACTCAAGCAGAGACCTCCACGAGGGGGAAATTTCGAGCCAGATGGGAAGAGGGAGCAGCCATACCTCGAGGTGTATGGTGGGGTGATGTGTAGACATAATCCCAAGATAAGAAATTTGGGCAAGGTCCATTGAGATGGCGTGTCTCATGGATCAAACCTAGCTACAAGGAGCCCACAGTACATCAATAGTAGGAAGGATCAGTTAGATTGATGTAGTTAGATGTCAGCAAGACAGAAATCAGAGTGACATATTTCAAACAATGGAGCACAAATCAGAGTTAGAAATAGTTCAAAGGGCACGGATGCAGATGTCAGTAGCAGCGCAAAGAATCTAGTACTAGACAGGTGCAGTAGCTAGTAGCAATTAGAAGACTCTGATGACATATGCATTATATTGATTCAGTTGTTTGGAGGCTATTCAGTTTCAGGATTTGCAGGTGCAAACAACACTAGAGAAGTGTAGCATGCAGAACATTCCAAAGGTACCGGATGGGGATAGATTGAATTCCTTTCTTGTTGAGAGGGAGTGTTGAAATTTGCAACAAGAAACAGTGAAATTGGCAACTAGAAAGGACAAAAAAAATGCACCCACATTGGTGAGGAATTTTGATGTACCAGGAGTGAATAATATGAGGCGTCTAATTTATTTTTCCCTTAAATAAATTGGACAATAAATTGTAATTTCGTCTCATAACAATTTGTGTCAGTTAACTAAGTCACGATGATTGAGTTAGCTCAAAAAATTCGATTTAAGGTGTTAGAGGTGGATATTGGTGGCCACCCGCCTATTCCACTTTGGCCCTCTCCATTGTCTCTTTCAATTTTTCATTTTTTTTAATTATAGCACAATTTACTATTTTTGTCAGTTTTTCGGGTCCTGAACTTCCAGAGCCGTTTTGAGACCCCAAACAACATTTTTTGGGCATGAAAGGTTTCATGATTTCATATAAATCACATTAGCAGTTGTAGTCCTCGGAGATATATTTCTAATGAGGTATCATGTGCGTCAAACGAAGATAATATGACCAAGTTACGACCCCGGGAAGTTGGCTGCCCAACTAACCCCAACGGGGCCCATAAACTCTTGGTGTTACATCTCCTCGGGTTAGGGTTTTGGTTGATTAGGGTTTTATATTATTTTTAAATAATAAAAAGACCCTTCATCCTTATTGTAACATAGTTCAAAGGAACATAACTATCAGTTGTATTTATATAAAATTTCCCATGTGCAATTATAAAGTCATTGGGATGCCATGATGGATTGCGCAATCAAGGAAGGTTGATTTTACTAATTAATATGGAGATAATTCCATAGGAATTGTGTGAGCAAGGCAAGCTGAAGGAAGGCTGATAATTGGCTAAGTATTAGACCGATTTTGCCTAGATTAGCAGGAGACAATTGGCGGAGTGCTAGAGAATATAAATAGAGATTAAGCATTGTATTGTTTCATGATTCCTTGACTTACTACAAAATAGAGATAGAGGGTTTTGAGCAGTTGATTCCCCAGATACATCTTGTGTTTTTCATTTGATAACTTGTTTCTCTTACTTATATGTGATTGTGCGATCATGTTTTGTTTCCACAAATTGTAGGAAGGATTTAGTATCTTGTTCTAGTACATTACAAGATCAGATTGAATTCTGTTGGTTAGATTTTCTACATGAAATAGAAGAGACAGTTGATACCATCTTGCCTTGTGGTGGTTAGTAGGCCGCAAGGTCTCTGATAAAGACCAACATAAATGGAGGAGGGCTTGCACTGTAATTTAGAGCCATGATAGAAGTCGACGCAGGTGTAATATTGATTGAGTTAACCCTAATTTGAGGGTCGACATTGAGATCTGAAGTTCATGTCAAGATTTAGTCAAGGAAATGCCCAGAATCTATGGATCCATATGAGCTAGGTCGAGTCTCTTATGGAGGTAAAAATCGTGTTTTTTTATGTGTGAATAGGGCTTGTTATACAACAATTAGAAGTACATAAGTATAATTTCCTAGTTAGGACAATTTCCTAGCATGTTTAGTTCATAAGGTATGCCCTTAAGACTGTGACAAATTTGCATAGAAGAAGATGAGTTGTGACCCTTAGAGTGAGGTTTATTTATAGTGCAATAAAAACCACATATCTGGAAGATGGTTTATAGATTCAGTATGTGTGGAGACAATAGATCCAAAGGAGGGTGGAACTTGAGCAGAAGATTGAGCATGCAGAAGAAATGTGCCATATGAAGAATGGATTAACATGCAGAGGAGTTGATTTTGGTGGAATTTCCATAGAGTTTTAGACAAAGATCTGAAGAAACCCATGAAAAATTAGTAAATGAACTATTAGTGGCAGATTTGTGACCCTAGTTCAATCATCTATAGATTGTTAGAAGCATGATAAGAGGAGTAGTTCATATTTGTTCATAGATTGGACAACAAACTAGATCAAATTGTCGATACACAAGAACAGTGATCTTGAGAGGACTCAAACCATTGTTAGGTGGCAGATTTGAAGAGCCCTAGATGAAGACAATATTGTGGGCCCTAGATCGGTAAAAAGAATTGACTGTGGTTGGGCAGATTGATGGTAGTCCAAGTACAGTTAGAGGGTTGTTAGGTTATTGTCAAAGAAAAGCCATAACTCTTGTTCTGGTGAAGGACAACAAAATTGGTAGAAGGGTAGGTGTATAGGGCATAAGGATGTGCAGACTTTGAAGGACTAAAATAGCAGTCAAGTGGGCCAACCAACTAGCCCTAGTTCACTATATTGTAGAGGATTGATTCAGAGAGAAGAAGGGAAACCTCCATAGCCCTGGACTTCTCATCTTGGAGCTGTAGTATGGCAAAAGTGGCATACCAAAGAGTTGTTCAAAAATGGAATTGTGAACAACTTGTTACCACTCAAACTAGTTTTGGACGTAAAAGGGGTTCCTAAGAAGGCAATTGCTAGGACAAGGGAAACGATGGAGGCTTAGCCCATTGTCACCAAAGCTAAGGCTCCTTGCTCTTCACGGAATTTCACGGATGGGTGGAGTCTCGGTAGTTTAGGAAGTCACTTGTAGAGTATAGGTCAATGAATAGGTGGGAAGTGACCCTCGAAACCATTTCCCTAAGATAAAATAAAGAGTGGGACTTGCTTTCCTTTTAAGCAAGGGAATTTATCTTCTAGGGAGAGAGGAGGGGGATTGAAGGGTTGAGGGAGAAGAAAAATACTTATGAAGGAAGTTCTCAATCCCTAAAATCCTTTGGGAACTTGGATTCCCAAATGGTCCTTGATGAAAGGCCTTTGACACCAAATGGGACCACACGGGGCTAAGTGGACCCAGCCCACGTTCGGGGATGGAATTTACCAACCAATGATGTTCCTATCCTGGACAAGGTGAGGGGAAAGGATCAGACAAAATTTTTTACTTCAATAGGTCAAATTGATCCTGCTAGGTTCTATCCTTGGGAACACCTAGGCAAAACTTGATCCTAGAGCTAGGGCTTGAGGTATCCGGAGATTCCACTGTTAGAATTGGCCCAAGTTCTAAGGAGAGTGAGGGCACCCAACAACACAGCTACCTCTAGGATATAGAAGTTTTCCTCTAGCTATATTCTTGGGAAATTGTTGCCAAGGTGACCTAATGGGGCTAGCCCTAGGGAATGTGAAAATCTCTTAATATAAGAAACCCTACTGCATTATCTTGATTTACTTCTCCTACTTGAATTAAGTTACAAGTTAATTTCTGAAATATTCAATAAATTAGCGAAGTAAATAGTAAATACAACTAGCAACCTACACATACTGATCAAATATTGAATAACATGCTCATAGACAAAGTGACACATGAATTTTCTGGACAACTATCCCCGGAAAAAACCCAATGCATGAAAACCAGTACAGCTAGCTTTGGAGGGTTTTCATTATTATGCATAATCTAAGTACAACAATCTTGGGCACCAAAACTAGTTCACCCAACAGAGAAATACAAATGGCAGTAATATGCTGCTCTAAATCCCTCTACGTCAGCCTGACTGGCCTGTTTCAGCCTCTGCGCTGCTCAGTAAGGGCCTATGTCACACCTGAAGGGCTTACACTACCCCTGTGCTACCTTGACTGGGCCTGCATTAGCCCTGCATGGCTCTTACTACCTCTGTGCTGCCCCTAGTGGGCTTTGGCTGGACTAAGTGGCTCCTACTACCCTTGTTGCTCTGGCTTGCTGGAATGCTTATGCAGAAAAAGCATAGGTAATAAATAAGGCATTGGCCGAAGGTAACACATAGCATTCAGAAAAATTGAAGAAATGAAATGAAAATAGATCAATGTCCCCAAATAACTGAAATAACTCAATGGGACTACAGAGTAAAAGCTTTGACAACAGCAATAAGTGCTTATAGCATCAGCTAAGAGAACAGAGGAGACTATTTCATGAGGTTAAAATGTTGTATAATTGTTGGCACAGGAAAACTGTAGAATTGTTAGAGTAAATCTTTGTAGGTACCATTAGTTGGTGATCATCGATTATCATTTTATTTCATCAAATACCCCGATGAATGGGCCTTACAAGCTATTTGTGTAGACAAATGCCACAAAAGTTGTGTGATGGAAAAATATTCACACTATATTGAAGAAAACACCTACCAAATAAGGATGACATTTCAAATGGGGCAAGAAACAATAGAGAGATAAAGATCGAAAAAGTTAAAATGCTAGGGCAACAGGAAAGAAACTAGGTAGCATGGTAGAAAGCACAAGAAAGAAAATTATAAAAGTAGAAAACCCTACAAATTACCACCCATCCAAACATCATCACAATTTTTTATTTAACTCTAAATCTCCAAATTCATCAAATTATATCCTGTATTCAAACCTGATCCTCTCTGCTAGCCATTCTGAAGATAAAGCTGAGAAATTACTACAGAACCATCACCTACATGTGGTGATCTTATTCTGTGACCAGAAAACCTACTTTCGTGGATACACGGAGAGGTAAAAACTCTCTGCTAAGATTTTCCATAGAACCCAGGTTGAGCAACCACATATATATCACCATTTTTTTCTCTCCAGATGTGTAACTTAGAAGAGCTTTGTCTGACCACCTCCGGGTTGCTCCCAGAGTCACCAAGGCAAGCCCTCTCAGCATCATCCTCTTTCTGTAGTACCTAATTAGTAATTTAATTAACCATAACAGTTTCTTGATCATGTAGGTATTTCAAATATATTTCCAATAAGCATAAAGCTTTCATGTTAAACAATCAGGTCAAAAGACTTTAGACTATGATGCAAAAAATACAAAGAAACATCACCAACACTCAAAGGACAAACAAATTCAAACCTCTACAAAGTATAAATAGATATATGATAAACTTCATTCCACCACAAAAATGTGCTTAACTAAAGAAAATTCTAATTATTGTGCTTTTAGGACAAAGATTTCAAGGGCAGTGATGTTATAAACATACCCCTACACCTCGTGAACAATGAATGTGTATAATTAGACCATCATAAGGCTCATTTTAAACATCATTATTATCATTTTATAAATCATTTTCATCAAATCAACAAGAAGAAAGCAACAATTGCACTCAGTTCCACTGAAACAAAGTATATGGAAGTTTCATATACTTATTATGAAGCTATCTAGATTTGTAACTTGATTGTAGAGTCAACCAATCAGTTGTTGAAGCCCAATATTGTCTCTTGTGAGAATCAAAGTTACATCAAGCTCTATGAAAATCCAATGTGTCATGACCATTTCAAACACATTGATATTCAATACAATTTCCTAAGATTCCAAGTTCATTAGGGAGTTGGTAGTGTTGGACCACATTCTAACAAAGTTGCATATGGTTAATAGTTTGACAAGTTGGGGGAGAATCTTGGGTTATTGGTCACTCCCTCCTTAGCACATCCGAAACTCACTGACACTTCCTGTCACAAACTCTTATTCATTCATTTTAACCACTTAGTATCTAAGGTAAAATACAACACCTCAAACCAACAAAATAACCTCTTAGGAGAATCCTTCACCTCTAACTAAGAATATTGGTATCATTTGATTTTTAGAGAATCGGGTATTGGTCTCGAGGGTGTGCGTTTGTGGGTAATGCGCTTATAACATGTATACCAAATGTAGAAAAACTGGATAATTTGAAAAACCTCGATAATAATTGCTCACAATATCTACTCTTCATGTTGACATGGAGCTTGTAGTGTTCTCCCACATAAGGAGTTGACAATGAATAAATTATCTAGTGGGATTGGAAAAACAACACATTTTTTTCACGAGAAATATCCATGATATTTTATTAATCACCCCTTATTTATCTCTTGTCCCAACACGGTGCAGGTCATCACCACCACCCTTGAAAATTTGAACATGATAAGCTCATGGTCCTATCTAAGCTTGGAAGAAAATTTCAAAACTTAGTTACACAACATCATGGAATATTTATTAAAAAAGTTTCCCATGCATTCTAATTAGCAATATCTAGTGGGATTGGAACAAGAACACTTTTTTTTCACGAAAAATATCCATGATAGTTTATGAATCACCCCAACATCTATCCTCTATGCAAGTCATATGATGATATTTCTTCACACTTATTTATCTCGTGTCCCAACATAGTGCACGTCATCACCAGTACCACCCTTGAAAAATTGAACATGATAGGCTCATGGTCGTATCTAAGCTTGGTTGAAAATTTCAAAACTTAGTTACACAACATCATGGAAGATTTATTAAAAAGGTTTCCCATGCATTCTAATCAACAATATCCGGTGGGATTGGAACAAAAACACATTTTGTTCACGAGAAATATCCATGATAGTTTACGAATCACCCCAACATCTATCCTTTATGCAGGTCATATGATAATATTTATTCACACTTATTTATCTCTTGTCCCAACACAGTGTAGGTCATCACCACCACCCTTTCAAAATTGAACATGATAGGCAAGTTGTCCTATCTAAGCTTGGAAGAAAAATTCAAAACTTAGCTGCTCAACATCATGGAAGATCATTCTAATGGTGTCCCATGCATTATAATTAGCAATATCTTGTGGGATTGGAACAAAACACATTTTTTTCACGAGAAATTCTAACAAAGATCACAATTAAATTGATAAAAAATAGTGTTTGGAAGACAAGATTCATCCTAAACCACAAAATAATGGATTTCTTTTTCAAAGGGTGTGGTACTCTTCCTCTCCCAGTCTTATAGTGAGAAAGTAAGGCATACCCAAAGTTAAGGCTCCAACAACTGAGTTGATTCCACTGCTCTTTGTACCCTTCTAGAAATTGCATCCATCAAAAGAGTCAAATCCCTATAGATCACGGGGGATTCAAATATCATGATCAATTGGGTCAATAATTCATGATAGAAAACATCTACCTACACCCCATCCTACAAGATATCATAGATTCCCCCAACTCTTTGGACTAGCTATCTTTCAGACACATTCTGAAGGAGATAAATACCACAACATACAAGCTTTCAAAAGAATCTCTCAAATTTCCCATCGATACCTTTGTGGTATTAGACTCCATCAATAGGATGGAGTATTAAAAAATGATTATTCATGTCTAAGCTCAAAAAACAATCCAATCTAGATTGATTCATGCACATTCCAATCATGACAATTAATTTCTACATCTTCTCAATAGAAAAAACAAGTAATATTTTTTCTCTGTTCACTTTACAACATAAACACAAATTTCACCCATAATGTTAGGATAAGTTGAATGATATGACCGAAAAGGTGGGAGGATTATTTTGTGGTGTATTGAACAGGACTAGGGGACACACATGTAACATGGATGGGTAGAAGTGGGATGTCCAAGCATGGTTTACTAAGATATATAATCCAGGCATTAGAGAATGAGAAGGGGGATTAAGACCTAATGTCATAGGGGCTAGGGGGCCTTGAGGGAAGGTAACAAGAGAAATTGAAAGGGTAACCCCTCATAGTGGTGATAAGGGAATCAGGGGCCCCATTATCACAACCAATAAGTCATTAACCCATAACCATTAAAGTCCCTATGCCTTAACCCTGAAGCCATACTCCCTTAACCCCTACACTCATACCTCATAAGCCACCAAACCCTTGACAAATTAAACCCTAAGCTATTAACTCATAACCTAGAATCCATGAACCCCCTAAGCACTAACCCCTTATTCTCTTAACCCGTGACCCTTAAACCTTAATCCATAACCCCTAAACACCTTAAAACCAAACCCCTTAGCCCCTATCACCTAAATCCCTTAATTATTAATCCCTTAACCCCTAAATCCCTTTCCCCCCAATCCCTTGGCCCTTAAATCTTAACTCTTGAAGCCCTTAACCACTTAGTATGTAAGGCAAAACACAACACCTCAAACCAACAAAATAACCTCTTAGGAGAATGCTTCACCTCTAACTAAGAATATTGGTACCATTTGATTTTTAGAGAACTGGGTATTGGTCTCGAGGGTGTGCATTTGTGGGTAATGCGCTTATAACATGTATACCAAATGTAGAACAACTAGATAATTTGAAAAACCTTGATAAGAATTTCTCACAATATCTACTCTTCATTTTGACATGGAGCTTGTAGTGTTCTCCCACATAAGGAGTTGACAATGAATAAATCACTCATAATGACACAACCTATTCAAACCTAATGAACAAGGAGCTAACCCTTGATAGAGATATTTGGTTTGCTAAAAAACCACAATTGTGTCAATGTATAATACTATACATAAGAGAAAATAAAATGATATTATCCACATCAATTCTTGAAATAGCCTCACATTTGCGATGAGTGGTGAGCCAAGGGGTGAATGTAGGGCACTATTAAAGTTACATCATGTTTAAATTCCCTTTACATCACGAGATTGTTCTCCATTAGGGTTGATGCACCATCACAAGGGAGCATGACACCTTTTTGAGGGGGAGCGATTAAAGTTGTAACACAATTCAGGTGACATACACCTCCAATATAAATGACATTATTATATGTTTGTGTCAATTTGTTAAAGAGGCTATTTATAAATAATAAATTTAGTACTTGGACTTCATATTTTCATGGCCTTCACTCTAAGATGGATTTGTACTAGGAACACTTCATGCAAATAAGAGGGGGCCTTAATTTTGAACCCTCATACACACAAGAGCACTAGATGTTTCCTTTCAGATCCCCCATGGTGGTTTCAAAGTGGGTTTACATTAGTGTCTAGTTGAAACCAATGACATCATGATATTCCTCTTCTCAATAACATCTTCTAGCTTTGCCATATACACAACATTGAGTTAGAGGATCACCTCATCTAATGACCTTACAATTACAAGTTGTAAAAGTTCACCTGCCAAATTAATACTAAATTTGAGAAATTTTAAGTGACCGAACTAAAAATGACTAACTTAAATGGCTAAGAAAGTCATAATACATTGCATGTATTTCTCTGATCTCTAGGATGAAAGGGAAACCAAACTCAAAGCTAGACAATGTACATACATTGAAGATGGATTCAATTTTGGAAACTATCATTTAAAAAGAGGCTAGCTCTGCCCCAAAATGACAGTCCCTCCTCCAATACCTTGCCACAACATCCATAGTTGTCAATTTTTAAAATAATAGAACCTCTACGTACAAGATTACCATATACTTAGAACTTAGGTTGGAATTTATTTGATTCTTGAACTCTTCAGATGATGACTAAAGATCATTAAATATATAGATTGAAGCATTTGCTTGTAGTTATTGATGAACTTGTTAACCATCCATAGAGGAATACTTCCCTCAGAAATGTATTTGATTTTGTCCACAATGAAAGAATCCTACTATGTTTTTGGTATATTCGACAAGACTACATCTTTAAAGTAACGAAAATTTAATTATTAATGTTTGAAAATCCTTTAAGAGGTGGAGGCAATCAAATTCACATAAGAGGAGGTATTCCATTTGTTTAGCGAACCTCCATGGAGAGAAAGCAATAAGTGCAAGATTAACCTATTGTTTATGTGATAATTAGGGAATGTATATCCATTCTCTCAAAGATTAGTCTTAGATAATGAGAAAGAATCTCCTATTTATTCTAAATAATCCTTAACGCTATTTATAGAATACCTTCTCACGATCACAATCACAATAGTCATTTTTTTAAGGAAAAAAACCACAACAAAACTTTAAATATGCAAATACATAACCTCCATACATGAAGGTGAAAACATATTTAAAAAAAAATTAAAGTAAATTAGAATATAATATAGGAAAATTAACAAAAATATTGATACAACATTAATTTAAATAATTTTCTTTAACACAAATATATTATTAAAAACTACAAATTAACATTAATAAATAAATAATTTATATAAAACCGCACTTTAGTAATGAATAATTACTTAATTTATAATTGTTTTATATATCGATTCAATGTGACTCAAAGAAATGACACAAGCCATTATAATTATACCACCCAATCACTTAGTTTCATTCCTTTTCCCTCTTGTTCCATTTATTTTTCCAAATTAAAAAAATATTAAACTATTCCAAATTATTTGAAATCATTTGAATCAAATAGAAATATATGGCGCCTTTACATTTAATGCCTCTTTGTATTTTGTCGCTATTGCAATATCCCTCTCCCTGCCCTGAAACGAGCTCACACACTGAAACAAGCTCAGGAGCTCGCTTTTGTACAATCCTGGTTTGCAATTGCTCTAGAATAAATCCCCGAGCCCCTAGATCACTTCATGCACGACTTCCAACAAATCATTTCCATTTATTCACCGTCAAAACGAGTTCAGAAAAGGTATTTTCTGCAAGAGAATTCTTAAATTGAGAAATCCCATAATTTTTCTTGTGGCTATCATGAATCCTATATGCTCTGTCTTGGAGAAAATTCATTAAATAAGCCACTGTATTCTCTGAACTAAAGTTGTCGAAATAGGTCTTGCTCAAAACACTGTTTTAAGTAGCAGAATTAGAGAAAAAAAGTTGATTAAAGTATCTACAATGGTTTTTTGGTTCTTTCAGTTCAATTATTCTAAGCTTTCAATGGAAAATTTTAACCCTATTTTGGATTATAGACAATATTTCATAAGCTAAGGCTCTCTATAAATGGACTAGAGGAGGTTGTGCTCAAAAATTTGTTTAAAAAAATGAGAGAGTTTGCAAATAAATTCATTGAGTTAAAGGATGGGGATTCTGATACATTTCAAGTAGTTTGATTGAATGATTTCTCTTTCTATTCTGCACACTTCAAAGCTTTGGGAGAATGGAAATTGATTATTCTGGTATTTGACGGTATTCTATTCAAATTACATAGAGGAAGATAGAAAGTTAGGGCTTTTAGAAGTTGGGCATACAAAATGCCAAAATCTTTACAGGTTTTTGTGAGATTTTTAAGACTGTCAAATATGATAGAACATTAGGGCTTTCACTAATCCAAGAAGGCTAATTTCACATTCTTTACAGATTTACTTAAGAGTTGCGATACTGAACATTTTTTATGTTCAGGTGTTTCATAGATATCTTCAAGTGGTTTATATTTGTATGGAACAAGTAGTTTCTATTTGTATGCAATCCAGAATTTGATACATCAACTGAAATACTATGCTTTAATAGGTTTTCCCTTTCAGATCATATTTGTGCAATAGAATACAATCTTTAATTCTCTTTAGTGTATGGAAAAGTCAAAACTAATGGATCAAGAAGCAGGGACTATAGAAAAAGTTACTAATGGAGGGAAACATTATCCTTCACAAGATAACAACATAGATGTATTTTTTTGTTGTTTTGGCCAGTATAGGCCATCCAAGTAGGCCTTAGAAGTTACAGAGAGAAGCTCTTTGTTTTCTTTTACAACGGCTGAAGTGGAAAATTGTTTCCACATTCTGGGGTCACTATGTCCATTATAGAAGGAGGTCTTGTAACCTGCTCCGAGTTGCTAGTTTCTCTCTAAGAAAGTTTTTATGGAGAACAAATGTTCAATTGAAGGTTTAATCATACAAAGGATGCGTAAAAGGAAACTCCTTTAGTGAGTCCAAGAAAAGTACCTGGCGAAGAATTGGTGCAAAATGATACCTGTAGAAGAGCCGACAAAGTTCCAAAATTAGAGCCAACTTCGCCAATTAAAAACTGGAAACAACTTGGAATCCGATCTTCAGGACGAGATTGTTTGAAGCACCCCAAAAATTCAAGTATGTTGCTACTGTGCTACCTTTCTATAGACTGGAATTATTTCTTTTATTGCTATAATATCAGTTATATAGTCCTAGTTCAAACATTTGAAAGATAGACTTGATTTTTCATCCAGTTGATTATGAGACTTTTTACTCAAGGTCATGAGAAAAAAAATCCAATACTTTTCAGCTAGTCAAGCATAAGTTATTGAAAGTTAAATAGTAACTATCTCTATCTATTTTCCCATTGTGCAGCGGGCATATCGTTGATTTTAGCAATCCTTAGCATTTTCCTCTCTAATTGCATAAGGAGGTAAATTTCTGAACTCTTCCTTGACACAAATGAAAGTCTGATGCAGTTTCGGAAATGGAATTTGCAAATTATAATAAATTATTGTACAAGAACCTTCTTATAGTCCTTGCTTCTCAATTCCAAGCAGATGCTACAATGAGAATTTTGTCCAACCATCCTTAAACTTTTAGCTATTGTAGTATGATTGATGGAGAAAAGATTTAAATGCGTCCTTATTGTTTATTTTCTCTTTCCAACCTGGATTGTTTATCTGCTCTTAACAGTTCATTTCCTTGAGAGCACAAGGTTTCCTTTTAAGTGCCCATTTTCCCTTATTTATTACACAAATATCCAAAACAACCTTGTTACCTTGCATCTATTCTTTGACTCCTTCCTTCTTCCATTGATCCTCTAGATGATAATATGGAGGTTAATCATAAAAACAAGACAAAATACACTGTTCATATTCTAGACAGGATTTCTTCATTTCTACATTTGCCAGAACCCAGTTGAATTTTCCTTCTTGTGACAAATACAAAATGATACACCGCTCATATTGCAGACAGGATTTATCCATTTCTACAATTGCCAAAACTCAGTTGAATTTTCCTTCCTCTTATCATCTTGATTCTTGCTTAGCTTAGTCCAACTTCTTACTTTGGAAGTTTACAAAAAATTTATAGAATCCATAACATCTTGTGTACCTGAGTGGTGCATTTCCAAAATCAACAGGTGAAGTCCAATTTCCCAGCATCCAAATTCTTTCAATTCACTATTGATACAAAACAAGAAATTATAGCTAGCTGCTAACATTATCACTTAAAGCTTTAACAAGATTCCCAGGAATTACATATATCCTTTAGTGTTTCTAGTCATCAGAATTTAAGGAGCTAGTTTAGAAAATCTCACACATAGAGGGAAATCAACAAGAACATTCTTCAAGAGATTAAAGCCAGACTCTCCTTAAAAATTACATCTCTATCATTCCTACTAATAAAAATACGAGTCGATTAGGCTTGTACTAGTGCATTAAGAACATATACCATGCTAGGGACTAATGTTTTATTCTTATTTGGCGCAAAAGTGACCAGGTTTATCCCCATTGCTAGCTTCCAACATGAGTGGTTCCCTCTGGTTATTTCTCATCGTCAACATTTAGCCTACATAGGGCTTGGTCTAGTGGTAAGTTGTACCAATTTCGATGTTGTAGACCAAGCATCTATTCCCTATAGGCATAGAAGTTTATTAGGACTATCTTGATTGGCTAGCCTGCAACATTAGTGGCACCCTTAAGAGGGCTTCTGGCCATCAACATGAGCTGCAAGAAAAAATGATCTACCAATAAAGGGGAGTGCATATGATGACTTGGGTTCAAACCCTAACAAGTGCACTCCATTGTGTTACTAAGGGCCCATGATGAGGCTAAGAGGAAAATACAAAATTCAAGTCCAAATGGATTTTATATGGGCATAGAAACCCCTCAAATGCGGCAACTTAGCCAATGTTCCACTGTGTTTGATAGTGCTCCTCCCCATGTTATAGTGGGGAAGTGTTTCCCTTGAATTTGACTAAAAATAGAAGAACAACCTAGAGAGGATATTAAAGCCAGACCATCCTTAAAAATAACGTCTCTATCATTCCTACTAATAAAAATATGAGTTCATTAGGCTTATTCTAGCGTAATTTAAGAACATATACCATGCTAGGGACTAATTTTTTATTCTTATTTGGCACAAAAGTGATAGGTTTATCCCCATTGACTAGCTTCCAACATCAGTGGCTCCCTCTGGTGATTTCTCACCATCAATATTTAGCATACATAGGGCTTGGTCTAGTGGTAATTTGGACCAATTTCGATGCTGGAGACCAAGCTTCTATTCCCTATAGGCATAGAAGTTGACTAGGACTATCTTGATTGGCTAGCCTGCAACATTAGTGCCACCTGTTGCGGCCCTGTAATTTATAAGATTGGCAAGAATAAACGACATAGGACAACATCAAACCGCTTTGGAGTCTAGAACCTATCCTTCCTAGATTCAGAGAGGGCTCTCTCTGTTTTTATGATTTAGCTTGATGGTTATAAAGGCTGATATTAGGCTAGTTATAGAAATTTTGAGGGCTATTTTTTTTGATTGATTATGTGGTTGGATAGATAGAGCTATGAAACTTAATCCATTGGGTTGTGGAATCATAAAAGGCTGAATTGTGCATCAACTTTTCAAGAGCATTCACAGGGCAAGCTAACTATGCAGATTGGATCTTACTGGCAGTGTGAATATGAGATGGAAGAAAACAATGAGTTAAATAATAGCTAAAGAGAAGTTAAGAACTCTTTAACTATACTTGAGAAGAAAACATTAAGATAGTAAACACAGACAAAATTAAGGTGCTCTCTTAGAAAATCGTAATCTAAATTTTTTGTTTCACAATCAGAAAAATTGATGCTCAGCGTGAAAGGCAGAGAAAAAAATTAACACAGAAGAAACATCACCATTAACATATCTCAAGAATCCTATGAACGGTCTCTTATTATTGATGCCCCAACAAAAACTACAGTGCTCCAATACAATGATCTTTACAACACAGAGTCTAACAATGTCCAACCCTTGATAATGAAAATACAACTAGTATTTAACTGCAACTATGCTGGTTGCCCTAATCTACTTCGGCAATCTTCATTAATTACAATTTAATTAGAATTTGAAAATTGTGGCCATGCAAGGCCCGAACAAAAAATATCTCTGGCAAAACTGACTTTAACATTAACTTTGGCAGCTCTTCGTAAATCAAAAAGGTATGCTGAAAGTGGCTAAGGTGGTCATGAAGAGGCAACGCTATGTGGCTCTGACATCTGGATCTGCCATTCAGACTACCTTTGCTGGATCATTAGTTCTAATGTGGCGCTAGCTACCATGTGTACCCTCAAATATCTCTTTCCAATATTTGCCATTGGTCACCAATTTTTGCATCTACATCGTCAATTTCTTTTCCTAGCATGTGAAGCATAGCATCGATCCTATTTATCAGAGAAGACGAAACATTTCTTCCTACAGAAACTTTAGTCACATGACACTTTGCATCCTTTGATAGCTAGACACGGAGAATCATTCACCCCTATTAGGAAAGGCTGAATTGGTGGCTTCACATTGCTATTTACACTCAGTCACACTGTTTGAAGGAAGAGATTGTGTTGCCTTCTGTGGTATCTAAAATATACCCTTTAAAAAACAACCAATTCCTCCTCCTATCTTAATTTCCTCCATGTGGCCCTCAGTTATATCTTGTAACACCTGTGTTAGAGTTTGCTTGACCTTTTTTTCCATGGTATGACATTTGTTGTTGCTTTTAATCTCTTACTTCAGCTAATGATTCTTCTCTTGTTTTCTCCCTCTTTGTTCCCTGATAGGAAGAACGCTGCCATATAAGGCCATCCTACTCAAGTATGGGTTTATAATCAGAACGCCTTTTCTGCTCCTCTGTAGCCTTCCTCACGACATTTTCATTCTCAACTAATAGCTGAAAGCATTTCAAAATCGTAGGAAGCTTTTCCTCTTGGACAAAGGAAATTAAGACCTCTCAATGACGAATGATGAACTCAACAACACTTGAATCGAATCAATAGACATTCTCGAGATTTTCCACTACAACGTATTCTCCTTTTGAAAGCTTAAACTTCTGAAAGTGCATCATATCCCATTTTAGGGACAGAATCAAGGCAAACATCAATATTTGGAACAGGTGGACCAACAGTCCCAATTGTTGAAGTAACATTTGGAAGGGAAACAAAAATTCCCGCAAAATTTTATGTCAAACCATAGTCTTGTACAACATGGAAACCTGTCACTACTCGTAGAAACTCTTCCACATGTCTTGCAAGTGGAACTACTCCTGATGACATTACACTGGCACATCCTCCCTGTAGTGTCCCTTATTAGTGAGATAGCTTTGATGACACTTAGAGAATGTGATTTTGATATTATGTATGAAAGACTTATGTACATGCTTATATGCTATGACCTGGTTTGGGTCACTTGGTTGTTGTGTGCTTATGATAATATCTATGGTTGCGTGCACAAGGATTGATTTTGGTTAAGAGAATATTAGTGATGTTTTCTCTTTTGGTATCCTATTTTGGACATAGGTGTATGATGTGAATGGTGATTTAGAATTGAGACACAGATCCATGGACGATCATGGTTATGTGGAACATATGGTTAATTATGATTTATGAATGATACATGATTTGTATGATTATATGTGCATAATCTCGTACTAAGCATGATGTGGCAGGGGACTTGGTCATTGCCAACAGGGATGCTCAAGTTATAAATGACTGCGGAAGTCATTTCTCTAAAACCAAAATCACTGTGGAAGTCATGCACAATATTTGGTAAAATTTGAATAAGTTAATTATGAAATTCAATTGATTGATTTGATAATTGAGATTGTGATGTGTGCAGGTCTTGGAAGAAGACCTTACCAACGAACCATCAGATGGGTATAAGCTCACAATCAGTACCTTAAGGTGAAATGTGGAGTTTCAAAGCAGAATAGATGAGAAGCCATGGAAATTAGGGCGCGGAGTCCTAAATCCATGAAATATAAAGATGTGGAGTCTTGGATATATGATAAAAGGATTAGGAAGCGGAGTCCTAAATCCATGAAATATAAAGACGCGGAGTCTTGAATCTATAATGAAATGTTTGGGGTGCGGAGTCCATAATATTTAAAAAGATCAAGGTGTGGAATCTTGGATCTTTAGAGTAGATCAGGGCGCGGAGTCCTCAATCTACTAAGGCACAAAGATGAATACAATAGGGGTGCGGAATCCCTATTATCCGGAAGAAAAATACCACCCATGGGCAACTCATAGATGAATTTCCTTAATAATCTCATTCCTAACAATTTTGGAGTGACTTTCTAAAAATAGAAAGTCATGTCTACCATTTCAAGTATGACTTTCCAAAAATAGTAAATCACCTCCAATCAATGGGTAAACAAGTATACTTGAAAGAAAATCACTTAAATTATGATTAATCAATTGCAATAGTTCAATCTCGACTTAATCCTCAATATTATTAATATTATTAATATTATTATTATATTTTATGAGACTATGATATTATTATTAAAAGGAAATTATATCTCCTCAATCACTTCACACCTCTCTCCTTCATGACTCTCATGGCTCTATGTAACTCTCTCTATTTTAAATATGACATTACACTCTCTTTTATGCACTCATTAAGGAATGGCATATTCCTCTTACACTCATTAAATATATGTCATAAAATATTCTTACACTCATTAAATATGTGTCATAAAATATTCCTCTTACACTCACTTTAATGCATATGTCACACTCTCCTTAAATAAGGCATGCATACCTCTCCTTAATGGCATAAGTTACACTCCTCAAAAAGGAATACAATGCATGCATATTACTCCTTCATGACAAGAGATTGTTGCTCCTCCTATATATGAGTCTCATGTATTCTCATTTAGGGGAGAGAAGGGGGTAATGCCAAGAGTGGAAGAGACTTGAGGAATATTGTGAGAGGGAGAGATATGGAGAGTATCCAATTACTTCCAAAACAAATTTGAATTTCTTACTAATCTACTAAGTATCTATTGAGGTTGAACATGAGTGGTATTTAAAGGAGTGAAAACTATTTTCCTTAGTTTTCCTTGCATCTCTCTCTCTACTGTTGTATTTTGGTACTGTTTGTGAGCTTTTACAGCTCGGGGGTTCCAGGGGGAGGAGTTCTCCCTGGATATGGTTGGGTGGAAAACCAGATGGTTCAAATGAGTTGGTTAAGGGATCGAAGGTGGATCATATTCTCAATGATTGGAGATGAATATCTCTTCAGGTACAATTTCCATTGCCCTAAAATTATAGTATAGATTTAGCATAAAATAAAAGGTAGACATTTAAATTGTTGTAAGCATCTAATTTTGGTTTAGGCTTATGTTATCTAAAATATTATTGATTAGTTAAAAATGAAGACTAGATCAATCTTTATGTATGGACGTTTAGATCTCAATATTGGAGTTATTATTGGTATAGTTTATGGTACTAATCTTGGTATTGTAGCATTTGAGAAAGGAAAGCCAAATATTGTTGAAGGTAATTTCAATAAAAAAATTCCAAAGGACTTGGGTAAGTATTTCACGATTTATGGTTCTGTTTCAAGTAATTAATAAATGCATGTTTTATAAATGGTTTTAGGATAGTTTGCAAAGTGTTTGACAAAATCTGTGAATGAGTAATGTTATAAATTTATCTATGCACGAATAAGTGCTAACTTGCAGCTTACATCAGAAGTAATAAAATGGACATGTACCCAAATATGCTTGGAGGAATTACAGAATCAACCCTTAAAAGAAAATGCAAAAATAATGGCAACTAAAGTATAGTTTGGAAGATCAAATGCTTGAAGTAAGTTGGAGATAAATTTTAGTTACGGCTTATGTTTCATATTCTTCAATGTTTTGTTATTCAAGTTGTTGTAATAGTACTATAAGAATTTTGACCGAAAGCCTTAATGACTGTAGCATTCAGGGCTTCCATGTCTTTGTTAAATTGTAGCAATTGGTGCAAAAATCTTGTCACTCATGTCAAATGAATTAGCTTGTGGGTGGTAAAATGTTGCAAGAACTCATATGGTGGATTTAGAAATGTGTGATTTCAATGAGCATATATTAGTAGCATAACTATGGGTTGTTTTTCCTCATGTAGATGTGTAGTTGTAAGTTTTCATTCCATATGTTTGACAAAAGTCATAAATGAAACATTTAGGCTATAAATTTTGTTGTTTTAACGAATCGCATTTCTGGGCGTCCCGGTTGTGATTCAGCTCCACTTCAGGGGGTATCCGTACCAAAAGGCCATTTCACCCCAACTTTGAGTTCAAAAATCAAGGTTTCGGACATCCATTCCCAAATCTACTCTGTTTTGTAGATTTGCTGTTTCATGTAGAACCGCCTATTGTTTTGTTTTGCTCTTTGGTTCTTTTTATATTGAAACTGCCTGATAATTTATAGTGATGAATATGATATAGGCTAACCACTTGGAAATGGTTTTTAAAGTATAAATGGTTAATAATTTGAAAATTTAAATAACCTTACGGCAACTTGTTTTATGACTACCAACTATTTGTCAAAATTCCTCAATGGCTGTACCTTACAATATTGTGAGCTATGTTTGAAATTTCTAAATATTTATATTCATTGGTATAGATTCAACAATGAATATGACTGATAGTCTACTAATATCTTAAGTTCAATTATTGACACTACTTACAAAAAAAAATGAAGTCATGTAACTTTGGATTCATGTTAGCTAATTGTTGTGAAAACACCTTAAAGAGATAATGGTTGTAAGTGTTTGGCAAAATGCCTCAATGACTGTACATTCCATACTTGTAAATTGGTTTTCATAATGTTCAATCGTTGCATCTAATTACGTTTATGAACCATCCATAAAACAAAAGGCTTAAGTTAATTTAAGATTTGCAATTAAGGTATTTCTAGTGTAATAACTCATTGAGTTAAAGGGTCTCGCTGAAAAGTCAAAATTGCAGTAAGTAATTTGTTGCAATATCAGCTCACATATGAATTCCTAATTATGGGATGCCAACTCTATATAATTTAAATTATCCTTTTAAGAAAATAAATCATAAGCATGTTATTAGTCACTCTTGAACACATTTAATTACAACAGAATTAACAATTAGCTTATTGTAAATTGTGGTTCATAAAGGTTGACATTTATTCATCCCACTAAACAATTTATATATTAAAGGTGATTTTAGTCTTGAGAAGCAAGTATTATGGTTGTAGTTTTTTTGGATCTTGATAAACCTTGAACTTGGTAGCTTTGAAGATAAGTTGATAGAATTCAGGGTGTAGTGTAAAGGACACCAATAACTTTTATATATATATATATATAAATAATAATAATAATAATAAATAAAATAAAGAATAATAATAATAAATAAATAAATAAAAATTTAAAAAAAAATATATCGCATTTTGATAATTATGGTAGGTAAGGTGGGACCTTACATATGGTATCAGAGTCAAGTTACAACACTAGGCCTAATGGGCCAACATGCTTATTTGTAGTTTGATGATGTATGAATGTTGATTTTGCATGCAAGTTGAGTTCTTGTATATCTTGACTTGGAAGCATAGTGGTTGCATAGAGGATATTATTATCATTATGTCATTTAGTGACTCATGAAATAAAATTAAAAAAAAAATCCCTTATATTCCTTTATATTCTTGTTAAGACACATTATCAACAATATGTTAAAATACTTAAAGACATGCTAGGAAAGGATGTGCTTGAGAAAGTTGGGGTTAAACCCAAGTATGTGAATGACTTGATTTTCAATCAATGAGTGAGATAGGTGGAGTGAATGCATGGTTTCATATATTTTTAGTGCATCATTTTCAATGTGATATGGGCTTAGTAGCTATCTTTACTTGCTGAAATCGTATCTACCGAGAAGAATATTGGCTTAATCTGGACTATAGTGTGATGACCTTGGTGCGTATGCTTTGGGAATGAGTAACAAGTGTAAGGCTGAGATTCCATTAACGTGATGATTGAGTTCATCATGATAATTTTGAATCTTTTCGTACCTACACTAGAGGAAACTTAACTAAAAGCTACCTTGAAAGATGTCACGTTTAACTGTGAATGTAAACTCAAGAGTGATGTATGTGTATTAAGTAGATGTGTTAAAATAGGATTTGGGAATACATTCTTAATGACTAAGAATGAAATTTCTCTGATTTCTTTGACATGATTTTGTGTATTTTGGGTTGACATTAGGCATCAAATAACTTTAAATTACTCAAATACTAGGTTGAGGTATGAACTTCCTAATAAACAAGAGGCTTAAATGATTGGTGCATGATGGGTTGTGGAAACCATTTTAAGGAACACTTGAATGTTATGTTTTCCTTGAGCTAATGTATGGGTGTGGAATCCATACTAGCATATATCTATGAGAAAATATATGGGTGTGGAAACCATACTAGCATATATCTATGAGAAAATGTATGGGTGTGGAATCCATACTAGTATATATCTATGACATAAGTAATGAGGTAAGGTATGGGTGTGGAATCCAAAGTAAAATATATCTATGAGCTAAGTAATTCTTCTAGTTAGAATATTTTGATGGAATCTGATATTCATGATTAAGGAATGATTATGTGTAATTAAAGTTAAATGGATAGAGATTTGTAACACAAATTTTCTTGAGCTTTAAATCCATTATTTTTTTTATTACAGATGAAGATACTAAGATTGGTATACTAAACACCATTAGGTGGTTTAGAATGTTTGGAATAATTGACTTGATATATGGAAGTGTGAACTAGATATCTATCCTCTAGTATTGTAATCCTTTTGTATGTATTGAATTTAGGTAGAACTAAAATGACTTTCAAATTCTTCAAATGTAGAAAAGGATTATTGTGATAAGTTGATGAAATAACTTTTCTATTGGCTTAAGACAAATTAGGTCTAGGAAAGCCATAATAGTCTCTTTAATGATCTTATCAGTTGAATATTGGTTGCATTCTATTTAACCAAATTAAATAGAGAAATTATGAGGATTGAACTCATGTATTTCTCTAAACTATTGTTAGTTAGGTGATCGCGTAAAAAATAAAATTATTTATAAATTATAAAGAGAATAACATGTTTAGAAGGTAAATATTTTATGTGGTCAGAACTTGTTTTATTTGAAATTAAAGAAAAAAAAAAGCATGTGATTAATTAAAAGCTTAGTTGAGTTCTTGTTTTACCAGAATATGTGCTTGTGATATTTTTTGAGGGAGAAATTGAAGGAGAGTGAGATCACATTTTGATTGATTCGAATTATTGCATGATGATTGTATTATATGTGGAATGGGGGAGATTTTTTGATTTAGGAATTTTGTGTTGGGATGTATAGTTGTATGAGTATTTATTAGTCCTACAGAATGTTGTAATAATTTGAGAGGGTGGTAATTCTCCTTAAAGCAAAAGGGTTTAACTTTAGGCTAGAAATTCCCTTGTGATAGTCTAAATATTATTTAAATTTGACAAGATTCATCACATTTGGAGAAATTTATGGTTTTCATAGTTTTTTGTTGCGTACGTATTAATAGTAAGGGATAAGACATGAAAGAAAATGAATTTATTAATTACTGAATAGAAATCATGAGCGATTTCATAGTTGGAAAACAAATTGACTTAGAGTTATCAAGGTAGATTCAGTAATATAGATACCATATTTGCATAATTGTGAGATTTGTTCTTGATTAAAAGTCATTTTCAAAAAGATATCATTAATCTGATTTCAGATGAAGATCTTCTAATAGATTCATTTCATAATTGATTCTCAAGTTAGAGAAGTGAATCATAATGAAGATTATGCAAACTAAATGTATGATCTATAATACATAAGTGGGTCAATGAGGAATGTATATAACCTTAGGTTTTTAGTTTAAAAAAAAAAAAAAAAAATTGGTGCTTTGAACCTCAAATTGTATTTTCGCCTAAAGAGTAAACTTTTCGTAAAAACTAAAGATAAATCCTAGATATTTCGATTGCAAGGATGTCTTATGGAATGAAAAGAGGAAAATTGGATTGAAAAGACATAAAGCAAGTGGGATGTAAGAGTGTGTTTTATATATAACGTCATGTTTTGTTGGGTAAGAGTGGGTTTTATATATAACATCATGTTTTGTTGCATAATTTCACTCACAATTGTATGTGGATTATTTTATGCCAATTTGATTGTGATATGGTATGGACCATCATTGCTGTGTGTACAACCAATGTGTGTTCTATTTATAGCTTGGAAAGCTCAACATCCTACAGAACCAAGAAGATGACACATGTGGGATTCATATACACTATGAGAAGGAAGAACATGTAGAATATCAAATTATTATAGATAAATTAAGTAGATATCATATCAATTACATACAATAGTATTTTTATATGGTACTATAAATTGTATGGCTGGTTTTGATATAGAAATATTTGGTATTTTATATCAACACATGTCTAATATGGCGTGGATATATTTTCTACTGGATTAAGAATGGTATGTTTAGTTTTCATGGAGTTGCTTCCAAACTATGGATTGGCATGAAAAAAATATATATATATATATATCAAATACATAAGGTTAACAACTTATTGATAGGAGAATCTAAAAGAACTAAGTATCTTATGACCGTAGGAAAAACTTCGGGCCAAGTTTAGCCCAAGAGGGGGAGTATGTAGTGTCCCTTATTAGTGAGATAGCTTTGATGACAGTTAGAGATGGTGATTTTGATATAATATTATGTATGAAAGACTTATGTACATGCTTATATGCTATGACCTGGTTTGGGTCACTTGGTTGTTGTGTGCTTATGATAATATCTATGGTTGCGTGCACAAGGATTGATTTTGGTTAAGAGAATATTAGCGATGTTTTCTCTTTTGGTAGACATAGGTGTATGACGTGAATGGTGATTTAGAATTGAGACACAGATCCATGGACGATCATGGTTATGTGGAACATATGGTTAATTATGATTTATGGATGATACATGATTTGTATGATTATATGTGCATAATCTTGTACTAAGCATGATGTGGCAGGGGACTTGGTCATTGCCAACAGGGATGCTCAAGTTATAAATGACTACGGAAGTCATTTCTCCAAAACCAAAATGACTGTGGAAGTCATGCACAATATTTGGTAAAATTTGAATAAGTTAATTATGAAATTCAATTGATTGATTTGATCATTGAGATTGTGATGTGTGTAGGTCTTGGAAGAAGACCTTACCAATGAACCATCAGATGGGTATAAGCTCACAATCAGTACCTTAAGGTGAAACGCGGATTTTCAAAGCAAAATAGATGAGAAGCCATGGAAATTAGGGCGCGGAGTCCTAAATCCATGAAATATAAAGACGTGGAGTCTTGGATATATGATAAAAGGATTAGGACGCGGAGTCCTAAATCCATGAAATATAAAGACGCGGAGTCTTGAATCTATAATGAAAAGTTTGGGGTGCAGAGTCCATAATATTTAAAAAGATCAAGGTGTAGAATCTTGGATCTTTAGAGTAGATCAGGGCGTGGAGTCCTCAATCTACTAAGGCATAAAGATGAATACAATAGGGGTGCGGAATCCCTATTATCTGGAAGAAAAATACCACCCATGGGCAACTCATAGATGAATTTCCTTAATAATCTCATTCCTAACAATTTTGGAGTGACTTTCTAAAAATAGAAAGTCATGTCTACCATTTCAAGTATGACTTTCCAAAAATAGTAAATCACCTCCAATCAATGTGTAAACAAGTATACTTGAAGGAAAATCACTTAACTTATGATTAATCAATTGTAATAGTTCAATCTCAACTTAATCCTCAATATTATTAATATTATTAATATTATTATTATCTTTTATGAGACTATGATATTATTATTAAAAGGGAATTATATCTCCTCAATCACTTCACACCTCTCTCCTTAATGATTCTCATGGCTCTATGTAAATCTCTCTCCCTCGCTATTTTAATTATACATTACACTCTCTTTTATGCACTCATCAAGGAATGGCATATTCCTCTTACACTCATTAAATATATGTCATAAAATATTCTTAAACTAATTAAATATGTGTCACAAAATATTCCTCTTTCACTCACTTTAATGCAAATGTTACACTCTCCTTAAATAAGGCATGCATCCCTCTCCTTAACGGCATAAGTTACACTCCTCTAAAAGGAATACAATGCATGCATATTACTCCTTTATGACAAGAATTTGTTGCTCCTCCTATATATGAGTCTCATGTATTCTCATTTAGGAGGGAGGGGGTAATGCCAAGAGTGGAAGAGACTTGAGGAATATTGTGAGAGGGAGAGAGATGGAGAGTATCCAATTACTTCCAAAACAAATCTGAATTTCTTACAAATCTACTAAGCATCTATTGAGGTTGAACATGAGTGGTATTTAGAGGAAGTGAAAACTATCTTCCTTAGTTTTCCTTGCATCTCTCTCTCTACTGTTGTATTTTGGTACTGTTTGTGAGCTTTTACAGCTCGGGGGTTCCAGGGGGAGGAGTTCTCCCTGGATATGGTTGGGTGGAAAAACGGATGGTTCAAATGAGTTGGTTAAGGGATCGAAGGTGGATCATATTCTCAACGATTGGAGATGAATATCTCTTCAGGTATAATTTCCATTGCCCTAAAATTATAGTATAGATTTAGCATAAAATAAAAGGTAGACATTTAAATTGTTGTAAGCATCTAATTTTGTTCTAGGCATATGTTATCTAAAATATTATTGATTAGTTAAAAATGAAGACTAGATCAATCTGTATGTATGGACGTTTAGATCTAAATATTGGAGTTATTATTGGTATAGTTTATGGTACTAATCTTGGTATTGTAGCATTTGAGAAAGGAAAGCCAAATATTGTTGAAGGTAATTTCAATAAATAAATTCCAAAGGACTTGGGTAAGTATTACACAATTTATGGTTCTGTTTCAAGTAATTAATAGATGCATGTTTTATAAATGGTTTTAGGATAGTTTGCAAAGTGTTTTACAAAATCTGTGAATGAGTAATGTTATAAATTTATCTATGCACGAATAAGTGCTAACTTGCAGCTTACATCAGAAGTAAGAAAATGGACATGTACCCAAATATGCTTGGAGGAATTACAGAATCAACCCTTAAAAGAAAATGCAAAAATAATGGCAACTAAAGTATAGTTTGGAAGATCCAATGCTTCAGGTAAGTTGGACATAAATTTTAGTTACGGCTTATGTTTCATATTCTTCAATGTTTTGTTATTCAAGTTGTTGTAATAGTACTATCAGGATTTTGACATAAAGCCTTAATGGCTGTAGCATTCAGGGCTTCCATTTGTTTGTTAAATTGTAGCAATTGGTGCAAAAAGCTTGTCACTCATGTCAAATGAATTAGCTTGTGGGTGGTAAAATGTTTCAAGTACTCATATGGTGGATTTAGAAATGTGTGATTTCAATGAGAATATATTAGTAGCATAACTATGGGTTGTTTTTCCTCATGTAGAGGTGTATTTGTAAGTTTTCATTCCATATGTTTGACAAAAGTCATAAATGAAACATTTAGGCTATAAATTTTGTTGTTTTAAAGAATCGCATTTCTGGGCGTCCCTGTTGCGATTCAGCTCCACTTCAGGGGGTATCCGTACCAATAGGCCATTTCACCCCAACTTTGATTTCAAAAATCAAGGTTTCGGACATCAATTCCCAAATCTGCTCTGTTTTGCAGATTTGCTGTTGCATGTAGAACCGCCTGTTGTTTTGTTTTGCTGTTTGGTTCTTTTTATATTGGAACTGCCTGATAATTTATAGTGATGAATCTAATATAAGCTAACCACTTGGAAATATTTTTTAAAGTATAAATGGTTAATAATTTTAAAATTTAAATAACCTTACAGCAACTTGTTTTATGACAGCCAACTATTTGTCAAAATTCCTCAATGGCTGTACCTTACAATATTGTGAGCTATGTTTGAAATTTCTAAATATTTATATTCATTGGTATAGATTCAACAATGAATATGACTGATAGTCTACTAATATCTTAAGTTCAATTATTGACACTACTTACAAAAAAAAAAAATGAAGTCATGTAACTTTGGATTCATGTTAGCTAATTGTTGTGAAAACACCTTAAAGAGATAATGGTTGTAAGTGTTTGACAAAATGCCTCAATGGTTGTACATTCCATACTTGTAAATTGGTTTTCATAATGTTCAAGGGTTGCATCTAATTACGTTTATGAACCATCCATAAAACAAAAGGCTTAAGTTAATTTAAGATTTGCAATCAAGGTATTTCTAGCGTAATAACTCATTGAGTTAAAGGGTCTCGCTGAAAAGTCAAAATTGCAGTAAGTAATTTGTTGCAATATCAGCTCACATATGAATTCCTAATTATGGGATGCCAACTCTATATAATTTAAATTATCCTTTTAAGAAAATAATTCATAAGCATGTTATTAGTCACTCTTGAACACATTTAATTACAACATAATTAACAATTAGCTTATTGTAAATTGTGGTTGATAAAGGTTGACATTTATTCATCCCACTAAACGATTTATATTTTAAAGGTGATTTTAGTCTTGAGAAGCAAGTATTATGGTTGTAGTTTTTTTGAATCTTGATAAACCTTGAACTTGGTAGCTTTGAAGATAAGTTGATAGAATTCAGGGTGTAGTGTAAAGGACACCAATAACTTCTATATATATATATATATAAACAGTAATAATAAATAAATAAATAAATAAAATAAAGAATAATAATAATAAATAAATAAATAAATAAAAAAAAAAAAAATATATATATATATATATATATATATATATATATCGCATTATGATAATTATGGTAGGTAAGGTGGGAGCTTACACTCCCAGACCTTGTTTAATCTTGCTAAAGACAACTTGATCAAAAAGTGGAGATGCTTTTTCATGTTTCAACCCTTTGTGCATATATTAAGCTTGTATTTGTATGCAAATTCAACACCTTTCTATTCAGAAATTTTCCAACGACGATCTTCTGGTTTAAACCTGAATATATGTGATCAAAAAACACGTGGGACACCATAGAAGACATATGGTTTTAGTTCTGCAATATCCTCCACCAAAAGCTTCACATCCCGGTGCGAGAAGCCTATTGAAGCACTTTTTGATATGAAAAAATCCTCTGTCACCCGATAAAATATATGTGCTAGAAGAAGAAATGAGAAATAAACATCCTTCTCTGTGAGCTCTTCATTCTGACATTTAAGAAAATAAGCAATTTCAGTCACCATAGAAACAATGTTTTCATTTGTGATCAATATGCCTTTAGGTTCACCAGTTGTGCCATTAGTGTACATTATCGTGCAAATATCGCTCTTTTTGGTTAATGATAGTTCAAACCTCCTTTCGTTTCCCAACAACAAAAATTCGTTCCAAGTATAGACTTTGAGCATTTGTTTTACGAAAACCCGAAACTAGATTTCGGAGAGCCCAACAGATGGTAAGCCGTATTGTGATGTGGGGGGGGGGGGGCGGGGGGGTGCAAACATATCCTTTGCTTGGCACGTGGTTAATGGCTAGGTTTGGTACCCATTTCGAACCCCCCCTCCTCCATTAAAATTCGAAACACCGAGGGGGTCCAAAATCAACTTGAACCGTCAATCTAAACCAATGATTATCCTTCATAAGTCGAACATGCGTGAGGTTTAGCATAATATCGGCAGAAGCTCCACTGCCATAGTGTTATAGTTCTTAGCTCTTAAATCTCCTTCTACCAGACCATCCTCTGTCGGAACACCAATATGCATAGCCTTACTTGCATCAGGTTCATCTTGGGATTATCTTCCTCCACTTCAGGAGATCTCTACTCATTTGTAATAATAGATTCTGAATTGAAAAAACATTCATCTATTTCATTGTTTATATTGCTTTTAGACACACCTGTCGCTGTTGATATAGTGTGGGGAAAAGACTTGTTTTCATATTTATAACATTGAACCACCAGCTCAATCATTTGAGAATCTTCACTACCTCTATGTATATGCTCAATAGAATCTTTACTGAGGCTTAATATTTCATTGTTTTTTTTTTTTGCTGATTTAATGTTTTGCAATGTCATATCTCTGAAACATGGGTAGTCATCGACTGTCACTCTCACTATCTCCCTGATTTCTCTGTTACTAATTGATAGCTCTCCACCAGCTTTATTTGACGAGAAATAATTTCAGCACATCTTGGAAGAAGTTCAACTGGCTGCCCTCCAGGGATCACAATATATTCAATAGCAAGTCTGGCCTCTTATAAAGCATCAATCTCTTCTCGGGAAGATATTCTCTTGGCTGCTCCATCTGATATCTCAATATCATTCTTAAGCTTTTTGAATGAACTAAAATAACTTGCACCAAGAGTCTCCAAACCAAGAATAGTACACATGACCCTTACCATCTCCGCCATCATGTTTTTCTTCATCACAAATATGGGTAGACGGTGATATTTAGCCACTCCTCAAATCCATGAATTCTCCTTGAGATTATAATGTAAAGCGAAGTGCATCCATTTGCTCAATGCCATTGTGAATTTAAGCCATTCTCTAGGCCCATTACTTCCACTACTTGCTCGAGATCAACCTCCATGATCTTTTATAAGTATATAAAATAAGTGGTGAATCATCATCCTTCCGAAATTGCTCATAACTACCTTTCAACCCAAAAATATCATCATCACCGCTCTCATTACCAGCCTCAAAAACACCATCAGACTCTAAACATGTCAAAGTGATCCTAAAATGGCTTCCAATGCCCGGTTCTATTGTTCCAGGACTTCCATCTGTCCCTACCTTCATAACCACCAGGTGGATCTCAAATGATGGAGATTTTCCTATTCACAACATATCCTGGAAATTTTATATGCATTTTGAACAGGCCAAGATAGATACTTGATTAATTATTTCTGTTTTTGAATTGACATTGCATACTGTATCATACAGCATATTTATCCCCTGGGATGGATATGAAAAAATTTATAGAGCACCTGCTAATATGGCATCCACAGTTGCTTCTAAGCTGTGATGAATACGACATTCGATCCTTGATGTCATCTCTACAACATGAGTAAATGGGGATGGTCCTTTTATCTCAAGTATAGTCTTCTGAACTCCCCTTCTCTTTGTCTCATCATCTCCAAGGGTAACACTTTGCACACCCCTACAAGCATCTCTAAGAAGGATATTCTTTTATGATATTTTCAACGATCATTCCATGTGTATCGATCATTCCATGTACGATTCTAGGCGGTTGGATTCCACGTTGAGAAATAACATTGGCGCCATTGCTTGGAGCTCATTATTCCATCAATATAATTGTTGAGGCATATGATTTTCAACTGCTTCAATCATGAATTTATGTTTCATATCAACATTTGGTACTTGCATTCTCTGTGACCGACCAATGCATGCATGAGGGATGTATCCATCACTAGCTATTTCATTTGATGTATCAACTACCACAATGCACTTCTTATATGGTTCCATATTAGCCTGATTGTATGGGAGAGACATTGATGTTTCTAAAACATCAAGCATATTTCCCAATTTCATATCTACTCCCTCACTTATTGCTTCAACACTATCAGCTGCAATTTCTTCCACTATCAAGACACTCTTCTTCTTCATTATCTGAATGTGAATCAAATACAGCATCAGAGGAAGATGAGTTTGCCTATGATTGAACTTCAAACCCCTCATCATCAAATGAGTTAAACATGTCAGTTCCATCTTTGTGTTTCCCACTATCATTTGTGCCATCCACAGCTTGAGAAATGCCCTCAAGATTGGGTTCAATCGCAACATCATTTGTGTCTACACTGCGCTTTGATTTTTTGAGAAAATATCTTGTATTTTAACATTTATTTTTCCTTCTTTTCATAAAGAGTTTCCTCATTTATCTTTGCTAGAAATTCCACCTCTTTTGTCTGTGACAAATACTAGTATACCACCCAGGTGGTAACTTCTTATGAATAGCCAAGATTACTTTTTGTGACCTTTACAGTAATGCATTCCCGTCTTTCTTTGAGAGATGAATGGTTATGAGAAGTTTCCTTGTAGCCACTTCTACTATAGATGGACTTGAAATAGGAAATACAAAATTTGTGCACAAAGGAGCACATTCAAAACCCTTAGAAGTGGAACTGGTTTATGTATTTAGCTTTGTTAACAAGTGGCTAAGGGCTTCATTGTTGTGAGTGTCAATAAGATTTAAGATACTGAGGCAGTATACAACATAAGTAGCAGGTCCAGGTGGTGGGGCACTAGTTGGTGAAGCCATTTCAAATTTGTCCCATTTTCGCTAATGAATTTGAAAATATGCAGGACAAAGTGTAAATTTAAAATTTATCCCATGCCAACACCACCCTTAATAGGGCTTTTGGCTATCCAAAAGAGCTGCAAGAAAAAATGGTCTACCAATAAGAGGGAGTTGATATGATGACTGGGGTTCAAATCCTGACAAGAACACTCCATTATGTTACTATGGGCCCATGATGAGGCCAATAGGAAAATACAAAATTCTAGTCCAAATGGATTTTATATGGGCATAGAAAACCCTCAAATGCAACAACTTCGCCAATGGTCCACTGTGCTTGATAGTGCTCTTCCCCATGTTATAGTGGGGAAGAGTTTCCCATGATTTTGACCAAAAAAAAAATAACAACATAGAGTGTTGTAATATGTGCACCTCAATGCAATTGAATAATATCAAAGGCGGGTCTTTTTTCCATCTTAGTAACTCCCTCATTATCACCAAAAGTATTATGATTATCCTAATGAACTTGCATATCTGCAAGTATTTTCCCAATCCAAATTTCTTGACATGCCCATTTTTTTGCTACTGTGTCTTGAGTTTCCTACATTCAACCTTGGAAGTTAGGGGAGAGATAGATCTAGTGGACCATAACCTTGTCCAAGGACTTTGATACCTTTTGTAGGGAAACAAGAATCAAGAGGATGTTAAGAATGGGTTTGTAGAGTAACAAATCCATCATTGAGATAGCTAAAACCATGATCCAGGACATGGATTTACCCATGTGTCTTTAAGCCAAAGCTTGCAACACATTGTCTATATCTTGAACCAATGTCCTCATAGGATCTTGAAGGAAAAAACACCAAAGAAATACTTTGTTGGTGAGAAGCCACAAATATTACATTTTTTTTTCCTTTTTTTTTTCCAATTTATATTCATATTCATGATGAGAAAAGGACTAATCTTGAACCCTTGAACATAAAGGTGGTCTTTGTTGGATAGAGTAAGATATCCAAGGCCTACATGATCTAAATTAAAGTGCAACTTAAGACATTGGTGAGCAAGGATATGAAGTTTGATGAAGAGAATGGTCCTCAAAACCATAGAAACATCCTATAGTGATTAATGCATGCAAAAATTTTGTTCCAGATTTTGTTCTAAAACTGAAAAAGAAATCAAAGTCAGATTAGCAAGATTCTAGTCAAGGAACAGAGACCTAATTACTTACTAGTGTAGCCAGGAAGTAAAGATGGCTTACTCAAACATTGTTGGGTGTACAGGAACAAGTGGGGGCATCTAATTCCACGTCTCAGGTGAATCGTCAACCTAAGAAATTTCCTACTTATGTTGCACTAATGTCTTCTATTCTTCAGACAATGCCCTCCCTTTTTTACTTCAATTTCATCTTTGAGAAAGGATGTTTCCTTGGAAAATTTTTGTCATTGTATGTCAAGGGGATTTGCTGAGCTGAGGAGATAAATGTGGCACTTGATGAGCAGTGGCTCACAATTAAGGTTGAACTAGCTTTCAACTGAAAACACATAAGTTTGTTCTTCCAAATGATCATTGAGAAATGTCTTTCAAAGCTACTGAAAAAAAAAACTGGGCACAAATTTGGACTAAAATTGACATCATTGTTGTGCCCTTGCGATTGATTTCTTTTACATGTAGTTTATAAGTTGCAGATATAAGGATACCATTTTGAGATCATGATGTGCAGATATCCCGAGCTCACATATTTTTGGTGAATGAAATAAGAGGTATTGGTGGTACTAGTGTGAGAAAGAAAGACCATCCTCCTTTATGAATTATTCCTTATAGGTATAACTGTTTTAATGAAGTCAGTTCTAGGTGGGAAGGCTATCTTTAGTAAGCTACAATGGTCCATCAAAGTGTTTTTCTGTTAGTTCTACTGCCATACTTGGCAAGAGATGGCTCAAAATTCTTGTAAGTGATCCACCAAATATATATCATGGAGAATTGCCAACTCAAAATGGCTACAATACAAAATAAGGGATGCATCAGGGATCTGATTTATGATTTCTGGTCATTTACCTTGTTTTTGTAGCTGATTGGATTGTTGCCTTAAGGAGTTCATGCTAGTAAACTTCCTTGTGGACCGATAAAGTAAATATGTTCATAATCATTTAAATTCCTTTCCTGTAGGTTGTCATATCAAAGGACTTAACCATGGCATGATCAAAGCAATTGTACAGAAAAAGAAAAGCAAACTTTTCTAAGATTAAAGACTTCTTTCCATTGCTAAGCTAACTAGGACAACCTTGAAATATTTTCAAGGAATTTCTATGATGACGCTAAATTGGTCTTGCAAGGCCTATCAATGGCAAATTTTACATCTTGATTTCACAAATGGAAATTTAGGGTGGCTAAAATATCTTCTATAAAGTGCAGAGGACCAGTCACTAGAATGCAAAGAATTGTTTTGCTACATAGTTTATCTAAATTGATGGATAGAATCTTAACCAGACTCCTCAAACATTGATGATGTCATAAAATAATTGAGGGGATCTTCCAATTCAGCACTATACCCAGCATATTCATGATCATCTTGGATGATATTTAGGCCATTAATGAGATTGGAAAGAGGGCTCTCATATTGGAATCAAATTCAACATATAAATAGATATATCTAGGTTTGTACAATAATTCAACTCATCTCAAGGTGGTACAAAAGTCCCTTCAGCTCATCAAAAGCAATGTCTTTCTAATTTATTTCATCATTCGAGTGAAATCCAATGCTTTGTGCCCTAATTATCTTAAATTCTTAACTGTCTGAGTAAAATCACTAATTTCTCCAATTTACCACAGTCAAACTATATAAGTCACCTATCAGGAAAGAACAACTCCCATCACACAATAACAGGTCTAAGAGGTTTAAGAAGCACATTGAGCTCTTTGCTAACCTTATCTTATAGGATTCAATGGCTTAGAACACTGAGCTCTTTGCTATCATTATCTTATAGGATTCAATGGCTGATTTAGTACACCACTAAATTTGTAGAGGTGCTCTTGCAGCTGGAATTGCAAAGACAAAAGATTTAATGAAGTTCAACAACATTTGACACCACTATGAATGTAACAAAACAAGATCATTTAGTCTTGATGAAGACTTCAGATAGCATGAGCTTCATCCATTGTGTGAAGATAAGTATATTTATGATACCAAATCCGTTGAAATAGAATTGGGTATAGGGTGGTGGTCTCACTCTAAAGACAAAGGGTTCACAGCTGCAGCAAAAAAGACACTAGAAATATTTAGTTGTGTAAAGTTTAAACAAGGCCTCTTGTCTTGCAGATTTTTAGTTCAATGCCTTAAAAGTGTTGATGACTATGTTAGCCTTGTCAATTTTTGACAAAAAGGTTGTAAGTTCATTCATGCTTGAGAACTATCATACTTATCCAAAACAATTTATGTGCTTGTTATGTATCTAGACTTTACCTACTTTCCTTGTTAATGGTATAACATTTTCGGTTCAGTCCATTTTGGTTCTTATCCTTCTATTTATAGGACCTCATATTGCGTCTTGTTGGATAGGGGACACAGTTGGGATCAATAAACCTAAATGCATCCTTGTCAAAAGAATCAATAGGGTTGTGTGTTGAAGATATTTTCAACTATCTGTTATCAATACAGGTGTTAGGCCCCCTTGGTGACCCAACAAATTACATGCTAAAATTTCTCTTTAAATAGGCCCAATTTTTGATAATTTTTGTGAGATGGATGTCTAGATGTATAGTATCAATAACAAATAAGATGCAAACTTGGAAACTTTATGCAAAGGAGATCAGAATAGTGATCACAAGCCTAAGATAATTGATGTATATCAAGCCATTTATTTCAGATGGATTTGAAACAATGCTTAGATGACTCTTGGAAGTGCTTGTGACATCATTAGATATTATTCATTCTCAACATAAAAAGTACTAGGAAAATGGAGAATCAAAGATAGGAAGAATGTGGGAGATGTTCTTTCTGATGTTTCTCTTATGAGTTTGAGATTTTTTCCTGTTCTTTGCAGTTGTGTTGAAAAAAATAATGTTGCAAACATATCTTTAGTTGTAATTGATATGCTCTTAAAAGGTTTCCTTGCATCTAATACATGGATTCCTATTTTTCAAAAGAACTTTCCCACAAAGTGTGTAATTAGTCAACTTCGACATGATAGTTGGATAGATTCAGCTCTTGTAATCCTGAATTTATGTTTATCTTTAGCATGTGTTAGAGGAGGTGTTGAGATATTGCAGTTTGCTGGGATTTTTTCAAGCTTGTCAACATTCAGTCACTTCCTACGGGATAAAATTTCATCAGGCTTTAGAGATAGAGAGGGTCCATTCTCTGTGTGGCATAAAGATAGATAGTGTGATGGGTTATGGGGTTTAGGGCTAGCAGTTGTAACAATGAGGGTGAATTATATTGGGGAAAATTCTACTGTTGTTTCAGTTCTAGACAATGCATTGCCATTTTTATTTTTATTTTTCAAAAAAGATTATATCTTGTGTGCATTGTATGTTGCTGACCTTCCAACTAATGCACTTGGTAGGAAAATAACATAACAGAAAGACCCTAGAATTCTCTTGTTGCATTACAAGAAATAGAGGATGTCATTACTCTTATGTGACATCTTGCAAAGAACCGACTGACATGACTACATGTTATGCAATGTGTAGATTTAGAACTCAGGGAAACTAGTATACATCTATTAGCCTTTATTGTTGGAGGTGGTATTATCTATACTCAAGATAATACTAGGGAAAGTATGTTTTTTCAATTCCCTCCCATTCAAAAGGAAAATACAGCTACACATGAAAAACCTTAAACAACAAAAATGGATGGTTTGTGTTTCAACAAGGGGATCTATGGCTAAAAGAAAATGGTGGATAGCCTTGTAATAATTTGCACTTGATCTTGGAACAAAAATTTTGTCATTATTCTTGGTAAAGGGTGAAGCTAAATCAGAAAATATCACTGCTTCCTTTACGAAATATTCAGATTTGGTTTCCTTACAAGTGTTCATAATAAATTTTCTAATTTTGAATTTTTTGTGAAGGCAAGAAAAAGAAACAATTGAAAGAGTAAAGGAAGCTGACAATATCGATCTTGTTAATTTCATAGAGCTTCCAGTGTCTGAATATAACACATACCCAGTAGGAATGAATATTTAAATATGAAAGTCGTTGGTTTGATGTATTGTTTCTTGGGTCCAGAGGTGTGGCCAAGTACAAGTGAGGTTTTCCTTTGGCACTGAAATTACATGCTTGAGACCTTGAAAAGATTCCAAATGATTGTTTGTAAATCCATGGTCACCCCAATGATGCCAATTCTAGGTTGCATGCTGACTTGAACTCATATATGGTAGATCCTTTGATGTATAGACAATTGATTAGATACTTGATGTAACATCAAACTTGATGTACGTTTCATAGTGAACACCTTAATCTAGTTCACAGTTGACCTGAGGCATATTCATAGGGTAGTTGTAAAACACGTTCTTTGATATTTTAAGGGTACAAAACAATATGGTTTGAAATATGCAAGAGATGGTGAGTTGATGCAGCATGGATTTATTGATTTTTATTGTGTAGGAGATGCAAGTGATAGGAAGATTACTTTCTGGTGCTACTTCAATTTGGGTTTAGAAACAATTTTCTGGTTGACTAGGAAGTAGCATTTAGTGTGATTGAGTTTAGAAGATACAAAGTACATTGCAATCAACACTACTAGTTGTAAAGCCATATATAGCTTCACAAGTTGATTTCAACGCTAACATGTGAGATGTTGGAGCCCACTTGGGTCAATTGTGACAATTAAAATTGTGTCGAACTTTATGATAATCCAATATTCCATGGTTGCTCCAAGCACATTAAAATCAGGTACCATTTGTTGGGAACATGTTTTTAGAAGAGAGCAATTGATCTAGAGTACATTCAGACAAGTTGCAAATATCTTGACTAAGCCCTTGGCCAAGGGAATTTCAAGATATTCATGGGGAGACTTGGATGGGTGGAGAACAATTTCCTCAATAAGAGGTAGTATTAAAATATTGTACCTTGGATAGTATTTTACAATCTGGTTTCACATATGGCACTCATCAGCACATGTATGAATGAGGTATGAGTGCTTTAGCTGCAGAATTTTGATAGGATAGTGAGGGGCACACTTCCTCTTTCCAAATTCAACAGTATGGCACTTTAATTATGAGGGAGTGATCAATATTATAGATTGGATTGTTGTTCTGTTCTTAACAATTTATTCTCAGCAATTTCCATGTGTTTTCCATGTAAAATAGGGTGCATGCACTTTGCAAGTGTTAGTTTTAAATTAATTTAAGTATTTTGCTAATTTTGACCTAGTCTGAAGGCTAGTTAAGAAGGGTGCATGCAATCTAGCGATAGGGTGTAGATCTCAAGGAGATTTTATCTCTTCCTTGGAGCACACTAATTAAAATCTGTCCATCATGCAGAGATAGGATGCAAATCCCAATAACCTTAAAACATTTACTTGCATATTTTTAAGTTTTGTATTGTCACAACTATTTGACATGGGTCTGTAGTATATACTAGCAAGTTGTACTAGTCACTATTATCAGAATTCTACGTTGGTTTTAGAATAATGGACAATGCCAAAATGGAAAATATGCAGTAAGAATGTCTACAAGTTTCAATCTTCGCCTATTGGTATGAATGTATGCAGGTTCGAAACTTTACCTTTCTTATTTCATTACACTTCCCTAACATTGTGCTGGGATAAAAACGCCTACAAAGTTTTGTATCACGTTTAATTTGTTGAAAAATATAGAAGAAAAATGCAACTTAGCTGCTGAATGTCCATATCTAGATATGAATTTGACCTATCCATGCTAAAATTAGAATCGTATGCCATTGGTGTTCACGTCTTCTCCTTTTCCCCATCTTAGTTTTCTTTAATTCTACTATATGAAATTGATGGTAATACTAGTTAAGGATGGACTTTGTAATGCTTTTTCTTTTTTTGGAAAACATGTCTTATATTTTTAGAAAGTATTCAAAAATAGTAGAGAAAAAAGTGGAGATCATAAACTCTTATCAAAATATAATAACATATAAAAATAAACAATGGGATCTAAACATTGGGCATATTTGATCAGTAGTGTCTTTGTCCAAACGTTGATGGTATACCTTATCCCTCCACTGAACATAAGCATAGAATGAGCTATCCTCATGGTGAAAAACATAAATCTTCCATAGATTGAATAATGCCAAACTCTTTAAGGACCACCATATCCCAAAGAGGGCAATAAGAACTAGAGATTGACAATCTCCAAAAGATGTAAAACACCAATGAACCTTTCCTTGAAGCAGAACTGAACATTGATCATCTCTATGTCTCCAGCAGTGTTTGAAAAACTAACACTCACAAAATATAGGTAGGACACTGGTCATCAGAAAGTATGGTGGAGAGGGAGGCATTCCATAGGTTCCATGGGATGTGTCTTCCTTGTGGCCGAGTAGTGTGGTGTTTAGAACAGTTGCAATTGAATTAATAATAGTGAAATATGAACTTTTGTAGTTCTACTTACGTAGCTGCACCAATATTGACAATCAATTGCTCTAGAGATTGAATTCTTTATGGAAGAAATCCAAGATATTTATGGCAATTTTCAAGCTTATTATGTGAGTCGATGAAATCATCCTTACCCATTACTCTTATGTGCCATCTTGAAAAGAGCCAAGTGACATGAATAAATGTTATTCAAGGTTCCTTGCCCATTACTCTTATGTGCCATATTTCAAATAACCGAGTGACATGACTAAATGTTATGCAAGGTGTAGATTTAGAACTCAGGGAAACTAGTATACGTCTATTAGCCTTTATTGTTGGAGAATGTCCTATCTATACTCAAGATAATACTAGGGAAAGTATGTTATTGTGATTCCCTCCCATTGAAAAGGAAAATATAGCTACACATGAAAAACCTTAAACAACAAAAATGGATGGTTTGGTGTTTCAACTTTCAACAAGGTGATCTATGTTTTGAGAATTTGTAGGGTTGGAGATTAATTCAAATTCTCTTCTTGATAATTACTTGTGAGTTTACTTGAGTTACTTATTTCTTCTCTTTCTTAGCTTATTTAGTCTTTCATGGGAGAGGTTTTTCCCTCACTCTAGGAGCCTAACTTTCTGTCTTTTGTATTTTGGTAATGGATGGTTTGGTGTTTCAACTTTCAACAAGGTGATCTATGTGCTGAGAATTTGTAGGGCTGGAGATTAATTCAAATTCTCTTCTTGATAATTACTTGTGATTTTACTTGAGTTACTTATGTCTTCTCTTTCTTAGCTTATTTAGTTTTTCATCAAGTAAATTACCAAAATACAAAAGACACAAAGTTAGGCTCCTAGAGTGAGGGAAAAACCTCTCCCTCTTAGAGAGGAAAACCCACAAGAAATTCTTCTTATAGATCTTCAAATGACAAGTACCATGACTAGGACTTAGACCCCTGACCTATGAATGCTTCCAAGACCTCACCACTGCTTCCAATGCTGATCCTTTATATTTTCATCGTCTTACACTGATCTTCTCCAACATTTAGAGAACTTGGTTTCTACTTCTATTTTCCTTGGTTTAGTCAAGACACTGCTTCTTACTTCATAGTCACTTGAAATATATATATATATATTACTTTCTTTTACTTTCTCTCTATACAGATATACACCACTTCAGACTTCAAATGATTAACTCGGCAATTCATGATTTACCTTCCTTTATTTTACTTTCTCTCTATGTAGATATACACCACTTTAGACTTCAGATGATTAACTTGGAAATTCATATCACAGTATTTGCACACTTTTTCAGTCCTCATTTTTATATCTCTTCACTGGATTCTAATTCTTTAAAGGGTTCTAGCTCAATGGAAGAACGCTTGCTTTACAAGCAGGAGGTTGGTGGTTCAATTCCATCGTGCCCTAATATTCATATGGAATGGCGGTGATCAATTTTTGGTGACGAAGCTCTTTTGACCATCACCAATGAGCCTATGGTGACATTTTTCAACCCTCACCAAAATATGAAATGGTGAGGGTGAACGAACGCCACCATATACACATTAATAGTGATGACCATGAAAGGTTTGTCACCATAAATCGTTGTTGTTGATATGAAATGGTGAGGGTCACTGTTTGTCATTATAGTCATTATTCGTGACAGACCTTGAAGTCACCAATGAACTTATCATGACATTTTTTGACCCTCACCAAATATGAAATGGTGACGGTCAATGAACGTCGCCATATATATGCACCAATAGTGACGGCCATGGAAGGTCCATCACAATAAATTGTTGTTGTTCATTTGAAATGGTGATGGTCACTATCCATCATTATAATCAATATTCGTGATGGACCTTGAATGTCACCACAACACATAATTTTGGTGACACCACATTTGGTGATGTTCAACTTTTTGGTGACGGAGGCTATTGTCCATCACCATTGCTCATATGCAATGGTGACAGTCACTATCCGTCATTATAAATCATTATTGGTGACGAACCTTGAATTTCACCACAACACCTATACTTTCGACGACACCACTTTTGGTGATGTTTAGTTTTTGGTGAAAAAGGCTCTTTTGACCGTCACCAATGAGCTTATGGTGACATTTTTCGCCCCTCACCAATGTCCTTTTTTCTTGTAGTGTCTAAACATTATTTTTCTGGAAAACCAAACATCCCACCACAAAATTTTGAATATCAAATTTAAGGCCATCCCAAAAAAATTATTTCTTCACCCTGTGGTAATTTTTTAAGAATCTTGAGTGTCCTCCTAAAGTAGAATTGTGCAATTCCAAAATAATTTTGTTTTATTTTGGAATTATTACAAAGATATAAGAGATCTTTGTCCCATAAGGAATCATTTTTCCAACTAAATGTATCAGATGTACTAGGATCTTGCTGCAAATTTTGAATGAGTGTCCACACTTCTTTGTCCTCCTTCCATTCATCCCTTTCTTTGGTTATCCAATCAGTTTGGATAATAGAAATGGCACAAAGCAATTCTTATACCTCTTCATTATTTCTGGAGAGTGCATCTGCACCAACATTTAGCTTCCCTTTTTTGTATATTATTTCAAAGTCATAACCCGACATCTTCGTGACCCATTTTTGTTGCTCTTATGAAGATAACCCTTGTTCCAAAAACTGTTTAAGACTATCATGATCATTTTTTACCTTGAAGTGTCTTCCCATTAGGTAAGTTCGCCATTTCTTTAGTGCATGTAGTATTGCTAACATTTTCTTCTCATAAATAGCTTTATGTAAATACTTTCCTTTGATTGGATGACTTTTAAAAGCAATGGGTCTTCCTTCTTGCATTAAAATAGCATCAATTCCATTTCCTTAGGCATCACATTCCACAATAAAGGTTTTTTTGAAGTCTGGCGTAGCTAAGACCGGTGCTAGGCACATTGCCTCTTTAATATGTTCAAAGGCCTTAGTTGCTTCAGGAGTCCATGAAAATGCATCTTTCTTCAATAATGTTGTTAGAGGTGCTACTATTCTCCGATAATTCTTAACAAACTTGCGATAATACCCTGTTAACCCGAGAAATCCTCGCAACTGCTTTATGGTTGTGGGGACTTTCCATTCCTTAATGGCTTTAATTTTCCTAGGGTCTACCTTAACACCTTTGTGAGATACAATATGACCCAGATATTCCACCTCTTGTACTCCAAAGAAACATTTGGATGTTTTTGCATATAATTGTTTCTCATGCAATAGCTTGAGCACCCTGCCAACATGTTGGACATGATCCTTCCAAGACCTACTATATATAAGTATATCATCAAAAAATACTAGCACAAATTTTCTAAGGAAGGGTTTGAAAATGGAATTCATCAACCCTTGAAGTGTAGAAGGTGCATTGGTAAGGTAAAAAGGCATGACCGAAAATTCAAAATGACCCTCGTGAGTTCGAAATGTTGTTTTCATAATATCTTCAGTCTTCATTCTAATTTGATGATATCCTGAATGAAGATCCAACTTGGTAAAATAAATTGATCCATGTCATTCATCCAATAATTCATCAATCACAAAAATGGGAAATTTATCTTTAATTGTGAGCTTATTGAGCTCCCTATAATCCAGACACATGCGCCATGATCCATCCTTCTTGTGCACCAATACTACTGGAGCAGAGAAATAACTTTGACTAGGTTGAATTATACCAACCTCTAACATTTCTGCAATCATACATTCAATTTCGCTCTTTTGGACATAAGGATATATATAAGGCCTGATGTTTAGAGGAACACTTCCTGGAATCAAATGAATAGCATGATCATGATCACGAATAGGTGGGAATCCTTTGCGAGTTTCAAACACCTTGGAATGATTTTCCAAGACATTTTGGAGATCTGCAGAAATAGATGATTTTGATGTTGGAACTTATAGTGAGCATAATTGTGCAATTACGCCTCGCTATTCTTTCTTCAGAAGCTTTTTCATGACATTAGAGCTTATTATTTTTCTCGGCTTCCTAGCGATACCCTATAATTCGACTTCCTTTCCTTTTGAAAAAAACTCAAGAAAAGTTCTTGAAAATTAAAAGATACCATCCCCAAAGATTTTAACAATTTTGTTCCTAGTGCAACATCAAAACCTCCCATTGGAATGGAAAGCATTGGACTATTCAATACATATTCGCCCATGTTAGCTTGACATTATGAAATTTTCCAAAGAAATTTATAGTTCCTCCATTTGCAACCATCACTTGACATTCTAGTGCTGGGTATAGGAAACAATTCAATTCCTTGGCTACCTTAAAGTTAATAAATTATGGGTACTACCCGAATCAATCAACACTATTACCTTTTTCTTCTTGATATGTTGTTCTATCTTAAGAGTTTTAGGAGTGGTAATTCCTGCCATTGCATTACACAATATGGTCAGACTCATTTCTTCCTCTTCTAGGGTTGGTTCCTGGTGTATATTCTCTTCTTTTGAAGATTATTATTCATTTTCTTCTTCCTCTTCACAATCTATGTAAAATAATTTCTTCTTAGCACACTTATGACCTTTAGTTTATTTTCTATCACAACTGTAGCAAAGCCCTTTTGCTCTTTTTTCTTCCAATTGTTGTGGTGTCAACCTTGTAGGTTGTGGAAGTCTAGGAGTAGCAAAACTTCCATCTTTATATATGTGAGTGGTAGGCTTTCTTGTCCCCATAATTTTACATTCAATTTTTCCTGCCAACATGAATTCCTTTTCCAATGAATCAGGTTCCCAAACGCGAACTTCATGTTGGATGTTATCCTTTAAAGTCCCTATGAAAACATCAATCTTGTGTTCCTCTGGAATATCGGTTACCCTTATATTCAATTTTTGGAAGTCCTCAATATGCTCCACCACTAAACCCTTTTGTTTGAGATTTATCAATCAGCGAAAGAAGGTGTTTCTTTTTGTATCCTCATAAAGTTCTATCATTTCCTCTGTAAAAATTGACCAAGTGACAATTTTTTAATGGGAGCAAAGCCATCGATAGCATACAAATGTATTTTGTTCTAAATGTAAATTTGCAATGCATACCTTTTGTGTGTTTTTCACATTATTGATATCAAAATATTGCTCCATCTGTAGTATCTATGTTACAGGATCCTTGCTATCAAACATCCTCATATCCTTCTTTGGAATATGGCGGTTCTTTCATCCAACATTAGAGTTTATGAAATAATGATTAACATTTATTTTATTTTCATCATGAGTTTCCTCTACTATCTTTTTGCCATTAGGAAACATTTCTTGTATCAACTTTGTCAAACCTTCAATGTCTACATTTATATTATTCTTCATGTTTTCCATTTTTTTATCGATCTTAGCTTCCATGTCATCCATCTTAGCTTCCATGCCAACTTCCATGCCATCCATATTAGCTT
This sequence comes from Pinus albicaulis, assembly GCA_034641835.2. NCBI lineage: Eukaryota > Viridiplantae > Streptophyta > Pinopsida > Pinales > Pinaceae > Pinus > Pinus albicaulis. Next base: position 399,980,213 of record CM076578.1, on the reverse strand, counting down.
CCAAACCATTCATCTTAGCTTCCACACCTTTCTTCAAACCATCCAGCTTAGTTTCCATGCCTTTTTTCAAAACTTCCATTGCATTTTTAGTTGCTCTTTGCGATAGGTGCACTTTCTCTTGTAATTTTGATATCTCATGTTGCATTTCTTCGCCTTCATGAGTCATAATAGATCCTTCTGAAGGCTTAATGGGCATTGAATTTTTTTTAGGGGGAATTTTAGAACCCAATACAAATATCTATTCTTCAATATGCCCTTGGAATAAATTCAAACTATTTTTTTCAAACGAGACTTATGTAATTCAAAAAAAATACACACATTTTTCTTGCTTTTGAGGAGCTCGATATTGAAACAGAATTTTCTCTGTGATTATGGATCTTCAATATCTGAAATTGAGCCCTATAGTAGACCTTTGAATCTTCTTTCAAATTATACAGGTTGAACCTGATTTGGATTCTTCAAGATAAAGTTATGTCAAATCTCCCACAATGACCTAATTATGAACTGGTTTAGTAGAGCGGCCTTGTATGGCATGCCACATGTCACTTTTTTTTCCTTTGGCTCTAAAATTAATACAGATGAAACTATAGCCCGTGTACTTGCAGCCACTATTATAGAATTTCAATCCAGTGCTCAAAGGGAGAGTTATGGTGATTTTCTCACGGTCACCTCTTCGAGATGAAATTCGGGAGCCTGAACAATCCCTAACTTCCACAGACCCTATCTCCCACATACCCTATCTCCAAAAATATTGTGAATCAAGCTTTGGAAATTTTCCACGAAGTTCCTCATATTTGCAACATTTCTCTATGAGAATTTTAGCTTCTGAACCATCATAGAAAAACATTTATAATGAAAATTTCGTGATTACCTGTATAGGTTATATTCAGGAGCCTGCAAAAATCCTTAATTTGCATAGATCAGATCTCCGAAAATGTTGCAAACCAAGATCTAAATTTTTTTCACCCCGTTCCTCACAATTTCGGCTTTTCTCTATAAAAAATTCAGCTTATGAACCTTCGTAGAAAAAAATTTATAGCGAAAATGCCATGATAACCTATTTGGAGAATTGAAACCCTAGAATCCAAAAATCTGATACCAAATGTTATGAAACTAGCTCCAAAATAGAAGAAAAGAGAGATGAGCACCTCAAAAATCAACCACTTCGAGGGGTAAACCTCCAAAACATTACATAAATGAAAAATTCTTGGATGATACAAATGACCAAAACCTCACTGATAGTGATTGGGTAGGAAGTGTTGATGACAATAAGAGCACGTGAGGATATTTTTTTCATTTGGGTCCGCGAGCCGTTTCATGGGCTTCCAAGAAGTAACCAGTAGTATCATTGTCAACAACAGAAGTTGAATATGTCTCCGCAACAACATTAGTGTGTCAAACAGTTTGGATGAGAAGGATGTTGCGATACTTATCTCATGAGAAGGACGGAACAACCACTATTTTCCTGATAATAGTTCAGCAATTGCACTATCAAAGAATTTTGTTCTTCATAAGAGGACAAATTACATTGATGCTAATTATCATTTTGTACAAGAATTAGTTAAAAATGGTGAGATTGTGTTGTAGCATTGCAGGTAGAGAAGAATAATTTGCAGATATCTTCACAAAGCCATTACCACGTGAAAATTTTTTTTATCTCAGAAATTGTTTGGGAATGGTCAATGGTGACAGATGTGATTAAGGGAGAGTTTTGGAGAACTAATCTCAACCACCGCATTAAATGAGCTAGCAACAACCATACCTCAGTTAATGTTTTGCAGGTTGCAGATTGCGTTTGCAGAGAAGGACAAGTTTCTGAGCAGACTACATAACCCATTCCGCAATAGAGTTAAATAATCAAAGTCAAATATAATTTAATGCATGGTTATTAAATGTGCATGGGAAAAAATTTAATACGTAAGTTTTTTTTAGTTCACACAACTTCTGTAATGTTCAGAAAATTATGTTCTCCCATATTTGTATTAAATTATTTCTCTTAAGAATTAAATATCTTAGATATATATGTTTATATTTTACATGTACGTTTTTAAGGCAACCTCCATATTCCATATGAATGTGTATTTTGTGTTTTTGAATCATAATATAAAGTTCGGTTAGTTGCGATTTGATTGTGAAAATTTCACTACAACACTCTGTTCTACTTTGTTTCATCGTGAGTAAAATTATTTGATTATATTTTCTCCTCCCTATAGTTACGTTTGCAATATCTGTCACTCTGTATTTAAAGGAGGATTCACATGATTTGATTTATGCAACTCGATGTTATGGATTAAGTGAATTCCGCAACTCTGTGTAAACATCAGTAAATGTGTTGTCTTGATTAAATTAATTTCCATAACTCTTTGTGAACTATGTGTGTTGAACGGAAATCATTTCCCCTGTACTTTAAAAATTTTAACATCCTTTGTGTTGAATCAGCCTAATTCCTGAAGATAGTAAAGTGTTAGACCGAACCTCCAATGCATATTGACACTTGTATAGAAGGTTCTCTATTGTTTCCAATTCGTTCATGCATAGAACACATATGCTAGGTCCAAATATACCTCTTTTTTGTACCTCTTTGTTGAAGGATATTCTAATTTAATATTTTCCCCTTCATCACCACGCAATTTTTTTTCATCTTTAGTAGGATATCCCACTTCCAGATAACCAGAATCAACTCATTTAAATTTTGATCTTGTGGTTTCCTATATAGGTGCTTGTATACATATTTTACCATTGGGACATATTTCTTAAATTTACCATTCCAGATCAATTTCTCTTGTTGATCCTTGAGATGGATATCTGCTTCTGTTAAAATTTGAGTATATTGTTCCCATTCCTGTGTGAAATATTCCAAGATGTCTAGCTCGTATCTATAACTCCACCTATATCCAAACAAACTTTCCATGTTGACAATAATGTATCTATTTCAAATATATAATATCCTTTTTGTGGATGTCTTGTATCAAAGGAATGGATGTCCAGCTTGATCATAACCTTAGAACTATCTCCAATATCCCATCTCATAAACCTAAGAATGTGTGGAATAAAATTCATCATTCCACACCATATATTAGATTTGACAGAAGTATTTATAACACCAGAGGTAACCCAAGAGATCAATAATTTCCCCTACATGTATTTTACCTTCATGCAAGTGGACCATATACCATTTCCTAAAATTTCCCTCCATATGTTTTCTTTTGACAAGTGCCTTATTGAAATTGGATATGTCTAAAATATTCCATCCTCCTTCCTCAATTGTTCTCGCAGTCACTGACCATTTATTTAAGTGGAATTTATCTTTAGCTTGTGCCCCTAGCCATAAGAACTGTCCCATGATGGACTCCATTCTCTGCATGATATTCTTGGGTAAAATGTGTAGATGCATCTAATAAAAAGCTATGTTCTAGAGAACCTCCTTCAGCATTATCATTCTACCCCATGGACAACCACCTACCTTGTCAACCTTACAGTTTCTTCTTAAATTGATCAATCATCCATTCCCAATCATTAATAAAGTATCATGTTGGTTTAATAAAGCATCCAACATATTTTTATCCTTCTTTGATATGTTGAACCTCTATCTCATATAAAGTTCTGATATGTCCCTGCACTTCCAATTCAATCTCTGCATGTAGCAGAAGTGTTTTAGATCGTTCATAAAAATTCCAGATGTTGATCCACATCATTTTATAATTTTTTTTATTCTGCCCCATGCTTGAATCGAATCTGCACTGCCAATAAATAAGTTATCAAGAAATAACTTATGGGTGAAATAAATATGTTTCAAAATCTTGGTCCTCATAATTTCCTTCTTTATTTTTGTAGCCCACATCCTCCAACTTAGACAGTCTATAACATGTTCAAATTTCTAAATGTAATCAGATAGAGGAAATTTGTTTCCCTCAACACAGAGAATACAAACAATATGTGGAAAAATTAACAGTCATACATAGACAACGTATTACACAGGAACGGAACGAAACTTATGTTTTCTATTCAACTCAACTCTCATAATGAAATTATATTATGCTTATATCAAAATGGTCGGAGCCTGTAAAACCTCAATCTAATCAATGCATTTCAATTTTTGAATGGACTTCCAACAACCATTTTTCCTTAGGCCATCAAAGTACCCATATCTTCATTAAATCAGTACGCATGACGTATTTTTGGTTTATACACAAAAGCACGTAAAATATGTTCAAAAACATAAAACTTGTGGACTTCAAAATTTATGTGTTTCGTCTCTGAGTCCTCATCGCATATGGCTCCTTATTGCAGATTGCAGATCAACGGTCTTAAACTTTAACTGGCGAGAACACGAGTAAACATAAAGGTTGTGCGTGCGATGTGCAATGGCACGATCACACCGCAAAACAAACAACTTAACCTGTGGGCGCTAAGAGGTAAACAAAAATGGTTCTGAATGTGATGTGAGATAGCACAATCACATCACATGGAAAATAACTTAACTTGCATCTATGGAAAGGTAAGTGGTAAACTATGCGAAATGCACCCTGCGGTGTGGCTAAAAAAAGGTAAGTGTGGTAAAGGTAATACAAATTAAATAAGGCGCAAAACAAGGTTTTGGCTTATGTAGTAAGGTTAAGGTAGGTCCCACCAGATATCGCATCGGTGTTAGAAAAACATATGGCAAAAGGGCTTGGATGGTAAATCAAAAGACTTGTGATTGCACACTGTGGGCATAGGTAAGTCAATGCAGTGGTTGAAAATAATAAACATAGAGGTTTGCTTGGGCACTCTATTTGCTGTGCTTGCGTGAAAATGCCTTCAGGCTCTTAGATCCTTGCTTGTCCTTCTTTGCACAAAATTGATGAAGTGTGGGTTGTTGCTGCTTCTCATTCATGGCAGGGGTTGGGAGTATAATTCCAACACTCCTCCTTAATCACAACTTCCGCCATCGTCGATTCCCAGGCATTTTCTGAGATAATCAAAACCCTTATGTCCCACTGGCTTTGTGAGAATATCAGAAAATTGTTCCTCTGTTCTGCAATGCTGCAAAACAATCTCACTATTATAAACAAATTCTATTATGAAATGATGTTTTACATCAATATGTTTTGTTCTTTTGTGGAAAACAGAATTCTTTGACAATTCTATTGCTGAACTATTATCACAACAAATTGGGGTTCCTTTGTCTTGCTCATGACACAAATCTCTCAGCATCCTTTTCATCCATACTACTTTGCATGTTGTTGTTGTTGCTGCCACATATTATGCTTCTACTGTTGATAAAGAAACTATTAGTTGCTTCCTAGAAGCCTATGAAATGGATCCTTATCCCAAATGAAACATACACCCATATGTGCTCTTTTTATCATCTATACTTCCAGCACAATCACTGTCAGTGTATCGAATCAATTTAAAATTATGAGTTGAAGAGTATAGAACACCATACTCCTTTGTTCCATTCACATAACTTAGAATTCTTTTGGTTTATTGCCAATGTGTCTCCTTTGTTGTCTCCATGAATCTAGAAATTAAACTTACAACATACATAATATCAGACCTAGTTGCAGTCAAATACATTAGACTTTCCACTATGGTCTTCTACAATGTCGATCGACATTCTTGCTGGAACTTTCTTTTCTTAATTTTAACCCTATGACATTTCAAGTTACTGCTTCTTTTTTGTATTGCATGTTAAATCTCTTTAAAACTTCTGCAACATATTTTGCTTGGGAAATAAAAATTCCCTTTTCATTTTGCTTTAATTCTATGTCCAAGAAGTATCTCAATAAACCCGAATTAGTCATTTCAAATTCACTCTTCATGACTGCTTTAAAATCATCAATGAGAGCAACTTAATTTCCTGTAAAAATTAAATCATATACATATAAAACAATAGTAAGGATATTATCATCATTTTCTTTAATGTAGAGTGTGGGTTCACCATGACATTTTTCAAACCCATTTTCTGTCAGGTAAGCATCAATTCTGTTGTACCATGCTCTTGGTGCTTACTTCAGCCCATAAACAAATTTCTTCAACTTGCACACTTTGTGCTCTTGGCCTTCAATCTCATAGCCTGGAGGTTGTTCAACATATACCTCCTCTTTAAACACTCCATTCATAAATGTTGATTTCACATCCATTTGGTATAAGTTCCACTTTTGTTGTGTTGCAATGGACAACATTGTCCGCACTATCTCCACCCTTGCAACAGGTGCAAACGTTTCTTCATAATCTCTTCCTTGTTGTTGCTTGTAGCCTTTCACAAGAAGTCTTGATTTATGCCTTTCTATCTTGCCTTTAACATTTCTCTCAGTCTTATAGACCCATTTCACTCTAATGACTTCTTTACCTTTTGGGAGGTCCATTAGCTCCCATGTTTCATTCTTTGTTATCACACCAATCTCTTAATTCATTGTTTCAATCCATTTTTATTCTTTTACTACATCTTCAAAATGAATTGGGTCATCAACATGACAAAACAAAGAAAATAAAGAGTTCAGAGAATTATTATTATAAGCTTCTTGCTCATAAATTTCACTCAAATTTCTAAATCTTGGTCTTCTTGGTGTGCATGGAGTTTGACTTGAACTTGAAGGAGTTTCTAATCCCTGTGGTGTGCTTGGATAAACACTTCCTTGATTTCTCAAGGATGTCTTGTTTCCTGCTTTTGGTGTGCTCTGCTGAGCTTCTGTAGGTGGAGGAGGAACCACCATGGAGGAATTATTTTTTGCTGTGTATTCCTCTTACTCTTCATGAGACACACATGTCTTCACGCTCACTGTTTTCTCTAAGCTTCTATCCCAAGATTCTTCTTCAATAAATTGCACATCTCTGCTGATTTTAACTTTCTTGTTTGATGGATTATAGAGTTTGTAGGCCTTGGACTCATCCCAGTACCCAACAAAGATGCACTTCTCCCCCTTCTTGTCCAACTTCTTCCAAAATTGATCTGGGACATATGCATATGTGACATATCCAAATACTTTCAAGTGAGTGACAAAATACTTTGTTCCAGTCCATGCTTCTTCTGGAACTCTTTTCATAATAGCTTTGGTTGGGCATCTATTCAAAATATATGCTAAATAATTGATAGCTTCAGCCCAATACTCAGTTGGAAAATGTTTTTCCTCCAGCATACTTTTGACCGTGTCCATGATGGTCCTATTCTTCCTTTCTGCAACATTGTTTTTTTGTGGTGTGTACTATTGAGCCTTAGAATTGCCTTCTCTTTTACAAACCTTCACTTCATTTCATCATTCTTTTATCACTTCATAAGCCTAAAATCAATGAAGAATGATTAGGATTGCTTAAAGGTTACATGCAATTGATTAAAATATTGTATTTTCATGATTTTTGCTATTTTAACAATTTTCTGCAAAATAGCTACAGAATACAGGCATTCCGTAGCTGACCGCACATTCCGTAGCTGATCCCGCATTCCGCAGCTGTTTTACAGTTTGAGTGGGTTACAGGTGTCGTCTCAAGAAAAACCACATATGGGAATATTCCACGTCATGTCTACATGGTTCGTTGCTCACCATGAAGGAAGAAACGAATTCTGTGTATGGTTTTGATACGTGGGAACATATTTAAGAAAGTAGACTTCTAGTAGGACTGTCTCAGTCCAGATGTCCATTTCCTTTTCACGCAGCCACTTTAAGAGTCCTAGTATGATTTCGATAAGGAAAGACAATAATCCTTGAATTGTTGCAAGTTGTGTTATGAACATTTGTTATATAAACACTTGGGAAACCGAGAGCTAGGCTGGAGATATTGTTCTAGATTTTGCTGAGTTTCTGTGCTACATTTCTGAAGACGCAGATTGCTCTGTTCAAGTTATTTCTCTTTTAATGAAGCATACAGTGTTGTTTTGAAAGCATTGATTTGATTTGGAGTTAGATTCCGTCAGGTGGTAGAGGGCCTCTGCCTCTTGCACGAATTTATTTGCGTAATTTAGATAAGTAGTCTTAGCTTGATTTCGTTTTCAATTTCCAATTTCAATAGTTTTATCAACTTCATGTTTTCCACGTTCATTTACATTACATATTACAGTTAGTTGCACTATGGTTTAATACTCCAGAGTTAGAATGCATGTGGTTCAGTTCTGTTATTTCATTTTCAGTTTGATAATGACTTTCTTTAGTTTAGTTTTAGTTCATTTTGTTTCAAGTAGATTAATGACATTCTAATTTAGTTGTAATCATTATCCTTTAATATTGATAGATAGCGTTCTAGCTTGATGTTATCCATTGTATTTTAAGTAGTTCTAGTTGTCAAAATTAGTCTCTCGGCCTTCATTATTCACAACTTACTTTTGTTCTGAATTTTTATTAATATATCATCACATGAACAGAGGTCAGTAATATCAGTTTAAGCCTTTGATTATTCTGCAAATCTTTTACAAATTCACCAATAGCCTTTTTCCCAAATATTATTCTAGAAAATCTCTAATTTTTGAATAAGGCTTAGTAGTGATAAGTCAAGTTGCAGAATAGAATAACTTCAGCATCATAGGATAATTTAGATTTTTGTAATATTGTAAGTTGATTGTTTATTTAGGAGAAAATTTCATTTACACTTAGCTTGTTCATTTTCTCAGGTCCATTTCAATTTCATGTTGTGAGTTTACAATAGAGTCATTATCAAGCTTTGTATTTGTTGGTTGCTAGTCATAGTTAGACTCTGTTTTGTTTCAGCATTTGCATTTATTTACCGTCATATTTTAGGCTTCACTCTGTTTTGACCAATAGTTTCCCTTCAGTTAGCACTTAGTTCTTTTCCTTTTCAAAATAAAACCATAAAACCAAAAACATCAGAAAACACTAAACACAACGAAGTAGGAAGAGGTTACTTAGGCACATATGGTGCACCACACTTCAGCAGTTTACTGACCCTGGTTGACAATTAATGAACTCAATTTAGGAGACTAGGTTGAGCACAAACATTTTGGCGTCGTTGCCGGGGAAGTGTAACTAGGTATCCTGATTTCCTACATCCACAAAAACAAAAACAAAAACTTCAATCACCTACCACACCCACTATATCATGTGGTGCAGTAAGAGCCACACATCCACATCATGAATTCATATTTTTGCAAGTAGAAGAAGAGGTGACAAAGGAGGTTGAAGAAATGGATGGAGATGATGACAATGAGGAAGATCCTTTTGGATTTCCCATTCAAGAAACTGATATCAACATTCAAATGAAGAACATCCATCCATCTGTACTTCCTAACTTTAAAGGTATGAGATCAGAAGACCCGGAAACCTTTCTCTTTGAATTTGAAATAATTTGTAGATCTTATGGCTACTCATTGCACATGCAAAAATTGAATTTGTTTCCGGCAACATTGAAGGATAGAGCTCTTAGATGGTTCATGACTTTAGGAACAAATTCTATAGGGACATGGGATGATATGAAAAGAGTATTTTTGGAAAAATATAAAGGTTATTGCATGCACCATGACCTTAGAAATGAAGTCTTTAACATGAACCAAAAAGAGAATGAAAGCCTAGAAGATTTAGTAGAGAGATTTACTTATAATATCAAAAGATCTAAATTTCATAATTTAGGATCAGATGCATTAAAAACTCTTCTACTAAATGCTATAAAGGATGAATGGATTGATCTTCTTAATCTTGTGGGAAAAGGATATGTTTATCAATTGCCATTTCAAGAAATTTTTGAACTATGCAAGAACATATCAAGAGGAAAAGCAAAGTGTGTAAGGTCCCCTCAAGATCCATTTATGGCAAAAGTAAGTAAGTCAGCATCAGGATTGGTAAGTCAAACTGAACCTAACAATTTGCTAAACATTCTTGGTAATTTAAATGGACAAACTGACATGCTAAGAATGCAAAACAAGCAAAAATTTGCTTCATTTATATTTTTCTCTAGATGTAGAAAGAAACATGCTTTGCATGAATGTCCACTTGATAACATTAAAATGTGTAAAATTTGTGCAGGATCACATACTACTGAAGATTGCCCATCATTACCAGGGTTGAAGGCAATTTACCAGAAGGATAATGGAGCAAATCAAGCACAAGAGCAACTTTGTTATGTAGCTCCAAAAGGACTATGGCAGCCTCATCAACCCAATATGATGCAATATCCTTATGAACAGTTTCAAGGCTATGCACAACAACCTCAAGGTAATTGGAGAACACCCTTGCCTTGGAAACCTTGGAAACCTTTTCCATCTCAATCCCAACTTCAAAACCAACCTTGGAAACCGTGGCCATCTCAATCCCAACCTCAAAACCAATCTTGGCAACAAAGTTGGCAAAGTCCTTATAAAGGAAATCCACCATATCCTCAATCTTTCCCTCTCTATCCTCAATACCATGATCAGTGTTATCCATACCATTTGTCTCCACCACAACATCAATATCACCCTCATTTGACCTCAATTCAACCTTTTCCATTACCATCCACACAAACACCCCAAAGATTCCCCACTCCACTACCTCCACAACCATTTCATATCCCCAACAATAAAACACTTCAATCAACTTACAAATCTGAGGTATTGCAAAATGATTCACCAGCTGTCATTGAAGAACAACAACCAGCAGAAGAAGACTCAGATAAGGTCCAAGAATCAGGGATGTCTATTGATAAAGAGGAGATATTGGAACCAGAGATTGAAAAGTCTCATGCATGCCTATCACTAGATTCTATGAATGAAGATCATATCTCCGAAGACTTGCATTTCATGATAAAGGAAAGACAAGAAAGACAAGATTACATTGAATCTTGGTTCAATTCAATCATCGGATTCCAATGCTCAATTATTCAATATCTTCTGACATCATCTAAATCAAGACAGTTGGCATCTCATATACAGGTACATATCAAAGAGTGTCTTTCAAACCTGCATATGAGTTTATCTATCATCTTGTTACAGACATGGTTCCATTGGAAGTACTCATATACTTGAACAAGATTTTCTTTTTCAAGTAGAGTAGGACATAAAAAAAAAAAAGAGAAAAAAAAGAAAAAAGAAAAAAAAAAGAAAAAAAAGAGTAAAGAGAAAAATAAGTCCTATTGTGAAAACCAGCTTGCTGGTGCAATTGGACATGAGCTTTGTTTGAAAACCAGGCAACTGGCGGGCAAATTTCACAATAAGTTCTGCAATTTCATGATGGTTTCAATCTTTCATGGTTCTTCAAATCATTCTTGGTTCTATGCTCGAGTTGGATGACGTGGAATTCCTTAAGGTCCACCTTCCAACAGATCTTGTCCCATCGACCTCAACACTTTATCTGGGATCAAGATTAGATATTATTTGAAGTGCCTTGGAGCTTTCATTCATCAATGGCAAGCCTCCTCGTTGATAACAATGGGAATACAACAATGTCTCTTGATTGTCAAATCTTGCAGGCGACTCGACTTCGACACATTCATTCGTCCCTGTCAAGATGCACTGAGGTACCTTGACACTCATTTACATTATCGGTGAGTTGTCTCGCATTGTTTAACGATTTTCATTATTGATCGGTAATCCAATGATTTCTTCCCATGCTCGACTTCGACACATCTATTCGCATGGTAAGAATTGTACCATAAATGTTGGTTTTGATGAAGACTAATGGTTTTATGGAATCAACAACAACTTGCAACAGTGCATTTTATTAGTTTCTTGTAGCATCATTTTCATATTTTTTTCAATTCAATAACAACTGCGGAAAGTGGCAGTTTCTGCAGCTATTGTTATAGCAGCCTGTTTTCGTTTTTTGCAACTTTTTCCAGAAGGCAGTTTTGGCGCAAATATTGCAAGATATTGGAGCAGAAATAAAAAATTCCGAGCTTCTGGGTTTTCTTAGAATATGATAAATTGAGTAAGACGTGGACAGAATTTGGAAAAAAAGCAATTTTCAAGGGCATTTCAAAAGGGTTTTTCAGGTAGATTTTCAATTTTCAGCATTATGGACAGAATAGGACAGATTTGAGTATTTTTGCACAGCAGCACCTTTTCTTCATCAAAATGAAATTATGAAAGCATGTGGCATTGGAGAAGGTAAAAATACACAGTTTCCCTTTGGAATCACTCAATTTGGCCTTAAAATGAGTTCGTGGCGTACTTTTTGGTTGCAACATTGGGCAAAATGAAGGGTGAAACAGGGCAGAAATTGATTTTATCATAACTTTCAAACCGTGCATCCGTTGGTCTTGAAATTTTTATGGAAAATGCATTGAGGAAGGGTGAATAAACACAGAAAATTTCAGAAAATTTCAGTGTGTACTCTTCAAGAAATTAGCCATTTTCACCTACATCCATTTCTCATTTTCCGGGAGATCCGTGTAACCAATGGCAGAGATTTTTCGTCGGAAGATGCATAATAATATTGGTGACAACCTCAGAAAATTTCAGGGAATTCTGATGTACCATTTGAGAGAAATTGAAAAATTTATTTCATTCTACAATTCCACTCCATCTCACTCCACTTTCACTCCATCTCACGCCATTTTCATTTCATTTCACAAGTCCATTCCACTTTCGCTCCATCTCACGCCATTTTCATTTCATTTCACAAGTCCTATTCCACTTTCACTCCATTACATTTCACATCCATCTTCCATATTCATACTTCATTTCTTCTTAAAGATTGCATGTTGCAGCCACATCTTGTTCAGCAGTTTTGACATAATTGTACAGCCTACAAAGAGATGATGATTACAGGAAATTGAAGGATCCTGTTTTGAAGACCAACATGCTCAAAGAGGACCAAAGGAACAACATCAAGCACAACAATTAACAAGGTCAAAATTCTGAGGTAAATTGTGGAAATTATTTTAATAGCAAGAAGTCAAAACATGAAATAGATACAATGTGTATAATCATATGTTTCCTAAAACAACCTATCATTCGAATTGATTAACATATCTTGGCCATATCCCTTATCCAACATTCCAACCTACTATTCCACATCTCCTTAAGATTGTATCATTCACTTATTTCACCAAAAGTTCATCATAAATTCTCCATCAGATCCATAGCCACTTCATTTTCCCTTATAGATTAATCACCTCCATCCATTCACTTCCATTACACTTTGCAGCCAATCCATCTCTAAGTGTAGAAAGGTAATTCTAAGGGTGAAGCATCATTCTTCAACTAATCCATCTTCAGACACAGAGATACAGTTTCAAAATAAAGTATTAGACTCTGTAGTCAATCTAGCTTCAAGCATAGAAAAGTAATTCTGAAAGGAAGATAATCTGCACAAAGGAGGAATGTGGCTAATTGTCAGGACATAATCAGTTGAAGTCAAGTATTTGGAAGGATATCCACAAGTCAAGGAGCTACTACAATAAGAAGGGAGGCTAAACTTTATAGAGAAATTTGATGGCTTCCATAAGGAGATTACAAAATCTTTTATCAAATCTTTTGATGGAGCAGAAGAAGAGAAACTGACATGGATATTGAAAATAAACTTGACACTCCACTACAAAAGGAAGATGAAGAACTAATCTCTGAAAAGTTAACAGAGATTAGAAAATAGATTAGGGCCAAAAGAAGCAAAAAGATAAGGTTGGATGTTCTAACAGAGGTTTCAAAGCACATGGAATAAATTTTGATGAAATTGCATGAGGACATGCAATAGTCTTGCAGTGGGGGTATGTTGAGCCTTAGAATTGCCTTCTCTTTTACAAACATTCACTTCATTTCATCATTCTTTTATCACTTCATAAGCCTAAAATCAATGAAGAATGATTAGGATTGCTTAAAGGTTACTTGCAATTGATTAACATATTGTATTTTCATGATTTTTGCTATTTTAACAATTTTCTGCAAAATAGCTACAGAATACAGGCATTCCGTAGCTGACCGCACATTCTGTAGCTGATCCCGCATTTCGCAGCTGTTTTACAGTTTGAGTGGGTTCCAGGTGTCGTCTCAAGAAAAACCGCATATGGGCATATTCCACGTCATGTCTACATGGTTTGTTGCTCACCATGAAGGAAGAAACGAATTCTGTGTATGGTTTTGATACGTGGGAACATATTTAAGAAAACAGACTTCTAGTAGGACTGTCTCAGTCCAGATGTCCATTTCCTTTTCACGCAGCCACTTTAAGAGTCCTAGTATGATTTCGATAAGGAAAGACAATAATCCTTGAATTGTTGCAAGTTCTGTTATGAACATTTGTTATATAAACACTTGGGAAACCGAGAGCTAGGCTGGAGATATTGTTCTAGATTTTGCTGAGTTTCTATGCTACATTTTTGAAGACGCAGATTGCTCTGTTCAAGTTATTTCTATTTTAATGAAGCATACAGTGTTGTTTTGAAAGCGTTGATTTGATTTGGGGTTAGATTCCGTCAGGTGGTAGAGGGCCCCTGCCTCTTGCACGGATTTATTTGCGTAATTTAGATAAGTAGCCTTAGCTTGATTTCGTTTTCAATTTCCAATTTCAATAGTTTTATCAACTTCATGTTTTCCACGTTCATTTACATTACATATTACAGTTAGTTGCACTGTGGTTTAATACTCCGGAGTTAGAATGCATGTGGTTCAGTTCTGTTATTTCATTTTCAGTTTGATAATGACTTTCTTTAATTTAGTTTTAGTTCATTTTATTTCAAATAGATTAATGACATTCTAATTTAGTTGTAATCATTATCCTTTAATATCGATAGATAGCATTCTAGCTTGATGTTACTCGGCCTTCATTATTCACAACTTACTTTTGTTCTGAATTTTTATTAATATATCATCACATGAACAGAGGTCAGTAATATCATTTTAAGGCTTTGATTATTCTGCAAATATTTTACAACTTCACCAATAGCCTTTTTCCCAAACATTATTCTAGAAAATCTCTAAATTTCTGAATAAGGCTTAGTAGTGATAAGTCAAGTTGCAGAATAGAATAACTTTAGCATCATAGGATAATTTAGATTTTTGTAATATTGTGAGTTGATTGTTTATTTAGGAGAAAATTTCATTTACACTTAGCTTGTTCATTTTCTCAGGTCCATTTCAATTTCATATTGTGAGTTTACAATAAGAGTCATTATCAAGCTTTGTATTTGTTGGTTGCTAGTCATAGTTAGACTCTGTTTTGTTTCAACATTTGCATTTATTTACCATCATAGTTTAGGCTTCACTCTGTTTTGACCAATAGTTTCCCTTCAGTTAGCACTTAGTTCTTTTCCTTTTCAAAATAAAACCATAAAACCAAAAACATCAGAAAACACTAAACACAACGAAGTAGGAAGAGGTTACTTAGGCACATATAGTGCACCACACTTCAACAGTTTACTGACCCTGGTTGACAATTAAATGAGCTCAATTTAGGAGACTAGGTTGAGAAAAAACATGTACCTTGTGGTAAACTGATTGTGTATGCCATTTTCCCTATAGAAACATAGGAAATATTTTGATATATATTCTCCACCTCTGTCAGTTCTTAGAACTTTTATGTAGTGCCCACTCTGCTGCTCAACAAGAGATTTGAAGTGGTAGAACCGTTCAAACACTTCACTCTTTCGTTTCAACAAATAAACACATGTCTTTCTTGTATAATCATCTATAAATGTCAAAACATAGTGACTACCACCTAAAGATTCTGTTTGCATTGGTTTACACAAATCTGAGTGGAAAATCTCCAAGGGTGCCTTTTCCCTTATACTCTTCCCTGCTGGGAATGCTTCTTTGTGTTGTGCCCAAGATGCAGCCTTCACATAGGCTGTCTAGTTTCTCTGTGAGTGGTAATAATTTTACCATCTGGTAATACTTTTACCATCCTTTTTTTATGCAAGAGGTTCAAACCTCCAAAATTGAGATGTGAAAATATCAAATGCCATAACTCATTTTCATCTTTCAGTCTTGAAAGACCTCTTGTGTGACTACTTCTACCACACTTCCTTCCTTCAAGTCTATTCTGAGATTGAGAGGAAACATCCTATTCTTTGTCACATGCACTTCTGCAATGAACCTTTTACTTGGAGGTATATCCTTGATAGTACACACATTATTCTTAAAAAATACATTGTAGCCTTTGTTTACGAGCTATCCAATGCTTAGAAGGTCACATTTTAGGCCAAGTGCATAATAGACATCTGACAGAAGTTTATTGTCTTCCTTCCTTGTCAATATACTAACTCTTCATTTTCCCATGATAAAGACTTTTCTTTCCGTCCCTGTTGTCACTTTAGATTTCACATTTTCATCCATATTGGCAAACATTGCTATGTTTCCAGTCATGTGGTTACTACAACCTAAGTCTAAGAACCATACATCTTCTTGTTTTTCTTGTGCTACATTACATGTTAGAAGCAAAATACTGTGGTTCTAACTTTCTTTTGCAAAATAAAATTTTTCCTATTATTAATCTCAGTTTCTTTCTTTCTAAATTCATTGGCATAATGCCCATACTTTTTACAATAATGACATTAGACTTGGGATTTTTCATTCCTTTGTCCATGTCCTTGACTCTGCCTTGATGCTTCACTTTGATTTTGGTTTTTTCCCCTTCTGCTTGTGCTTGCAAGGTTGTTTCTTCCACCTCACTGTGGGCTTCTTCCTCTTCCTTGGTAGTTCAATCTTCCTTGACCTCTACCTCGACCAAAAGATATTTGTGTCTTGAATGCATGCTTCAATGAGGATTTTTTTGTTCTATTCAGTATATGTTCATGAGACATCAGGGATGCATGAAGCTCATCCACTGAAAATTATGAGAGATCATTTGTCTCTTCTATTGCCACTACTATGGCATCAAATCTTGAGGGTAGACTTCTCAAGATTTTCTCCACTATTCTTCTTTCCTCAAGTGTCTCTTAATGAGACCTTATATACGTAACCAACCCAATCACATATGTGAAGAATGAGTCTATGTTATCAGACTCTTTCATACAGAGAGTTTCAAAATATCTCCTCAACATTTGTAGCTTTTTTATCTTTACCTTCCCCATGCCTTGATAGGTTTTCCTGAGAATATCCTATGCCTCACAATTTTTTGTTGCTACAATGCTTGGGAAAATAATATCGTGCACTACTTGAAAGAGATAGAAGAGAGATTTGGAGTCCTTCTTATTATCTCTCAAGAAGTCTCTTTCTGCTGTTGTCAAAGTCGCAAGCGTTGTTGCATCTACTGGTTCTTGGAAACCTTGTTCCCCGAGCTCCCATATATCTTGCAAAGAAAACAGGGCCTTCATTGTAATGGCCCAATAGTCATAGTTATTCCCATTAAACTATGGTAGTTGAGGATTTTCCAAGCTTGTGCCTATTGCTGCCATCGTGACTGTGTTGAACAAACAATCAACCTAACTGTGCAAAAAAGAATATTTCTCGCTGCAGGAGAAATCTGCTTCTCAAACCAATCTTACAAATTCTACAACAAAGAGAGTGAGATCATGCTTCTTTGACTGAGAGCCTAGAATTGCTCTGATACCATGTTGAAATTTCTAAAAGAAATCAGAAAGATGAAATGTGTTTCCCCCAACACATAGAATAAAAATGATATGCCGAAAAACCAATAGTCATCCACAGACAATGTATTACATAGGAGCGGAACTAAAATTATTTTTTCTACTCAACTCAACTCTCATAATGAAATTACATTCTTCTTATATCAAAATGGTCGATGCCTGTAAAGCCTAATTCTAATCAATGCAATTCAATCGTTGAACGGACGTTCAACAATCATTTGTCCTTGGGTTGTCAAAGTACCCATATCTTCATTAAATTGACACGCAGGCCGTATTTCTAGTTTATACATGAAAACACATAAAATGCACTCAAAAAAAAAAAACTAGTGGACTTCAAACTTTATTTGTTTTGGCTCTGAGTCCTCATCGCATCTAGTTCCTTATCACAGATCATAAATCAACAGTCTTAAACTTTAACTAGCACGAACACGGGAAACATAAAAGGTTGTGGGCACAATGTGCGATGGAATGATCATACCACAAAACAAACAACTTCACTTGTGGGTGCTAATCTCTAAACATAAATGGTTGTGAATGCGATGGCACAATCACATAAAACAGAAAATAACTTAACTTGTGGTTGCAAAAAGGTAAGTGGTAAACTATGTGAAATGTGCTTTGCAGTGCGACTAAACAAAGCTAAGTGTGGTAAAGATAATATAAAGGAAATAAGACGCAAAACAAGGTTTTGTCTTATACGGTAAGGTTAAGGTAGGTCCCGCCGGATATGGCATCGGTGGTAGAATAACATATGGCAAAAGGGCTTATATGGTAAATCAAAAAAATTGTGATTGCGCACTATGGGCAAAGTTAGGTCAATGCAGTGGATCCTTGCTTGTCATTCTCTACACAAAATTGATGAAGTGTGGGCTGCTACCGCTTCTCATTCATGGCCGTGGTTAGGACTATACTTCCAACATAACAAGAAGAAAAAGTAAAGGTGAGAGGAAACATCCCTGCCTAAGAGCTCTGTGTGCTTTAAAAACGTTTCTAAGTAATCCATTAATAATCACTGCAAAGTTAGTAGATTGTATATATTCCATGATCCAAATAATAATAAACTTAGGCATACCTATTTTAATCAATATCGTTTTTAAGAAGCCCCAATAAATACAATCATAGGCCTTCGACATGTCAACCTTCATTAAACATGCCTTCCTCATACAAGACATGATCTAATGAGTCACTTCTTGAGAAATTCCTATGGCTTCCTACTCCAAAACACCAAATTTTTCCATAGATATAAACCACGAGAGAAAGGGTTTAATTCTTCCAGCTATCTTCTTAGAAACCAAATTATATATGGAATTGCATAGAGAGATTGGCTTGACACCTATGAAGGATTCAGGAATCCCCATTTTCAGGATCAGGACAACAAATGTAGCATTTACAGACACCAAAATGAATCTCGGTGGTCTGGTTTCTTCAGTGGTTACCAACAAATCATAAATCTTGGAAATGGAAAAAAAAATTATATACTCCAACCGTCTGTACCCGAACTTTTATCTTTCGTGCATACACCTAGAGCATTAGAGAGCTCCTTTGTAATCGGGTTTTCCAATATCCTATTATCTTCCTCGGTAAACATAGCAGGAAATAAG
Organism: Pinus albicaulis; assembly: GCA_034641835.2. Lineage (NCBI taxonomy): Eukaryota > Viridiplantae > Streptophyta > Pinopsida > Pinales > Pinaceae > Pinus > Pinus albicaulis. The sequence continues at coordinate 399,961,188 of CM076578.1, read as the reverse complement.
TTCACAAACTCCATCTGAGCCAAATAATCATGATCTTGGGCTGAAAATTGTTCACTAAAATGTGCCATCGCCGCCAACTGGATCAAGGATTGTGTTTCATTGATCACGCCTTCTGGAGTCCTTATATTTCTAATGGAAATTTTATTTATTATGGTATTGAATTATTGGTGGAGGAATATCAAATTTTTTTGCCCCGCTTCTAGCCAAATGGCTCTACTTTTCATCTGGATCTCTTCCTCTTGTGATCGCAAGATTCTATTCTTCCTTTCTTCCGGATCTATAATCATATCTAGATTAGAAGCAGAGAAATATAAAGGGTTGTCCAGATTTAAAAGGATGCCAAGATTGGCTTCATATCTCTGAGGTATTCCATTTCCCCTTCCTTCCTGAGCCTGTTCCACTTACGCGACTCATTTTTCAAGCAACCGAGTCTCTAGCATATGAATGTCATAATTGCATCATTTGTAGGATCACGAGCAAAATTCCAAACCTTGTGAACCAACTTTTAAAAGTCCTCATATTGAAGCCACTTAGGATTAAATTTAAATGGTAAAATCCTCCTAAATCTCATACCTTCCCACCTTAAAACAACGTGGATATCATTAGAAAGTGAAGATAGAATGATTTCTGAAGCCACTTTATTCAATAGAGATAGGAGGGATTGTTTAATAATAAAACGCTTGATTATTTTTGATATACCCCATTCCTTCCCTCCCATTATACCAAGTCGGCGCAAGAGGGATAGGAAAAATATCAATCAAGTCATGTGCTTCCATTAGATCTGTGAAAAAATTGGATTGAGGGTCCCCCCTAGCTTTTTTACCCCAAATATCCTCTGACCCCAACAAGAATTCTAGGTCTCTTGAAATAATAACAAAGACGAGATCAATAATCCCATATGATCCTGATAATCTTTCACATAAATATTTTCGATCTGTATATGGCCCATATACATTAAGGATCCTGATCCTTTTTTTGCAACCCATGATGTGCTCCGTGACAATGATACCTACATCAAATTTAAAAGTTGTGAGGTCAAAAATATTAGGATTCCACATAATCCACAAATTAAAGATAAACCATTAGCACCAACTACACACACGTGCCATTCAATACATATCGACAACATAGCTTCCAATGCTTTCTCCTTGGATACCATACTCTCTTGAAAAAGGACCATACAAGGATTGTGTATTCTAATAAGTGCTCTAATGGATCAAATTCCAAGGGCTGATCCCATCCCTCTAACATTCATAGACAAACTAGTCATGGGAACCTCAAATGTAGGTCTATCCCCTCTAAGGACCCGGTAACCGGTAGAACCAGAAATGGATATCTTACCTACCCTGTAATAAATATCAATTTCGAAGGGGACCGTAGGATCGATACTTGCCAAAAGATCGGATTTGTCACAGACCGAAACCTTTTTGGAACTGGGAATTATTTTTCCCAATGGGTAAAGAACTAAGGAGGAGGGACAGGAAGGTTTCGGGAGGTCCTAGAAAAAGGATTGCTTAACTGATAGTGGTTCAAGATATTCGGATGAAGTCATCATGGCCCTAATCTCTCGATTTGGGGAACTCAAAAAAACCTAACATTCACACCACAGGATCCTGACTACGCAATATGGCTCACAATTTACTAGACTCATAAATATTTCCCCGAATAAACCCCACATCAGACTTATCAACAAAAGCATAATCGAATAGAGATTTATTTAGAGGTGGCAAAACATCATGAACATGCTCCTGACATATATTAAGTTTTTCATTATTACCAATATCAAAAACCTCATTCCTAGAGACATGCGACACACTAGACGATGCAATGACCATGTATATTGGGATAAGAATACTTGGTAAGGAAGAGATAACAACAAACGAAGATCTGCATTTGACTCTCCCAACTTTGTTGGCGAAGAGAATGTATCAGAGCCAACATGCGCATCATGAAAAGGCCTCTCTAGTTGATCCAAAATTATGCAATAACTTAATAAAATATAGAAATAAACAGAAATTCATATATGTAGCAGGAATAACACTTCATTTCATTAATATCAAATACTAAAAATTCTTACAGAGAAAATGGAAAATAATCTAGCTCGGGAAATGACAGTTTATCTTTGAGAAGAGATGTGGCGGCCATAAACCTCTGAACTATTTTAAAATGAGGCTCAATGTAATTTTTACAATTGAACATCCTAGGAAACCCATAAAAAACCAAAACCCTAACTAAGGAGATGGAACACCAAGATTTTGTGGGCCCGTTGGGGTTAGTTGGGAATCCAACTTCTCAGGATCGTAACTTGGTCATTTTATATATTTTTGGCGCATACGATATATCATCGGAAATAATATTCTGAGTGCTATAAGTTTCATTGCATGCCACTACATATGGAACTGGGCTTGTTTCAGACCTAAAAAAACACCGTTTAGGGGGTCAAAACCGCTCCAGAAGTTTAGGACGCAATAAAATATTAAAAATAGTAAATGATTCTATAAATAAAGAAAATGATGGAACTGATTGGAGGTCTAGGTGGAATAGGTGGGTGGCCACCAATATCCACCTGGATCATTCCTACCCCCTTAGGAAACAATGGTCCCCATTGCATCCAAGGCCTCCATGAAGTGAGCGGATTTTTGTTCAATCTGGTCCCTAGTGACCCACCTGCCCTTGTGAAGGAGTTGACTTTATTTGACAACTCAATATAGTTGGATCCTTTGCTGGAGGGTGTTGTTGATCCATTTTTCCATGATCTGATCAGTTGTGGCTTGTTCAATGTAGTATGAGTTTAAATTTTTTTGTGTGAGTTGTTCTTTAATGTCGGATATGTCCAGCAATGGTGAAAAGTAGGGTCGAAGACGGTCCACATTGATCACTGGGAGTGGACCAAGGAATGGTGGAATACTAAGCTTGAAGGCATCATCCCCTACCACGTTGGTGATGGTGTATGGCCCAAATCGAAGCCGGTGAAGCTTGCGGTGGGACCCAACGAGGAGCTCCTTCTACAAATGTAGTCAAACTTTGTCACCCACTTAGAACTTTTGTGCCACTAAATGATGATCATGCCACTGCTTGTACTTAACATTGGCTTTTTCCAATATGTCATGGACCTATTGCTGGATGTGTTAAATATGCTCAATGAATTTTTTCACCTTATCGGCTTCGGACTGGACATGAGTTGAATCTACCTAAGTATATGCAAATGGTATGGCCACATCAACGGGACATAGTGGCTGGAATCCCAAGACCACCTGAAATGGGTTGTGGCCAGTTGAGTTGTGGAGAGCCCAATTATAGTTGTTTTGGACACACTAGGGGAGGCTTTCATCCCATGTGCATGGATGCTTCGTGTTGTACATGTGCTGAATACAGTACGATCATCCTATTGACGACCTCAGTTTGGCCATCAGTTTGGGGTGGAAATTTGTGGACTTAATGAGCTTGGTTTCTAGCATCGACTAAATACTTGACCAAAATGTACTGAGGAACATGCTATCCCAATTTGAGATGATGGACTATGGGATCCCAAAGTGTACCCACACTCGTTCAAAGAAGAGTTTAGCAGTGAATTTCTCTATGATATTCTTCTTGCAGGACACCATAATGGCCATTTTAGAGATTCTGTCGATGACCAAAAAAACACAATCATTTCCATGCTTGGTAGAAGGAAGGCTCGAAATCTACTCCATGGAGATGGATTCCCAAGGTCGAATAGGGGTAGGCAACCAAGTATATAGGTATTTATTATTGATGGTCAGTTTGGAAATGGCACAAGTAGTGCAGGATTTCATGTACTTCCCAACATCATATCGAAGGTTCGGCCAATTGAAATACTTATGTAGTACTGCCATTGTTTTCTCAACCCCAAAATGTACAACGACCCGAATTTAGTGTGCTTCATAAATCAACTTGGCACGCTCACTTGAAAGAACACAAAAGTGTCCCAGGAGGAAAAATAGTGCATCTTGGAGGTGAAAATTTGGAACTTTCTTACCCTCTAGGAGTGTCTAGTATGTCTTTACCAATTCTGTATCAAATTCGTAGGTATGAATCCAACCCAAAGTATCATGCCCACAAGAGTCGAGAAAAGTGGTTAGTGCCACAATCAGCGGTCCACTGAAGCAATGTGCAAGTTTATTGGTGTTACCCTTCTTGTACTTGATGTTGAAATGGAACTGTTGTAGGTATGTGGACCATTTCTGATGGCGATCATTCTACAACTTCCCTTGTGTCTGTATGAACAATATCATTCGATGATCTGTATGGATGACTGTTTCCTTCCCCAAATTTTAATGCTTCCATTGTCGACAGGCCTGCACATTGAAACACATTTCTTGTCATAGTGGGATACTTTCAGTTTGTGTCTGAAAGTGTCTCATTGTGATATGTCATTAGATGACCTTTCTGAGTAACTACAGCCCCAATAGCATAGTCTGAGGCATATGTCTTGCTCTCAAATGATTGTTGCAAGTCTAGTAATGAGAGAAATGGTGTAGAGCAGAGGTGATCCTTCAACTATGCGAATTCCTTCTGTTGAGATTCAGACCAAAAGAATTTTTCTTACAATCCTCCCTTGGTGACTTGAATCAAAGGCCAAGTGATATGAGAGAACCCCAACATGAACCTCTAGTAGAAATTGGCAAGACCCATAAAGTTGAAAACCTCTGTTACAGTGGTTGGGCCTGGCCAATCCTGATTGACTTGGATCTTGGATGGGTCCACATGCACCCCCCACTCATCAATAATGTATCTCATATATTGAATCTCGATCATGCCAAAAGTGAATTTCTATAAATTGGCACATAACTTGTGTTTTCACAGTGTTTGGAGGACTTGTCGAATGTCGTGGAGGTGCTCTTCCCAACTCTGGATTAAGATGAGGATGTCATCCAAATAAACCACCACGAATGAGTTGGTGAATGATCACAATATGTCATACATCAACCTCATGAAGGTTGCGAGAGAATTCTTAAACTTGCTCATCATCCATTAAAAAAGGCCCTACTTATCTTTGAAGGTAGTCTTCCACACATTAGAGGGCTCAATTAGTACCTGGTGATATCCGGACTTCAAGTTGACCTTGCTGAAATATTTGGCCCCATTGAGTTGGTCCATAAGGTCATCAATCTACGAGATCAGATACCTATTCTAGACAGTGATCTTGTCGAGTGTTAGATATTCAATACAGAGTCTCCAATTTCCATCCCTCTTTAGCACCAACATGATCAGGATCCTATAAGGCGATGAACTCATCCAAATGTGACCTTTTTGCATCAGCTCCTAAATATTCCTCTTGAGTTTGTCATTCTCCGAAAAAAAGTGTTGATAGATCGATCCACTAGGTAGAGAGGCAGTTGGGGTCAGATCAATGGAGTGCTTGACTTGACAAAGTGGAGGTATACCTGCAGGTGACAGTAATATGTCCCCGTACTCCTCCATGACCTTGTCCATTCTTTTTTTGTCATGTGGAGGATCCCTATCTAGAGTTCATTGCTACAATATTTCTTTTTCCTTGAGGTAAAATCATGAGGAAAACAAATTTCCTGGTTTTTGAAATGAGCTTACTGCATTTTTTTGTAGTTATCAAAGAGATGAGGGTAGGTGGTGCTACCTCTGGTATCCTATACAAATTATTGCCCAAAGTAACAATAACAACGCAAGGCCTAGACTCATACAAAAAATGTTGCTTCCATAAGTATGGTTGGCCTAATAATACATCACAAAGATCAAGATGATAAATATCACATAATATGTCATTCGTAAAGGGCTTGATGTTGTAGGGAGGGAAACACTTTTGGCCAATGTGGAGATCCCATCCTTGGTGAAGCCACTTTATGGTGTATGGTTGTGGGTGTGCTCTGGTCAGAAAGCCCTACTGCTTAATGAATTCTATTGAAATTAGGCTATTTTGGCTCCCGTTGTGAATAATGAACTGCATTTAGGAACCCTTCACCCACATCTAGGAATGGAAGAGGTGCCCCCCCTCCTCTAGATATTCGAGTTCCTCCTTCTGGACCTTGGTGGTGGAAATAATGGCATTGGGCTCCACATCGATAACATGCTTCCATTTCTGATTCCCCTTGTTGGGTTCTTACTTAGAATCAGAACATGCATTGGATTCGGAACCCTTCAGCTTGTCCACCAGTGACTTCTTGGCCTGACACTCACTTGTGTTCTGAGTGGACATCTTATGAAACCCACGCCACTTTCCCATGTCCTTCTTTTCCTTTACGGTGTTTTTCTTTGCTTGTATCTTTGGTGGGTTTTCCTGGGCTATCCCACCTTGCCTTTGTCCTTTCTTCTATGTTTTTGGGGTGCCTCTCCCTTGCTTTTAATTCACAGTTCCAAAGTATCTCTTCTTCTATTTGAATTTTTTCTCAATCTTGGCAGCATAACAGTATGTTACACCAAGCGAGGATATATCGAGGAACTCCATCTCCTCCTAAATGTATCCATGCAGAAAACTGCGTTACTTAAACACCAAATTTTTTTCTAATTATTTGATACCCAACTTTCTGTGTAGGGTATGGAAAAAATTTGTCATCTCATGCACATCTTGATCCGTTTTTGTTGTAATGTAGTTTATTGTATGTAATTATCCTCATAGCTCCCCATTGTATCCAACTATCCTCATGGCATCTCAGAAAGAATTCCAAGTGGGTGTGGCCAAGAACAGGGAGGTTTCCCTCTCATCCTTTTACTCATAGTAGGTTTCCCATCAGTCCTTGACATGGGGGGCGACATTGAGGAGTGCAAAATGAATCTTTTCCCGATTGGAAAATTCATGAACTGAGAAATATCCTTCTAATAGATTCATCCATCTATCTATAATGTGTGCATCTATTTGGCCGTCAAATATGGGAATTTCAAAGTTCACTGGTACCTTAAAAGGAGTGGTGCCTCCAGAGTGGTTGTTGGATTCAAGTGTGTTGTCTGTGGGTAGATGTTGAAGGATATCAGAAAAGTTATCCATCATCGCGTTCCTTTTTTTCTCGAGGGCCTCCCCAAGAAATTTTTTGATAGGATATCCTCCTCCCTCGCCTTTATTTTCTTCTACCATGGGATTCCATTAGGGTTTGTGAGGTTGATCTTACAAAGGTTCAACCAGATAGAGCCCTAACTCCTTATACCCCAACCTCATTGGGGAAATGCAAGGAAAATTTGAGAAAGAGGATATCGCTTTGATGCCACTAATCTAGACTTATGCAAAATCAGAATAAAATAAAAAAACAAACATAAACGTAGATATGCAGTAGGAATAACAATTCATTTCATTAATATCAAATACTAAGAAATTCTTACACACAAAATGGAAAATAAACTAGCTCAGGCAATGGTAGCTTATCTCAGAGATGAGATGTGCTATGAGCTAATTGAGTACCCAAACAAGAAAATAACTCCGTCCAAAAATTTCTAGTAAAAATGGGATATCTGTCACTAACAATAATATTTGGGTTTCCATGTAGCTTTTGAATTGTGTCCATAAATGTAGTAGCAACTGTACTTGCTTTAAATGTACGAGATAATGCACAAAAGTGTGCATACTTGGTAAGTCTATCAACTACCACCATCATGACACTCTTTCCTTCGGACTTAGGTAAGCATGTGATAAAATCCATTGAAATCTCCTCCCAATGTTGACTTGGAATGGATAAATGTTGTAGAAGACCCGGGGTCTTAATTGTCTCAACTTTATTTTGCTGGAAAACCAAACATTCCACCACAAAATTTTGAATATTAGATTTAAGGCCATCACAAAAAAATTATTTCTTCACCCTGTGGTAAGTTTTTAAAAATCCTCGGTGTCCTCCTAAAGGACAAGTGTGCAATTCCAAAATAATCTTTTGTTTTAGTTGGGAATTATTACAAATATATAAGCGATATTTGTATGATAAGTAATCATTTTTAAAACTAAATGTATCAGATGTACCAGGATCTTGCTGCAACTTTTGAATGAGTGTCCACAATTCTCCATCCTTCTTCCATTCATCCCTTGCTTTAGTTATCCAATCTGGTTGGATAATAGAAATGGCACAAAGCAATGCTTCCACCTCTTCATTCTTTCTTGAGAGTGCATCTGCAACGACATTTAACTTCCCTTTTTTGTAGATTATTTCAAAGTCATAACCCAACATCTTCATGACCCATTTTTATTTCTCTTCTGAAGATAGTCTTTGTTCCAAAAAGTGTTTAAGACTATCATGATCATTTTTTACCTTGAAGTGTCTTCCCATTAGGTAAGGTCATCATTCCTTTAGTGCATGTAGTATTGCTAACATTTCATTCACATAAATAGCTTTTTGTAAACACTTTCGTTTGATTAGAAAAATTTCAAAAGTAATGGGTCTTCCTTCTTTCATTAAAACAACACCAATTCCATTTCCTGGGGCATCACATTCCACAATAAATGCTTTTTGAAGTCTAGCGTAGCTAAGACCAGTGCTAGGCACATTGCCTCTTTAAGATGTTCAAATGCCTTAGTTGCCTTAGGAGTCCATGAAAATGCATATTTATTCAATAATGTTGTTACAGGTTCTGCTATTCTCCCATAATTCTTAACAAACTTGCGATAATACCCTATTAATCAGAGAAATCCTTGCAACTACTTTATGGTTGTGGGTACTTTCCACTCCTTAATGGACTTAATTTTCTTAGGATCTACCTTAACGCCCTCGTGAGATAAAAAATGACCCAGATATTCCACCTCTTGTACTCCGAAGAAACATTTGGATGTTTTTGCATATAATTGTTACTCCTGCAATATTTTGAGCACCCTACCAACATGTTGAACACGATCCTTCCAAGACTTGTTGTATATTATTATATCATCGAAAAATACTAGAAAAAAAAATTCAAAGGAAGGGTTTGAAAATGGAATTCATCGGCCCTTGAAATGTAGAAGGTGAATTGGTAAGGCCAAAAGGCATGACCAAAAATTCATAATGACCCTCATGAGTTCGAAATGTTGTTTTTGGAATATCTTTAGTCTTCATTCTAATTTTATGACATTATGAACGAAGATCCAACTTGGTACAATAAATTGCTCCATGTAATTCATCCAATAATTCATCAATTACAAGAATGAGAAATTTATCTCTAATTGTGAGCTTATTGAGCTCCCTATAATCCGAACACATGCACCATGATCCATCCTTCTTGTGCACCAATACTACTAGAGCAGAGAAAGAAGTTTGACTAGGTTGAATTATACCAACCTCTAACATTTCTGCAATCATACGTTCAATTTCGCTCTTTTGGACATAAGGATATCTAGAAGGCTTGATATTTGGAGGAACACTTCCTAGAATCAAATGAATAGCATGATCATGACAACGAATAGGTGGGAGTTCTTGGGGAGTTTCAAACACCTTCGAATGATTGTCTAAGACTTTTTGGAGATCTGCAGAAATAAATGATTTTGATGTTGTAACTTCTAGTGAGCATAATTGTGCAATTACGCCTCGTTGTTCTTTCTTCAAAAGCTTTTTCATGACATTAGAGATTATTATCTTTCACGGCTTCCCTTCGATACCCCATAATTCAACTTCCTTTCCTTCTGAAAAAAAAAATCAAGAAAATTTCTTAAAAATTAAAAGCTACCATCCCCAAAGATTGTAGCCATTGTACTCCTAGTACAACATTAGAAACTCCCATTGGAATTGAAAGCATTAGACTATTCAATACATATTCCCCCATGTTAGCTTGATATTATGTCATTTTCGAGAGAAATTTATAGTTCCTCCATTTGCAACTATGACTTGACATTTTGGTGTTGGGTATAGGAAACAATTCAATTCCTTGGCTACCTTATAATGAATAAAATTATGGGTACTACCCGAATCAATCAACACTATTACCTTTTTCTTCTTGATATGTCATTCTACCTTCAGATTTTGAGGAGTGGTAATTCCTACCAATGCATTACACGATATGGTCAGACTCATTTTTCCTCTTATAGGGTTGGTTCCTAGTGTATATCCTCTTCTTTTGAAGATTCTTGTTCATTTTCTTCTTCCTCTTCACAATCTATGTAAAATAATTTCTTCTCAACACACTTATGACCTTTAGTGTATTTCTATCACAGCAGTAGCAAAGCCCTTTTTCTCTTTTTTCTTCCAATTGTTGTGGTGTCAACCTTGTAGGTTGTGGAAGTCTAGGAGTAGAAACACTTCCATATTTATATATGTGAGCGTTAGGCTTCCTTGTCGCCATAATTTTACATTCAATTTTTCTTGCCAACCTGAATGCCTTTTCTAATGAAACAGGTTCCCAAATGTGAAATTCATGTTGGATGCTATCCTTTAAAGTCCCTATGAAGAAATCAATCCCGTGTTCCTCTGGAATATTAGCTACCCTTATATTCAATTTTTGGAATTCCTCAATGTGCTCCACCACCGAACACTTTTGTTTGAGATTTATCAATTGGATAAAGAAGGTGTTGCTTTTTGTATCCTCATAATGTGCTATCATTTCCTCCATAAAAATTAGCCAAGTGACATTTTTTTAACGGGAGAAAAGACATCGATACCATAAAAATGTATTCTATTCTAAATGTAAAGTTGCAATGTGTAACTTTTGTGTGTTTTGCACATTATTGAGATCAAAATATTGCTCCATCTACAGTATCCATGTTACGGGATCCTTGCCATCAAACTTCCTCATATCCATCTTTGGAACATGGTGGTTCTTCCATCCAACATTAGATTTTATGAAATCATGATTAAAATTTATTTTTTCTCATCATGAGTTTCCTCTACTATCATTTCGCCATTAGGAAACATTTCTTGTATCAACTTTGCCAAACCTTCAATGTCTACATTTAGATCATTCTTCATCTTTTCCATTTTTTTATCGATCTTAGCTTCTGTGTCACCCATATTAGATTCCATGCCAACCTCCATGACATCTGTCTTAGCTTCTAAACCATTCATCTTAGCTTCCACCCCTTTCATCAAACCATCCATCTTAGTTTCCATGCCTTTCTTCAAAACTTCCATTTCATTTTTTGTTGCTCTGTGCGATAGGTGCACTTTCTCTTGTAATTTTGATATCTCATCTTGCATTTCTTCATCTTCATGAGTCATAGTAGAGCCTTCTGAAGGCTTGATGGGTGTTGAATTATTTTTAGGGAGAATTTTAGAACCCAATACTGATAACTATTCTTCAATATGCCCCTGGAATAAATTCAAACTAATTTTTTCAAATGAGACTTATGTAATTCAAAAAAAATACACACATTTTTCTTGCTTTTGAGGAGCTCGATATTGAAACTGAATTATCTCTGTCATTTTGGATCTTCAATATATGAAATTGGTCCCTATATTAGCCCTCATAATATTCTTTCAAATTCCAGAGGTCTAACCTGATTTGGATTCTTCAAGGCAGAGTTATTCCAAATCTCCCAAAATGACCTAATTATGGAGTGGTTCAGTAGAGAGACATTGTATGGCATGGCACATGTCATTTTTTTCTCCTTTGGATCTGAAATTCATACAGAGTAAACTACATTCTATGTACTTTCGGTCACTTTTTACATAATTCCAATCGAATGGTCAGAGAGAGAGTTATGATGATTTTCCCACAGTCACCTCTTTGAGATGAAATTTGGGAGCCTAAAAAATCCCTAACTTCCACAGACCCTATCTCTAAAAATATTGCGAATCAAGATCTATAATTTTTCCATGATTATCCTTAGAATTGTGATGTTTCTCTATGAAAATTTCAGCTTCTGAACCCTCGTAGAAACAAATTTATAGCAAAAATTCCATGATAACCTGTTTAGGTTAAATTTAGGAGCCTGCAAAAATATCTAACTTGCACAGATCATGTATTCGAAAATATTGAAAACCAAGATCTGAAATTTTTCCACGCTGTTCCTCAAGAGTTTTTCTTCGATCTATAAAAATTTCAAATTTTGAACCTTTGTAGAAAAATATTTATAGCAAAAATGGCATGATGACCTATTTTGAGCAGCAAAACCCTAGAATCTAAAGCTCTGATACCAAATGTTATGAAACCAGCTCCAAAAATAGAAGAAAAGAGAGATCACCACCTTAGAAATCAACCACTTCAAAGGGGAAGCCTCTAATACATTACATAAATGAATAATTCTTGGATGATACAAATGACCAAAACCTCCTTCTATATATAGGATTCCATGGGGCCACAATATAATCCTAACTGACCTAACAATAATAATGTAAGGGCACAATAATAACAATATTGAGGTTATAGGGATACACCAATAACAATAAGGGGGCTACAATAATAACAATAAGGGACTAAACTAGTAATATAGGGACCTAACATGTAGGTTGTGGAAAGCTCTCTATGGGCTAAAGCAAGCATCGCGTGCATGGTATAGCAGGATAGATTCTTACCTGATGGAGAATGGGTTCGAAAAATGTGACGACTTGGGGATGTTAAGATATTTTTTAGGCATAGAAGTGAAGCAAGAAAAAAGTGTTATTTTTATCTCTCAAGAAAAGTATGTTGCAAAATTTTAGAGAGGTTCAATATGCAGAATAGCAAGCCAGCGCCATCTCCAATAGTCATGGGGTTGAATTTGAGCAAGGAAGATTGCAGCAGTAATGTCAATCCGACATTATACAAAATAATGGTGGGCAACCTAATGTAATTGACCGCAACTAGGTCGGATATAATGTATGCAGTATGTTTGGTGTCGAGATTCATGGAGACACCCAAGGAGACACATTTGCAAGAAACCAAAATAATTTTAAATTATTTCAATGGGACAAAGTAGTATGGCATTTTGTACTCAGCAAATGATGATTTTAGACTATTTGGTGACACTGATAGTGATTGGGCAATAAGTGTTGGTGATAGAAAGAGAACGTGAGGATATATTTTTCATTTTGTTTCGGGATCCGTTTCATGGGCTTCCAAGAAGTAACTGGTAGTATCATTGTCAACAACAGAAGCTGAATATGTCTCCGCAACAACAACATTGTGTCAAGTTGTTTGGATGAGAAGGATTTTGCGAGATTTATGTCATGAGAAAGATGTAACAACCACTATTTTTTGTGATCATATTTCAACAATTTCACTATGAAAGATTATTTTTCTTCACAAGAGGAAAAAGTACATTGATGCTAAGTATCATTTCATAAGAGAATTAATTAATAATGGTGAGATTGTGTTGCAGCATTGCAAGTCAGAAGAACAATCTCCAGATATCCTCACAAAGCCATTAGCACGTGAAAATTTTGTTTATCTCAGAGATTGTTTGGGAATGGTCAATGGTGACAGTTGTGATTAAGGGGGAGTGTTCGAGAACTAATCTCAACCACCATGTTAAATGAACTGGAAGTAGCCATATCTCAGTTAATGTTTTGCAGGTTACATATTGCGTTCACAGAGAAGGACAAGTTTCTGATCAGACTACATAACCCATTCCACAACAGAGTTAAATAATCAAAGTCAAATATAATTTAATGCATGGCTATTAAATGTGCATGGGAAAACATTTAATCCGCAAGTTTTTTTTAGTTCACGCAACCTCTGTAATGTTCAAAAAATTATGTTCGCTCATATTTGTATTAAATTATGTCTCTCACGAATTAAATGCCTTAAATATATATGTTTAGATTTTACATGTAAGTTTTAAGGCAACCTCCATATTCCATATGAACGTGTATGTTGGGTTTTTGAATCATAATATAAATTTTGGTTAGTTTCGATTTGATTGTGAAAAATTCACCAAAACACTTTTTTATACTTTGTTTCACCATGAGTAAAATTATTTTATTATATTTTCTCCTCCCTATAGTTGCGATTTTAATCTCTGTCGCTCTGTATTGAAAGGAGGATTCATGTGATTTGATTTCCGCTACTATATGTTATGGATTAAGTGAATTCCGCAACTTTGTGTAAACTTCAGTAAATGTGTTGTCTTGATTAAATTCATTTCCACAACTTCGTGTGAACTTTGTGTGTTGAGGGAAAATAATTTCCCCTGTTCTTTAAAAAATTTAACATCCTTTTTGTTGAATCAGCCTAATGCCTAAAGATAGTAGAGTGTGTTATCTCCCTGTAATTTTCTAGATTTATTGAGATACAAATGGACAGGGGTAACATTAAACCAATCTTTGGAATCCAAGGACCTAGCCTTCCTGGATTCGGAGAGGGATCTCTCTATTAGGTGCAAAGATGTGAACTTGTTTCCTAATTAGGGTTGATTTTAGGCTAGTTATGAAATATTGAGTTTGTTGATTATTTTTGGTTAGGTAGGATGCTTAGATAGACTAGATAGAAACAAGGAAAACTTCAATTCATTGGGAAATGGAGTCTAACAAGGTCATGATAGGTTCATAAATGGAACAGGGAGTACTGTAGGGAAAATCTAGCTTGGTTGGTAGATCTTTGAGGTTTGAAGGATCACGAGATGGACATTAATTTTGAGAAATGAACTTTGACAAAGAGCAGTAAAGAATTCTCTATCATATACTTAAACTAAGGGAGTTAGAAGAAATCAAAGTAAAAGGAAATCCTAAATTTTTTGATTCGGACTTAAATCAAATAATTATCCAAGACAAACATTCAAATGAAATAAATAAAGGCTAGAAACTTATTCAATTTTCATGGATTTCATTATCAAGAACATAAAACATTAAATATGCACAAATAAATACAATCATAGAAGGAGAGAAACTCTGAAAATCTAAGATTATATCTATGAAGGTTCTTTGAAACAATTAGCTAAGCAATTGCAAAGAGCATGATTGAAACAAACTTCTTTGACAAACCTAGGTAATGGTGCTTTAAATAGATGACTCCAAGAACAGAGTTTTTAGTGGCAAAAAATATGCGGGGCTAGCCATAAATCATGCTTGATACCAATTAATATAAACCATTCAAGAAATAGACAAGCTCGGGAAATCCTTAGAGAGCAAAAGATGAATTCTCTAACATATCCTAACAGAAGAAAACATTAAGGCAGTGAAGAACAAACAGACCTAAGGTGCCATCAGAAAACATGTCTTAGTCTAAATTCTTTTTCCTACGGCAACAAAGAAAGATGGAAACATAATGAAAAACTAGAAAACACGAACAAAAGAGAAACACATCACCATCAATCAGGCTTATGGATCCTACAAACAGTCCTCCTCCAACAACAAACAAGCCAGGGCATTCAAAGGCTCCAAGACATCAAATTCTTTTCAAATTCCATGGGACTATGTATTACTTCAGAAATTAGTCATCAAAATCCAACCCAACACATAAGAGCCTCATGCTCTATTTATGGGGCAAATGAGGAGGTGGAAACCATAAGAGGCTTACAGAAACCCTAATTCTGTCATAAATGTCATAAATGTGCTTAATGACCATGCAAGGCATAAGACACATAGTAGATAAGATAATAAATGAAAAATATCAAAATATAACTCCTCAATCAAAACTGGAGTGATTTGTCCAAGAAAATATTTAAAAACCATTTTTCCATTAATCAGTGCCTTTTGTCAACTTTTTGGCAAAGATAATATGTTTGCAGAGCGCTACTTTCGCAGAAAATAGGTTGTTTTGCAACCAAGTTTTGGACCACTTCCCGATGTCAGATTTCGCACCATGATAGGTCGTTGGAAATATTGAGAGTCAAATTTTCAAAAATTCTTGTGGTTTCCTTATCCATTCCATGTAAACCTTTCAAAAATACCAAAATCTCCAGTCTATCATTTGTGTAGCGCCAGGTCTAAAACAGGGGCATAAATGTGATTTTTGAGGTGTTTCTTTACCTTTTGAGGGGTCAAAACAGATCCAAATCTTTTGAAATTTTGTGTGGATGATGTGAAGGTCATGAAAAATCCAAAATTTTAAAGTTTTCTCCTGAAGATGTCCCAGAGTTTTGCGGAGCGCCAGTGGCGTTGCCCAAACTAGGCCAAAAATTCTCAAAAAACAAAATTTTCTCCAAATCCCTTCAAAATTGGTGGATACCTTCCTTACATGTTTTTAGAAAATTTTTGAGAAGCCTCAGCCAAAATTCCAAGGCTGTTATGCTCATTTCCCTCTTTTAGGTTTTTTATTTCCGTAGCGCTATCTCTCATTTGCGCAACGCCAATTTGCAGAGAGTATTTGGAGGCCTTCTTGGTGTCGTAATTGGGCTCCTCATAGCTATTTGGAAAGATTGACTTGTTTAATTTCAAAATATACAATTTATTTCCTGTTGAGTTTATTTTCCTAGTCAAAAGGTGATTTTCCCAACACTGGTCAAAAAGTCTTGAATGATGGTGCACGAATGCAGAGTGCTGGTGCAGACCACTTTTGGATGTATTCCTCAATTCCAAATTGAGGTGATGATAGCTCATTGGAAATATCTTCAATTCTAGTTGTAATTTGACTCATTAAGGAATTCATTTGGACACTCCAGCTGTGATAAAAACTGATTTTCCCAAGGTCACTCCAGAAGTGCAGAATTTCTCCCATGACACCTGTATTTCTGAAATTGATCCCAAACCATGATACCTATGTAAAACCTAAAGGAGGTTTTTCTTCTTGGCCCTATGATGGAAAAAAATTCTCTCACTTTTTTCAACTTCATCTTTGTTGGGTTAGAAACACATTTTGAAGCAAAACTAGCCCTAGGTGTGACACATTGCTTGTCTCTTGGAATGAATTCTTGGAAAATGATGGATGCATGATGTTTATGAGCTAGTATAGACTTATTCTTCCTGAAATGATCTATCAAATGAATCATTTTCTCTTGTTCCTCCTTTTCATATCAAACCCTAGCTTAGTTGGAAGAGGAAATTAGGGTTTGGTGTAGGGGATTTAGGACCGCCTTGCAGAGGGAGGGGAATGAAGGGGTTAAGGGTTGTCTAAATTCTTAGGGAAATTTTGGGGGATAGGGATAGATGTTAGGGACTAGGGAAACGTGAAATTTAAATAATTGAGTGAGGGGAAGGGGTTTAAAATGTCAAAACATGGGTCTAGTCGCAAAAAGTGTCAAATTGTGGCAATAGACTAGGTTTTGTAGAAAAATGATGATTTTGAGGGATAGGAGTGATGGGAATTGTTTATGAAGGTATATTATGGATAGGAGGAGGTTTAAGAGCATCAAGATACAAGCCTTTTTTATTATTTAATCATGGAGGTCGTGAAACCAAGAAAATTTTCCCTAAAATACCCTAGTTTTCCTGTCTCCCTTGTTGCAAGATGCCATCATTGAGTAGCAGATCTCTTACCTTACCAATTTCTTCTGTTGGTTGGCCTCTTATTACTTCTTAAAAGGTGTCAAGATAGCCCATTACCTTATGTGCATACTTTTGAAGCTGTATGGTAATATTTTTGGAGATGATGACCTTGAAAAACATGAAACCCTAATTGACTTAGTGGGGATTCTTTGACCTCTTTTTGACTGAAAATTGGTTTGGAATATTCAAGTGTAAAAACAGAGTATTGAAAAATTGGTGTATTGAAGATCCAAAATAAAATGTACTTGATTTATCTAAAGAGTCTAAAAAGATAGTTTAGGGACCATCAATGCTTGAGGGACTTAGGGATCATGGGCATGAGTTAAGCTTGTAGGAAACCCTAGGTGGCAAATGGAATTATGGGCAAGGAAAAAACAGAGTGATGAGGTTAAAGGTGGAAAAAATAGGATGTAGATGAGTGGCATAAGCCTATGAGAGGTTTTTTAGAAGTGGTAGGTTGACCATGGAATGAAAAAATAGTAGAATAGTGAAAAAATTCTCTAAGGATAATGAAGGCAGTGAGATTTCTAGAACTCACAATGTTCATGAATTTTGTTTGTAGAAATCTAGGATAGACATTTAGCCATCTACAAAGGAAAAAAAATTACTGATGACTAACAGAGTGTTAGACCGAACCTTCGATGCATATTGACACTTGTATAGAAGTTTCTCTATTGTTTCCAATTCGTTCATGCATAGAACGCATATGCCAGGTCCTAATATACTTATTTTTTGTACCTCTTTTTTGAAATATATTCTAATTTAATATTTTCTCATTCATGACCAGGAAACTTTTTTTTTCATCTTTATCGGGATATCCCACTTCCATATAACTAGAATCCACTCATTGAAATTCTGAGCTTGTGGTTTCCTATATAGGTGCTTGTATATATATTTTACCATTGGAACCTCTTTCTTAAACTTACCATTCCAGATCAATTTATCTTGTTGATCCTTTAGATAGATATCTACTTCTATTAAAATTTGAGTATATTGTTCCCATTCCTGTGTGAAATATTCCAAGGTTTCTAGTTCGTATCTATAACTCCACCTATATCCAAAAAAATGTCCATGTTGACAGTAATGTATCTTCTTCAAATATATAATATCATTTTTGTGGATGTCTTGTATCAAAGGAGCTGACAAAGTATAACATTCCCTCATACCGACCATATTGTCCATCCTGATCATAACCTTAGAATTATCTCCAATCTCCCATCTCATAAATCTAAGCATATGTGGAATAACATGCATCATTCCACACCATATATTAGATTTGACAGAAGTATTTATAGCAGCATAGGTAACCCAAGACATCAAGCATTTCCCCTACATATATTTTACCTTCATGTAAGTCGACCATATACCATTTCCTAAAATTTCCCTTCATATGTTTTTTATGACAAGTGCCTTATTGAAATTTGATATGTCTAAAATATTCCATCCTCCTTCCTCAATTTTTCTCGCAATCACTAACCATTTATTTAGTGGAATTTATCTTTGGCATGTGCCCCTACCCATAAGAACTGCCCCATGATGGACTCTATTCTCTGAATGATATTCTTGGGTAAATTATGTAGATGCATCCAATAAAAAGCTATGTTCTAGAGAACCGCCTTCAACATTATCATTCTACCTCGTGGAAAACCACCTACCTTGTCAGCCTTACAGTTTCTTCTTAAACTGATCAATCATCAATTCTGAATCATTAATAAAGTATCATGTTTGTTTAATAAAGTATCCAAGATATTTGTATCCTTATTTGATATGTTGAACATCTATCCCATATAAAGTTCTGATATGTTCCTGCACTTCCAATTCAATCCCTGCATGTAGCAAAAGTGTTTTAGATTGCTCATAAACATTACAGATGTTGATCCGCCAACAAATAAGTTGTCAAAAAATAGCGTATGGGTGAAATAAATGTGTTTCAAAATCTTGGTCGTAGTAATTTCCTTGTTTATTTTTGCAGCCCACATCCTCCAACTTAGACAGTCTATAACATGTTCAAATCTTTGAATGCAATCAGACAGAGGAAATGTGTTTCCCCCAACATAGAAAATACAAATAATATGCAGAAAGATTAACAGTCATACACAAATAACGTATTACACAAGAGCGGAATGAAACCTCTGTTTTCTATTCAACTCAACTCTCATAATGAAATTACATTCTTCTTATATCAAAATGGTCTGAGCCTGTAAAACCTAAATCTAATCAATGCAATTCAATTTCTGAATGGATGTTCAATAACCATTTGTCCTTGGGCTGTCAAGGGACCCATATCTTCATTATATTTTCACGTAGGCCATATTTCTAGTTTATACACGAAAAGACGTAAAATGCATTCAGAAACATAAAACTTGCGGACTTCAAACTTTATGTGTTTCGGCTCTGAGTCCTCATTGCATTCGGCTCCTTATTGCAGATCCCAAGTCGGTGGTATTAAACTTTAACTGGCGTGAACACGACTAAGTAGAAAATGTTGTGGATGTGATGTGTGATGGCACGATCACACTGCAAAACAAACAACTAAACTTGTGGGCACTAAGCAGTAAACATAAATGGTTGCAAAATCGATGTGCAATAGCACAATCACATCACATGGAAAATAAGTTAACTTGCAGTTGAAAAAAGGTAAGTGGTAAACTATGTGAAATGCACCCTGTGATGTGGCTAAACAAAGGTAAGTGCGGTAAAGGTAATACAAAGGAAATAAGGCGCAAAACAAGGTTTTGGCTTATGCAGTAAGGTAAAGGTAGGTTCTGCCAGATATCGCATAGGTGGTAGAATAACATATGGCGAAAGGGCTTAGATGATAAATCAAAATACTTTTGATTGCGCGCTGCGAGCAGAGGTAAGTGAATGTAGTGGTTGAAAACAATAAACATAGAGGTGGGCTCGGGTACTCTGGTTGCTGTTGTTGCGTGAAAAGGCCTTTGGGTTCTTGGATCCTTGCTTGTCCTTCTCTTCACAAAATTGATGAAGTGTGGGATGCTAGCGCCTTCTCATTCATGGCGGGTGTTGGGAGTATAATTCCAATACTCCTCCTTAATCACAACTACCATCATCTGTCATTTCCATACATTTTCTGAGATACTCAAAACTCTTTTGTCCCGCTGGCTTTGTGAGGATATTAGCAAATTGTTCCTCTGTTTTGAAATGCTGCAAAACAATCTCACCATTATAAAACAATTCTCTTATAAAATGATATTTTGCATCAATATGCTTTTTTCTCTTGTGGAAAACAAAATTATTTGACATTGGTATCGCTAAAATATTATCACAATAAATTCTGGTTCATTTTTCTTACTCATGACACAAATCTCTCAAAATCCTTTTCATCCATATTGCTTGGCATGTTGCTGTTGTTGTTGACACATATTCTGCTTCTGCTGTTGATAAAGAAACTATTGGTTGCTTCTTGGGAGCCCATGAAATGGCTCTCGAACCCAAATGAAACACATACCCATATGTGCTCTTTCTATCATCTATACTTCCAGCCCAATCACTATCAGTGTATCCAATCAATTTAAAATTATCATTTGAGGAGTATAGAACACCATACTCCTTTGTTCGTTTCACATAACTCAAAATTCTTTTGGTTGCTTGCCAATGTGTCTCCTTTGGTGTCTCCATGAATCTGGAAATTAAACTTATAGCATACATAATATCAGGCCTAGTTGCAATCAAATACATTAGACTTCCAACTATGCTCTTCTACAATGTCGGATCAACATTCTTGTTGCAATCTTGTTTGCTTAATTTTAACCACATGGAATTTGGAGTTACTGCTACTTTGTTGTACTGCATGTTAAATCTCTTTAAAACTTCTACAACATATTTTTTTTCGGAAATAAAAATTCCCTTTTCATTTTTTTTTAATTCTATGTCCAAGAAGTATCTCAATAAACCCAAATCAGACATTTCCAATTCACTCTTCATGACTGCTTTAAAATCAGCAATGGGAGTAACTTCATTACCTATGAAAATTAAATCATCTACATATAAAAGAACAATAAGGATATTACCGTCATTTTCTTTAATGTAGAGTGTGGGTTCAACATCACATTTTCCAAACCAATTTTCTATCAGGTAAGCATCAATTCTACTATACCATGCTCTTGGTGCTTGCTTCAGTGCATAGAGAGATTTCTTCAACTTGCACACTTTGTGCTCTTGGTCTTCAATCTCATAGCCTAGAGGTTGTTCAACATATACCTCCTCTTTCAACACTCCATTTAAAATTTTATTTCACATCCATTTGGTAGACTTTCCACTTTTGTTGTGCTGTAATGGACAACATTGTCCGCACTGTCTCCATCCTTGCAACAGGTGTAAATATTTCTTCATAATCTCTTCCTTGTTTCTTCTTGTAGCCTTTCACAAGTCTTTCTTTATGCCTTTCTATCTCGCCTTCCACATTTCTCTTGTTCTTATAGAATCATTTCACTCCAATGACTTCTTTACCTTTTTGGAGGTCCATTAGCTCCCACATGTCATTCTTTTATATCGCACCAATCTCTTCATTCATTGTTTCAAGCCATTTTCTTCTTTTACTACATCTTCAAAATGAATTGGGTCATCAACATGACAAAACAAATAAAATGAAGAGTTCATACCATTATTATTATCAACTTCTTGCTCATAAAGTTCACTCAAATTTTTGAATCTTGGTCTTCTTGGCGTGCTTGAAGTTTCACTTGAACTCGAGGGAGTTTCTGATCCCTGTGGTGTGCTTGGAGAATACTTCCTTGACTTCTCAAGGATGTTCTATTTCCTTCTTGTGGTGTGCTCTGCTGAGCCTGTGTAGGTGGAGGGTGAACCATCATGGAGGAATTATTTGTTGTTGTGCATTCCTCTTACTCTTCGTGAGACACACATGTCTTGACGTTCACTGTTTTCTCTAAGCTTCCATCCTAAGCTTCTTCTTCAATAAACTACAAATCTTCATTGATTATAACTTTCTTGGTTGATGGATTATAGAGTTTTTAGGCCTTGGACTCATCATTGTATCCAACAGAGATACACTTGTCCCCCTTGCTGTCCAACTTCTTCCTTAATTGATCTGGGACATGTGCATATGTGACACATCCAAATACTTTCATGTGAGTGACAAAATACTTTGTTCCACTCCATGCTTCTTCCAAAAATATTTTAATAACATCTTTGGTTGGGCATCTATTCAAAATATACATTGCACAATTGACAGCTTCAGCCCAATACTCATTTGGAAAATGTTTTTCTTCCAGCACACTCTGACCATGTCCATGATGGTCCTATTCTTCCTTTTTGTAACATCATTTTGTTATGGTGTGTACTTTATGGTAAACTTCTTGTATATGCCATTCTCCCTGCAAAAACATAGGAAATATTTGGATATATATTCTCCACTTCTATCAGTTCTTAGTTCTTTGATGTAGTGCCCACTTTGCTTCTCAACAAGAGCTTTGAAGTGGTAGAAATTTTCAAACGCTTTAGTCTTCTGTTTCAAGAAATAAACCCATGTATTTCTTGTATAATAATATATAAATATAAAGACATAGTGACTACCACCTAAATATTTCATTTGCATTGGTCCCCACAAATCTGAGTGGACAATCTCCAAGGGTGCCTTTTCCCTTATACTCTTCCCTGTTGGGAATGCTTCTCTATGTTTTTTGCCCTAGATGTAGCCTTCACATAGGCTTTTTGGTTTCTATATGAGTGGTAATCCTTTTACCGTACCTTTTCTATGCAAGAGGTTCAAACCTCCAAAATTGAGATGTCCAAATCTCAAATGCCATAACTAGTTTTCGTCTTTCACTTCTTCTTGAAAGACCTCTTGTGTGACTGTTGCTACCACACCTCCTTCCTTCAAATCTGTTCTAAGCTTGAGAGGAAACATCATATTCTTTTCCATATGCACTTCTACAATGACCCTTTTACTTGGAGGTATTTCCATGATAATACACACATTATTCTTAAAAAACATGTTGTAACCCTTGTTTACATTTCAGGCCAGGTACATAATAGACATCTAGTAGAAGTTTATTGTCTGCCTTCCTTGTCAATATACTGACTCTTCATTTTCCCATGATAAAGAATTTTCTTTCAGTCCCCGTTGTCACTTTAGATTTCACATTTTCATCCATATTGGCAAACATTGCTATGTTTCCAATCATGTGGTTACTACAACCCAAGTCTAAGAACCATACATCTTCTTGTTTTTCTTGTGCTACATTACATGTTAGAAGCACATTACTCTGGTTCTAAATTTCTTCTGCAAAATCAACATTTTTCCTATTATTCATGCCATTTTTTTTCTTTATACATTCACTGGCATAATGCCCATACGTTTTACAATAATGACATTGGACTTGGGATTTGTCATGCCTTTGTCCTTCTTCTTGACTCTGCCTTGAGCCTTTGCTTTGATTGTGGTTTCTACCCCTTCCACTTGTGCTTGTAGGGCTATTTCTTCCACCTCGTTGTGGGCTTCTTCCTCTTCCTTGATAGTTCGATATTCCTTGACCTGTACCTCGACCAAAAGACATTTGTGTCTTGAATGCATGCTCCAATGAGGATTTCGTTGTTCTATTCAGTCTATGTTCATGAGACATCAAGGATGCATGAAGCTCATCCACTGAAAATTTTGAGATATCCTTTGTCTCTTTTATTGCAACTACTATGGCATCAAATCTTGAGGGTAGACTTATCAATATTTTCTCCACTATTCTTCTTTCCTCAAGTGTCTTTCCATGAAACCTTATTTGGGTAATCAACCCAATCACATGTGTGAAGAGTGAGTCTATGTTATCAAACTCTTTCATACAGAGAGTTTCAAAATATCTCCTCAAAATTTGTAGCTTTGTTGTCTTTACCTTCGTCATGCCTTGATAGGTTGTCCTAAGAATATCATATGCCTCCTTGGACTTTGTTGCTGCTGCAATCCTTGGGAAAATACTCTTGTGCACTACTTGAAAGAGATAGAAGAGGGCTTTGGAGTCATTCTTCTTATTATATCTCAAGAAGTCCCTTTATGTTGCTGTCAAAGTAGCAAGCATTGTTGCATCTATTGGTTCTTGGAAACCTTGTTCCCCGAGCCCCCATATATCTTGTGAAGAAAACAGGGCCTTCATTTTAATGGCCCAATAGTTATGGTTCTTTGGATTAAATTGTGGTAGTTGGGGATTTTCTAGGCTTGTGCCTATTTCTGCCATCATGACTGTGTTAAACAAAAAATCAACTTGAATGTGTAAAACAGAAGCTTTCTCGCTACAGGAGAAATCTGATTCTCAAACAAATCTTTCAACTTCTATAGTAAAGAGAGCGAGCTCGTGTTTCTTTGACTGAGAGCCTAGACCTACTCTGATACCATGTTGAAATTTTTGAATGCAATCAAACAGAGGAAATGCATTTCCCGCAACACAGAGAATACAAATGATATGCGGAAAAATTAATAGTCATCCACAGACAGTGTATTATAGAGGAGCGGAATGAAACTTCTGTTTTCTATTTAGCTCAACTCTCCTAATGAAATTACATTCTACTTATATCAAACTTTTTGAAGCCTATAAATCCTAAATCTAATAAATTCAATTCAATTGTTGAACAGACGTTCAACAACCATTTCTCCTTGGGTTTTCAAAGGACCCATATCTTCATTAAATCAACACGTAGGCCGTATTTCTAGTTTATACAAAAAAATACATAAAATACGTTCAAAAAAATAAAACTGATGGAATTCAAACTTTATGTGTTTCAGCTCTAACTCCTCATCGCATCTGGCTCCTTATCGCAGATCACAGATTGGCATTATTAAAATTTAACTAGTGCGAACACGGGTAAACATAAAAAATTGAGGGAGCGATGTGTGATAGCATGATCATACCGCAAAACAAACAACTTAACTTGTAGGTGCTAAGCGGTAAACACAAATGGTTGTGAATGTGATGTGTGATAGCACAATCACATCACACAAAAAATAACTTAACTTGTGGCTGCGGAAAGGTAAGTGGCAAAATATGTGAAATGCGCTCTGTGGTGTGGCTAAACAAAGGTAAGTGCAGTAAATTTAATACAAAGGAAATAAGGTGCAAAACAAGGTTTTGGCTTATGCGGTAAGCTTAAGGTAGGTCCCACTAGATATCACATCGGTAGTAGAATAACATATGGCAAAAGGGCTTATATGGTAAATAAAAATACTTGTGATTGCGCACTATGGGAAGAGTTAAGTCAATGCGGTGGTTGAAAATAATAAACGTAGAGGTTGGCTCAAGGAATATGTTTGATGTGGTTGCATGAAAATTCCTTCGAGTTCTTGGATCCTTGCTTGTCCTTCTCTGCACAAAATTGATAAAGTGTGGGTTGCTGCCACTTCTCATTCATGGCAGTGGTTGGGAGTATAATTCCAACATAACAAGCAGAAAAAGTAAAGGCGAGAGAGAACATCCCTGCCTAAGAGCTCTGTGCACTTTAAAAAAAAATCTTGGTAGTCTCTTAATAATAACTGCAAATTTAGTAGATTGTATATATTCCATGATCCAAATAATAATAAACTTAAGCATACGTATTTTAATCAATATCGTTTTTAAGAAGCCCCAATCGCTACAATCATAGGCCTTCAACAAGTCAACCGTCATTAAACATTCCTTCCTCCTACAGGACATGATCGAATGAGTCACTTCTTGAGCAATTCATATCACTTCCTACTCCAAAACACAAAATTTTTCCTTAGATATAAACTACGAGAGAAACGGTTTAATTATACTAGCTATCATCTTAGAAACCAAATTGTATATGGAATTGCATAGTGAGATTGGCTTGAAATATATGAAGGATTCAGGAATCACCTTTTTCAGGATCAGGACAAAAAATGTAGCATTTACAAACCCCAAAATAAATCTTGGTGCTCAGGTTTCTTCAATGGTTACCAACAAATCATAAATCTTGGAAATGGAAAGAAAAAATTGTCCTCCAACTGTCCATACCCAAAATTTTATGTTTCATACAGAGGCCCAGAGCATCAGAGAGCTCCTTTGTAATCATTTTTTCCAATATCCTATTATCTTGCTCAGTAAAAATTGCAGGAACCAGGTTCATGGTATTGAATTATTGGTGGAGGAATATTGAATTTTTGTCTCCCGCTTCTAGCCAAATGGCTCTACTTTTCATCCAGATGTCTTCCTCTTGCGATCACAAGATTTTATTCTTCCTTTCTTCCAGATGTATAATCCTATCTAGATTAGAAGTAGAGAAATATAAAGGGTTGTCTGGATTTAAAAGGATGCCAAGATTGGCTTCAATATCTCTGAGTTCTTTGATTTCCCCTTCCTTCCTGAGCCTGTTCCACTTACGCGACTCACTTTTTAAGCAACGGAGTCTCTAAAATATGAATGTAATAATTGCATCATTTGTAGGATCAAGAGCAACATTCCAAACCATATGAACCAACTGTTAAAATTCCTCATATTGAATTCACTTAGGATTAAATTTAAATGGGGAAATTCTCTTGAATCTAGTACCTTCCCACCTTAAAATAACGTGGATGTGATTAGAGAGTGTAGATTCAATGATTTCTGAAGCCAATTTATTCAATAGAGATAGGAGGGATTATTTAGTAATAAAATGGTCGATTATTTTCGATATACCCCATTCCTTCCCTCCCATTATGCCAAGTCGGCCCAAGAGGGATAGGAGAAATATCAATCAAGTCATGCACTACCATTAGATCCGTGAAGAAATTGGATTGAGGGTCTGTTGTGTTGTACAAACAACCCTCCCCATTTCAAATTTTTGTATTAATTTTTAAATTAGAAATGGGCCCCCTTTTATTTTAATAGTTATAGAATCAATAAAATGTTTTGAAAAAAGAAATTTTTATAAAAGGATATATAAAAATTTCCTTAGCATCTCTTATCGCAGATCAAGAAATCTTTTGCACTCATGAAAATGTTTTAAGGAAATCCGATCCTTCATAAAATAGAATTGAACCCCAACAAAAAAGGGTTTATTAACGAAAAATGAAAAACATAAAGGCCTTTATCATTCAACTCAAATGTGTTATAAAAGAAAAAACTCAAATGTGTTATCATTCAACCCCGATGTGATAAAGCAATTGCAAAAGCGCATATCACATGAGAAAAAGTCCAAAACCTTTCCATTTTGAAAACTCCAATGCAATAAACCCGATCGCAATCACAAATCGGTTAAATCATACTACATCTTTATGCACTCTTTTTAAAGTTCTCCAATGCGATAAGTCAAAACGTGATCACTCATCGCTAAAACACAAGACTCGTATCCAAAGACGCTCGTCTAAAACCTTGCAATGCGATATCATTATTACAAAAGCACGTTTCCCGTAAATAAAAACATGAAGTATTAAATATAGACATGTTTAATCAAATAGATCATTTGTAAAGGAAATATTAATGATTCGATATGATTTAAAAGCACCGCACCCTCTATGCCAACTCAACAATAATCGCAATCGCAGAAATGAAATGGAAACTCTTAAGCCTAACCTTTGAGAATTTCGATCTTCGATATGCGATCATCACTGATCAGAGATCTAAAAAGTTATGGTATTAAATCTAAAATGGATCATTATGAATGTGCGACGAGACATCCCATAATGGCATTAAATTCTCACATTATGGATTACAATGAAATCATTAAAAGATAGTCATGGTTGAAATCCTTCATGGATTTCATCTAGGATGGTATAATATTTCTTTAATATATCATCTTTATTATGATTAAATGCCATTGCTCCTCTCCGCCTTGTATTCACTCTTAAAATAAATTTTTCCATGATTCTTCTTATTTGTTTCATTGTGCAGACCTGAGAAACAACTACCAGTTAGGAAAATGTCTAACAAATACAGGAAAGCCAAGGTCCCCATCGTTCCAAAAGAGCAACCGGCTAAGTTGGTATTATTATCCGATACTACTTATCTGGGTCTCGGAAAAAATTCATGGGAAGGAGTTTAAAATATATTCGAGGTAGAAGATCCAACTGTCACTAGTACAAAATGGCTAATTAGTTACTAAAAAAATGACTAAAATTTTCATATAAATGACTACTTTTCGGTCGGTGACCAGTAGTAGCTAATTTACAGTATCTTATAACGCGACCAAATTTTGGTCATTTTTAGCTTAGTCATTAATTGGTTCTCTCAATTTTGTTGTTTAGTAGTATATTTGGTCATTAATTTAGTCACCGATTTGGTCATTAATTTAGTCATTGATTTGATTATTAATTTAGTCACTGATTTGGTCATTAATTTAGTCATTCATTTAATCTTTTATTTGGTCATTAATTGCCACAATTAGTGACCAAATATACAACAAAATATATTACTATATGATCACCTGAGAAAACCAGTTAATGACCAAAATGTTGGTCGTGTTATAAGATACTGTAAATTAGCTACTAATAGTCATATATATGCAAATTTTAGTCATTGTTTGAAATCAATTAATGACCGAAGAAATATGAATAAATTTTGGTCATGTTATAAGATACTTTAAATTAGCTACTAATAGTCGTATATATGCAAAATTTAGTCATCATTTGTAATCACAAATTTATCATTTGCAATAGTCATTTATCTGTTTTGGTAGTTTTATATTCATTATATAAACAACTAATTTAGTAGTTTATATGCATTTTATTTACTTTCATTAATAATCATTATAAATGACTAATTTAATGATATATTTATTTTATTTGTGTTCATCA
This sequence comes from Pinus albicaulis, assembly GCA_034641835.2. Lineage (NCBI taxonomy): Eukaryota > Viridiplantae > Streptophyta > Pinopsida > Pinales > Pinaceae > Pinus > Pinus albicaulis. Next base: position 399,932,250 of record CM076578.1, on the reverse strand, counting down.
TTAATCAATATAAACTATTAATTTAGTAGTTTTAAATTGATTTTGTGTTCATTATTAATCAACATAAATTAATTTGTATGATTTAAAAAATGTCATACAATTTGCATGTTCTTCTAATATGAAAACACAAAATTGCATATTTTAATTACAATACTAAACAATATCAAGTGCAACTATAAATCATCTCAACTACATAAATTATATTATATGAAACATTAAAGTATTACAATATGAGTTTCCAACTTAATATTGGTTGGACTACAATTTACACATGAAATGGTGTTTCAACACTTCAAAACGTTATCGTTGTGTTTGCAAGGCATTGCAGGTGAATTCACCAACTCTGAAGACTTGAACATCAGTCTTTTTGGCTCTAAGGGTATCACCAGACCAGCTCTCTCTCTCTTTTTGCATTTGTCGCTCAAATGTTATTGCTCCCCTCTTTTTTCAATTCATGCTTCTTACCATCAATACCGAGTTCATTTTCTGAAAAAAAAAGAAGACACAATGTAGAGTGTAAAACATAAAAGATAATGAACACTAGAATATAAACTAAATTAGACTATAAATATAAATTTATACAACATATACCTCAACATCAACAATGTGAAAACCATTTTTCCCCATACAAGTAAGAAACTCGAACAAATTTTCTTCATTGTGATGATAATGGTCACTATAATGTGGCCAGATAACCTGTATAAACAAAGAAAATAAAATGTCACCATATATAGAAAATAACGCCTTAGTAACTTAGTATTCAACTTTCAAGAAAAGCTTAGGAACAATCATGTCAACTAAGTTATATGCTAAAAGCTCAAGTTGTAGATAACTTGTGAAAACAAATAATTTGAGGTGTGATGTTTAATCCTTGTCGCTTTATTCACAACAACATTTCATTTTCTAACGCATGAAATTATTCAAATATATAAACAACATGTACTCAAATAACAACATGAAAGTAAATTTTTCTGATAGTCTTGAAAATATTTTAATAAAAAATAGCGATAAGGATTCCAATCGATATAGTGTAATACTAATTTCATCTTCAAGATTTGGTTGTTGTTTAAATGGACAAGATACTACGTATTTTAAATTTCATAGTTAAAAGAAAAAACAAAATCATAAAGAGTGGATATTATGGAATGGAAATTGTAATTATAAAAAAATTGTTTACCTATACACCGATGTCATGTCTGGCATTCCTAAAAAAAATTCTTGCCCAAAATAACCATGAGGTGAAATAATCACAACATTAAAAACCATAGGAATTTCTACTAGAAAGGTTTCCAAAGTTGATGTCTTAGGTGTCTAAGCGATCTCTAATAGCAAATGAACCATACCCGAGATGTGATATGCATTGTCTCCCCATCCTTTTTCCAATCACATTCCCTGTAACCTGCCCACAGCAGAGACAAGTAACAATCAATAAAAGACATTGACATTTGTTTTTATATTTTATATCTATAAAATTTGAATCAGATTTGCTTCATAAACAAACTAATTCATATTTAAAGTCTTCCTAGCATATGAGAAAGTATCAATCAAGTAAGACATCAGAAAAATCAACCTCAATGAGGTCCTAAAATCATTTCTACAATATCAATATTTTTCTTGTTGTGATATCTTGGGTAGAAAAAATAGCATATTTGCAAAATAAAAATGCATATATTACTTATGGTCAAACATTATATATGGTGTATTCTTAAGAAATTTTTTAAAATGTTTCTTCGCCTAATTTACAAGAGTGAATTGTAGCTTGGTTAAACTATGTATCTTTTCATTCAGCATCAATTTCTGCAAGATAAATGTTGCACATTATTCTTTCCCATTTCTCAACATGCTACATATGATCAATTGAAAGTCACATAAAACCAAGAGCAAACCCTTTTCTAACCAAAACAAACAAACAAATAGTGTCTCTAATAAAACATCATTATAATATTAGAAAATGAAAAGAGGGTGGACCATTTTTGTTGTTTGACTTTGCCTATTTTTGTTATGAAATTGTTTGAGCTTCAGGAACCAACAAATGTGAGGGAAATCATAAATGTGAAAAAAATTATGTTGACCTAATTTGTAGACTTCTTCAAAATGATGTGAATGATGCCATTTTTGGATGTGGTAAATCTCATAATAAAAAATGGCATGTATTTGAATAAATTACACTGCAATGACTACCATGGGCCTCCACAGGTTATAGGCCCTCAGTATGTTAATCTTGATGATGAAATAGAGATGGCAACAATAAGTATGGATGGTCCTAGTTTGTATGGTGGATATCTTCAAACCAAGGTCATCATCTCAATGAACCTAGGTTCTGACATGGTAAACCTAGATATGATCTTCACCCAATTTCATTCCATCATACTTTTTCAAGACTCAAGAGGACATAATGGTCCTTAGCTTATAAAGGGTTGCTTTTGAAGTTATCGATAAAGCTTATCCAAAGCAAATGGGGCTCCAAGAGATATGGATAATTTAAATGATAACAATTATATGTTTTTTCCCAAGATTCAAATGTAGGTATAAATTTTGTGGATTTTACTAATAAAAAGAATGAGAGAAATAATCCATGAGGAGAATCTACTGGTCATTGTGGTTAGGGAAATACTCAGAGATAATAAGACTATTTAGGTTCAAATCAAAGATGGTGTTGATTCTTGTAGCTCCTCAGTTGTTGGTATTTTTTAAGGTAGGAATTTTAGTTCTTCAAGGGTGGCGTCCTTCAGCATAATTGCATTTGCCTTGGTTTTATCACCCAAAAGAAAAACATACTCAACAAAGAGTAAATATATCAAGTTTAGGGCAACTCCTATTTGTATAGTTTTCAAGCTTATAGTTCTTTTTTACTCTGTTATAACTCTGTTGAGACCACCTACTCTGCAATAAAAAATAGCAGAGGAGCCATTAGTCATACCTAAACATGGTCTCTTATAGTCATGATAGAAGAATACACCAAGCCATTAATTAGAATTGCAAAGATATTGAGGAAAGACAATTCATTATCTAGTTAACCAATTGCACATTCAACCCTATATGGATGAGTTGCCCTAAATAAAGCCAGTTTTCTTTATCATATGCCTTGGAAAGACAAACTCACTAACATTGGTTGTAATTTTTTGGTTTGATGTTATAAATTCCTTCTTGGGCTACTCCTATTCTGTAATGGATTTGTTTCCAGGAAGGATGCAAAATTGTTCTAATGATGTGGAATCAGCATAGTGTATTTTGACCCTAAATGCACTAATTTTTGCAATGATTTTGTAGATGCAATTAAAAAGTGATATGGGTCTGAAATCATCTCATTCTTGTCTAATTTTCGGGATTAAAATATGAAATGTTTAATTGAAAGCTCCCAAATCATGCCTGTGTATTTTAATTTGTTAGCAATTATTAGTTGGTCTATTTGAAGGAAGTCATAGAACCCCTAGAAGAATTCTATTGTCCTACGAAGTGACTAAGGGTTCTTATACTTTTGGAAACAATGCAAAATTGTTGTCATTCTTCCTTTTGATATTCAATCCCTCAATGCCTCATTACCCACCTCACCTACAAAACCGGGGAAATATGAAGTCATCGTTAATTATCTCTCTAAAATTTATTCTATCATCCTCTTTATAAATTCCCTCAAAATGGTATGTTGATGAGCAAATTGCTCCTAGAGATGAGACACCTTCTCATGAGGCAAAGTTCATTGATAAACAACATCTTGAGGAAATTGTTCATTATAATTATGAGATGTTGAAGAGAGAAAAGATTTGCTATTTAGTAAAGGCTATGCAAGAATTTTAGTGATTTGGTACAAGGAAAGACATGGAAAGTGAGGGAATTGTGGAGATTCCCTACAACTCTTTTCCCAAATGTGACACGTGAGGATGTATGTTTATTAAACAAATATATTTGAGAACGTGCACCATTTTGAAGGCAAGGCTATTTTGGATGTAGGCACGGGAAGTTTGACACAGGCTCTTGCACCCGATCCGACAACCCAGCTGCTTACCTAATACTACGATCTATGTGCTTACCCACTTGTCAACTGTAGTTGCTCCAATTCTCGTTCAAATTGTGCCTGACGGCCTATCAATGTAGCTTCAACTAGGCTACTCGACCACATGTGTGGTGGTTATTAAACCTACACTGACACGGGTCTAACTGGCTCTGATAGCACTCCTCCATCCACAAACTAATTATGCTGACAACTGCCCTTCTATCGGTCATTTGTGTGTCTTTTCCCTCGTGATTTCTCAATAGTTGAGTTTTGTCAACTATTCTAGCCCATGTTGTTTCCTTCTTAGTGAGTTTCCACCTTATGCTTCTTGTGGTTTTGCTTTTGTTGAGTGCAGGCTTGTGTGCGGGCCACAGTTCTTCCACCAATGACTGTCGACCATACCTTCCCACCTCTCCTAGAAACCTACACTCGAAACTACGTGCTTCTTCAAGGTGATGTTGGTAGATCATTTTCTACCAACCAGAATGCCGGCCACCCCTTCTTTGCGTAGTTTTATTTTCTTATTGGCAGTAGGGTTTGACCCTTATTTCAACCAGTTTGTTTTTGTCATGACTGACACAACCTTGTCACTTGTGGATAATTTATTCAACCACTATACAACATACAAACTAATCTATATGAACATTTTTCAATCCTTAAAAAAAATTAATTGCTTCAGGGCACTATGCGACCGATTTACTTCAGTCCTAAAAACACATTATCTTGCAAGAAAAAAAGGAATAAGACCCATAGATGACAAAATTAGGTTCCTATCAATCAGTGCAAAGCTTAACAATGCCCGACATAGGGCAAGGTTGTTCGAGCATATAAAATAGGATAGGTTACAAAGCTAATAGGTTGTCTAACAGTAATATTTCAGAGCCTTTTTTTTACTTCATGTATATCTCTACAAAAAGTTCCTTTAAGGCCAATAATGTATTACTAACTATGTAATGGTAGAGATTGTTTTATTCCATCAAAAATCATGTAAAGGATGGAAAGACAAACGTGTGCAAGATAAAAGTTGACGGTGAGATTTTTATGCATATTTAGTCAGAGCACGAGCTAAAAACTAACCAACCATTCACTTGTCAACATGAGAGAGCACAGATAAACCACAAAATTGATCAGGAAAAATTGTGAGCGGGCTACCTTGAAATTTTCTTAATTACATATGTCTACTAATGTCGACTGGATACAAACATTGAATGTTTTTCTTCTTGAGAAATCCATCAAAATCCCCTCGTTTCTTGGGCATGAAGCTTTCTAAATGAACTCCTGATTTGTTGTACAAAGCAGATAATACAAGCTCCCCCTTCAGTCTCTTAATATCTTCCAAAATAGTTTCAGGAACTTCTATTGCATGACCATTTTCTAATAAGCTTCCTAGCTTTGTACCTCCATCCTTGATTTCCCTTCTTATATCTTGAATAAATAATATCCCTTCAACAACCAGTTTTGTGAGAATCCTACCAACGAACTCAGGAGCCTTGGGCGCATCAACAGTAGCATCCTCCAATGAAAATAGTACAGTCTCCAACCTAGAAACATCAAAATTATATATAGCTATAATTCATAATCACAAATGGCCATAGACTGTAGTAGTCATGAAATAAATTCAAACTTGAATAAGAACAAACACAAAATTTCACACTACCCTTTAATAAGTTGTCCTTGATTTAGCAATAAAGGCTCAGACTTGCATAAATGTGTAAGTAGATTCCCCAGAAGATCAATTTCAACATCTTTCCGGACAAAAAAATCTAATATCCAAAGATAAACCATATTTGAATGGAACAATGGTGCTTTAAGGTCATCTACACAAAAAGTTGCCTACTTCAAATCTCTCACACTAGATGGTATGTCATGCAAAATTAAGAAAAAGTCAGGGAAACTTGTTGACTTCTCTAAAAGACATAATGAAAATGCATGGAAGCTTTGTAAATGAATGCACCTGTAATATTATTTGATTGTCATTTCAGCCTTTTTCTTAAGTTGAACCTCAATAAGTTGTGAACTCAAAGTTCGTTGATAAGAATGTTCTTACAGTTGAAATTCAGCAATTGTAGTCTTCCCACCTCTGTCATCTGATGAGTAGGAATTCTTAAACTCTCTTATGTCATTATCCAAAACATTTATTTCCTGGACACATGATTTTTCAAATAAAGGCTTTTCTGCAGCATAAGTCCTTGTCAAAATTTCATCTCTCATACCAACTGGCATCTGGTTAGAACTGCAACCTTAAATCGGACCTGCACCTATTCATCTATTACTCAGAGATGTGAATGTGGAATGTCTTCTAGAGCACTCTTAGCATATGGAAAAATTTGAACCCTCTATCCTATTCCCTTGCCAAGACCTCCCTTACGACCAAGAGTCAAGTGGCCATCATCAAAAGCTCCTTGTGTTGAAGGGCTTAGCATAGACTAATTTTCAAATTGATCCCTATCCACAATCTGAGCATCTTGACTAGTGAATCCGCGGTCACGTGGTCCCATATGGGGTTGTGGCCCTTTAATCCCACCCATATGTGGAAGTGAACCCATTTGTGCACCCGCCATGTAAGGTGGCATCGCGGGTCCTCTCACACCATGATCAAGTGGTGTCACAAGTCTCTGACCTAAATGTCCCATATTGGTACCTCGAGAGCGGTCTCCCTGTGGGAGCATTATATAAATCCCATATAATTCATTATATAAATCCCTGTGGGAGCATTTTCCTAAATGAAAAAATCCTTCTTTTTATTCTTCTTGTTGACAACTACTACCTTGGCAGCATCACCAATATTTGCAACATTATTATTCGCAGAAACATTGGAAGAACTTTTATTCTCCTTTTCTGTCAATATAGCTACTAAATCCTGCTTGCCTTCACGTTCAACAGCCAAAGATGACACCTGAAGTTCAACAGATGTTTCACAAATATCACTATTAGTGGTGGATACGTGACCCTTATCTTGTGTGTCAATTGCCTTCATATTGGCAGTTGAACCTTCCCCAAGTAATTTAGCACTATCATGGTTAACCCTAACTTTGTTTCTATATCCAGAAGATTGTTTGCAGTAAACAAGTTTGTTACTAGACAAAAAACCTGGTTTTTCCTCCAAAATTGCCATATCAGCTTTAGGGAGCACAGATGTAGCTTCTGATTGTAATTTCCATTCAGACACCTTTCCTGTATCTGCTGTTGACTGCTCAGATACAACTAACACTTCACCCTTTTTGTCTTTGAGCAGATTTTGATCAACAGCCACTGTGCCATTGTCATGTGTAGCCAGTTGAGATGACAACCTACTCATGCATTCCATTGATTTTTCTCTCCCGAGCATGAAAACTATCTTTTTCTTTTCCAATGACAGAATTGGAAAAATAAGTCAGCTCTCTGTTTATGACAGCATCAGGTGAAATTGACAACTCATATGGGGAATCAAAAACCACAACAGTCCCATGCTCAGGATGGAGAACATTTCCAAGATCTTGCTTCTCTCCAATTACAGAATTAACAAAATTATTGATGCAGCTTTGTCTAACATTATCGCTTGTTGATTCAGATTGTTTATTCTTCACATTTCTAATTTTTGAATCTAATTTAATGCCATCCTCACTGCATGTATTCTCCCACAGGCCATGAGTAATTTCCATGGCGAGGCTATGATCTGGCAGCAAGCCGGATAACTGATGATGACCCAGGTTTAGGATCTATATGGCATGCTACCCATGATAATCTCATTGAATCAGTTGGGGTTACTGGGTTGGGTTAGTAAAAGTGGCTCTCATGGACATCTGGGAAGGCTCTAGCATAAATGGCCTGGGGACACATGCATAATTATACTAGCCTTAAGATTTTTCCTTGCTTTCCTCATTGGATAAGATAGGATATAAAATTGTTATAGCTTTTGAATAGATGGCACAACCTCTTCTAGGCCTATTTTCCATGGTTGAATATGCCTCTTGCATTTTCAAGCTCAAAGAGTTGCCATAACAGGCCATTTCCAATTTTACTAGGCATTTTGCTAGTTTCATGCCATTAGGTTCCAATTTTGAATCCCATGTGTGAGGTGTGCTATCCACTAGTTTATATTGGGATTTGCACAAAAAATCCAAAATATGAAAATGAAGGAAGTAAGGGTTCTACTTCATATATTTTCATAGTTGGCTGATCCCATGGAGTTAAAAAGGTAGCACTATTCATCAACAATGGAGAAAATCAGTGACAAATAACAGTGATTGTTTATTTTGAATCCTTTAAGTATGAGATCACAGAAGATAGTTGTCAAATTCAAATTTCAAAGAGGACAACAGTCATTGAAGGCACAAGTCTTCAAATTGCGAAAGAATTTTTCCTTTTGCAAAATTTTGTACAAGGCAAGAGGGATATTACACTTGTCTCCAGGGCACACAGAATTAGTTAGAAGTATTCAAGAATTTTTGCATACAAATATCAATGTCACTCAAGCAGTCCTCCTTGAGATCTTTGGCCACAAAAGATGTAGAAATATAACATGTCAGAATCAGATTCCTACGGATGATTGCAGCTGTGAAGTTTGTAGCACCAAGAGTGGATTATGTTGCCTTTACATGTGTGTTATTTGGAGCAAACTTGACTTTCAAGTGAATACTTTCTGATGGGTAGTCTGTGATCTTTTTTCCCACTAGACATAGACAGATTCTGCAATCGATGAAGGAGAAATAAGCATGGGTATCAGTAGTAAGGGTTGTGCAGGGTCATCCGAAATGCTTTTCATATGTATGGCTTGTAAGAGAACACTAGAACTATTAGGGTAAAGGATTTTTTTCAGCAATGTGAACCTGCTTGTGATAGGAAAACCCTTGTGAAGGAATTTGATTGTGTTCAGAGGATATTTCATGGAAGTGAGAACTCCAAGGGGAGAAAACTACTTTGAAAGTCCAAAGAATTATTGGAAAGACTGGAGTTGATGATGAGGCTACAATTTGTAAAGTGATGCAACGTGTCTTTCAAGAGTTAGAGATAGGATTATACTTGGGGACCTCCTTATTCGATTTGTGAAATACCTTGTTTGATCCAATGATATGGAAAATAAAGCCTTGCTGAGAAAATAGATTTTCATCGTTGAATCAAGAAAATTGTACACGGATGCACTTTACATGATACTCTTCACATTAAGAGTGGTGTTTGGCAATGGTATTTTTATACAAACCTTAGATCACATTAAGTATTTCCTTCCAAGTGGAGATAGTGGCATCATTATAATACTTGATGTTCCAGGACAAGCAACAATTTTTCACCTATAGCAGACTTGGAATTGAGGCTCTTAGGAAAAGCAGTACTGGCATTGCCGAATATGCTTACCAGAAAACAAATAATTTTGAAAGGTCTTCATCTTACTATGTGAAATAAGGATATGTTTTCAAATATGTTGAGGATTAAAAATATGAAAGTGATGCCTCTTACAGACATTTAGCATAGGTCAAGTGGCAGACTCGTTGGCAGATTTCAGTTTCTTTTTTTAGAGAATAATCCAAAGTAAAATGGATCCCAAACAACCCTTGTTCAATAGCACAGACCTCAAAGAGAGAGGAATGCTCCCATCCTGCTCCCATCATTATAATTTTGATGAGCCAACCTACAAAAATTGAACATACCAACCTGTTCATTTTGGAAGCCAACTTGTATATCTTGCTTTGGATGTATTACAAATTATTTTTTCAGCTAATTTGAAAGATTGCCCACCTTTTGTGGGGTCTCTGTCTACAATTCCATTAGAGGAACCTGAGGAGCATTGGTATTCATGACATGGAGATTTCGCACTTGGTTTGTGGGCTTGCTTTGAGGAGAAGCCCCCTGCATGGAGTTTTCATTTATATTTCATAGACTACATATTGTATGTGGAAACCCATTTATTCTCTTTCAAATACCGCAGGTATGTACAAACCCATATATTCCCCTTGAAGGCTGGAATGCCTTGTCTGTAGTCCCTACATTCACCATTTAGAGAGGACTTGGGTTTGCTTCGCATGATTTAAGGAGGAGGAATATCTTTGAAGACCAAATTACTCTATATTTTCCTTTACGTCATTACTCTATAATTTCCTTAAAGTCATAAATAAGTTATGCTAGATCTTCAAAAGAATAAATATCATGATGTGGAGGGCTAATAAGTCCCACATTGGCAGTTGAGTTTCTTGTAACATCAATATCACCAATGACTTTATGGCCAATGGAGCAGCATCCATCACATATACAAATGAATGCAAAGATTTTCCACTCATCCTGTAGACCTTAAAACTTGATAAGAGTGGACAGAATATTGGGAAGCTCAGGCACACAACAGAGAAGTAACAGAGCAAAATTTTGGAGGAAGTACAGAGAAGTAACAGAGAACTTTAATTAAAATTTTGAACCACAGAAGATAGAGGAAAAGAAGTTTGAACCACAAAATTTTGAAAATTTGGCTACAGTTTACAAAGAAATTGATGTTTTTAGGTATTTCATGGTGTTTGTAACAGTGATAAGTGTCTTTGAGATTAAAAAAGTAGTTTCTACGTCATGAAAAAATCAATGTGTCAGTCTGCCCTTTTGGCAAAATATTATTAAAGGATTATCTAGTAAAGGAACAATTTGGAAAGGGAAATGACTCTCTAGTTGGCAAACTACAACTGTCAAAGTCTATTCTACAATTAGCCAATTCTAAAAATATCAACAAATGTGTAGTCAGATAAGGAACATAACAGACCAAAACATATTATATTGTTGGCCTGGAAGAATGTGTATAAGGCTTGCAGCGGCTTGGGTCTATGTTATGGGGGATTGGATTAATAAGGCTTTAATGGAAAAGATGGTCTGACATATTTGCAAGGAAGAAAACAAGATTTAAGGCAAACTACATAGGCACCATATCCCCAAAATGCCTGCTCGTTCATCTGCACTTCGTTTGATACAACCTGGACATAATTAAGGATTATATTTTTTGGGATAGCAAGGATGGATCCAATGCTAAGTTTGTGATAACTCATGGAATTTGAAGATAACCCTTTCTAGCATGGAAGATTTAGCAAGTCCAAAGCGGCCCTTACAACAACTCTTGGGATCTATCGTTTGGAAATTTAGGTATGAAGATGAAGATGGGCACCTTTAAGGAGAGACGTAGGAAAATATTGGAGGAATTTAGAACCCAGATCAATAGAGATGTAACAAAACACTCAACAAAGATCTTATAAATTTCAGAATTCCAATGAGGGGGGGACAGGATGACTGAAAATGGAGAGCTTCCAATACTGGATTGTACACGATAAAGAGAGGTCATGAAAGAAGGTGCAACTTCAACAAAACCTGGAAGAAGGTTTGGGTGAAGGAGGAATTGACTAAAGAAAAGACTTTATTACAACTATCCACTAAAAAACAACCTAACACAGGATCATATCCTGAGAAAAATACTTCCTTGGCCCTTCTTAATGCCCCATTTGCCTCTGCTCCTTATGTGTAAGTACCCCTGTCATATTTCAATTCATTTTAGAGAGAAGCATGACCTCAATTGGAGATTTCCTACCTTGTTACCAGATCTCTTTCAAAACTAGCATATGATATCACAATCCCCAAAGCTTAAAGAAATTTGGAAACATGTTTCTAGTTATGGAAGTTTGGTTAGAAAGAAACATAAGGATTTTCAGATATCAGTCTATGAGGAAGCCCTTGAGAAAGACTAGTAGCAAGCGTGGGGACATTTATAATTGAAATAGTAAAAGCCATTGTGTCTAGTGAGAGAAAATCCCCCAGCAGATGATTGTTGAATTAAAAACCAAGGCAGCTTAAATCCTCCATCCTTGACAAAGAAAGTGGGACCTGCCGTAACAATCAAACTAAGAGACAAGGAGGATATTTAAGACACAATAGACCTATGGGAAACTGTAACAATCTAGCTAATATAGAGGCCTGATCAAGGGATTAAAACTGTCTTTTCAAATAGGATTCGCTCATTTGAATTGGAAGAGGACTTTGCCATAATCATCAAAGCCTGGATGAGTATTCAAGGGGCTTATGTTTCATTCAAGATTGAATTGCATTATATATGAAGCTGGTGAAATTACAAGTAGGTTCGCATCTAGAAACATAAATCATTACCCAAAACATCAAAATATAGCAACTGATTTGCTTTTCCAATAAGGGTTTGATATGCTGGAAAAGATGGAAATGTTCTTCTACTTGAATAAAGGGTTGGGTGTAATTATTATTGATAATATCAAGGAAAAGCATCAAAGTTTTAAATGGCACTATTATAAGGTACTTCACATTTAATCTCATCATGAAGCCTGTTGTAACACCCCAAGGATGACCCGTATGTGTGATGTACATATTATGTTTAGGCCGGTGACCCATGAGGCCGTTGGAACTCATGGAAACCACAAGGCTTTGGAACATCCCCGGATGGTTGATTTGGACACCTTGGAAGGGTAGTGGCATGTGCCGATGGACTATGGATGTAGAAAAGGGGTTGCACTACTTCGATTTTGCGGTTAATGGGGAAATGAGCCTATTGGTTGGACATTGTTGGGTTTGATACATTGAACTGGTTATGTATAGTAATGGTATGTGCCAAGCTTTAGATAAGCCATTTTCCTATGGAGTCGAAGCCCTAGCCCGGGGGTGACCCGTTGTTGAGAAAATGTGAGCATCGTGGTCTATGGTTGGGTGGAAGTTGGAACATCTGAATATTTGCAGCCAATTCGTGTATCTTATCAGATAAGTGTTTATCTTTAATGTTTATATGACTTCTATTATAATTAATTATATATTATTATGTGTTGCATTTGAATAGTAATCTAAATGGTGTTATTATGAAATTACATTCCTGTATATGAGAGAAATGCATCATAGAATGCATTAGACATAGATAAAATATGTTACAGGAGGTGAATTGAAGAAAAAAATCACAAAATAATGGGTTACATAGGTAGTTAAACACCCCAGTAGGTGACTGGGGGCATTACACTTGCAAGGCTTTAACTCAGGCCTCCCTTAATTATATGAGTGTGCAAGATGGTGACTCCTTATGGGGGAAGATATAATGGAAGGAGTTTTTATTCGGATCAAATTCATTTTTGCAGTGCATTGTCTGCTTATTTTTCACCTCAGCCATCCTTTTTTTCTCTTAACAGTTTGGTTCAATAGCTGACGAGTACCTTGTGATTCAAGATTATGAGCAACAAGACATCACAGTGAAGAAAATTCTAGAGACGAAAGTAAAGAGGCCATGGAGTGGGGGATGTAGATTTGAACCCCTGCCTATGATCCCTCAAAACCACCAAGGCAAAAAAACCCCCTCATTAACAAAAAGTTGTCTCTGAAAGCAATGGAAGTTCTAAATGATGCGGAAGGGCGGCTGCATGAAAGGAGGATACAGAACATAGTAATTATGTAAAGGGTGGCTGCTAGAAGAGAAATTGTAGGAAGATCCACAACAAGGGGGAGCATGGATTATCTAATGTTTGATTCAGGATAAAGGAGGAGCCCCACACAAATGTACCATATCCAAACCATGATCTTGTGCTTGAACACAATATTCAGTAGCTTATGGGCGAATCTCTGCTGCAGGCCGAAGTAGCAAAGAAAGATCGATATTTTCAAGCTTCTTATTACGGTCTATAACCACTTTATCCATCTATAGAATATCTGCACAACCGAACATATTCTTTACAGTTCTGAAACCCATATCAGATAAAGTTCACGATGCTTTCTGTTAAATCTTAAAATAGGATAAATATGTTATGGCAACTTATAATTTGTAGCATGCACTCCTTCTAGCCTAGAAGAAGTCATTATCATGCTCAAAAGTGAAGAAACTAAGTTTGAACACACAATTTTGTGTTAGATGGGCTAGGTGTAGATTAAGGGTGCCTTAGTCTGAGATCAGGTGTGGCACTAGCATTATAGTCTATATTTTTGTACTTATTGTGTTGTTGGTTTGCCTTCAGAAGGAGTTGAAACCCTGAATTGCTTCAAACTCTGTCAACCTTGTGTATTGATTTGCTTTAAGGACACTTTAAAAAATGTCACAAGGTGTAATCCTCATCACCAATGCTAAGAGATGAGAAATTAAGTGTTATATGACTCAGTTTCGAAGCATATAGATCATCAAACAATGGTGCAATAAACTTCAGGACTTGACCACATAAAATACATGGAGAAACACTGAGAACCAAAGCAAATTTTTTATGTCAGTGACAAATATAAGTATGTTGTTGAATTATAAAGTGGGTTGATGAGCTCATTGTTGCATTTTGTTGCACTAGAATGTGTTTAACACTTCATTGTGCAAAAAAAAACATTAAAATAATCAAGGTGTAACATGGCACATTTCAGACCTTGCTGCAAAGTGAGTAAAATGACATACAAGAAATAAATCACATGCGTTGAGGTGTTAAATGAATAATCAGGAAGTTCTTCATACCATGGATCATGCAATATCCACCAAAAACAAAATTAGATCTGAAGGCTTGAATTTAACCCTAGACATCAATCTCAAATGGCATGAATTGTTCCACTTATTATTAAGTAGGTTTTTCACCCTATTTTGACATTAATTAGTCTTCTTTGAGTGTTTAGATCATAAAGATATCTCAATATTGGCACAAGTCATTGTAAATTGACCTCCAATGAGCAATACATATTCAATTTTCCCAAGCATGACAACTCAATTAAGTGCTTGTCTTAGATCCAAGATAAGTAAATGGGTGAAATAAAAATATAGAAAATTAAATAACTTTGGATCTAGTGACCTAGATTTAGAGATATAGAAAGAAAAACCCTCCAAAGAATTCAGAGCAATATTTCTTTTTCTAATGAATCATCAATAGGGTAGTTCAACCATGAACCCATTACATCTTCATGAATGGAACTAGAATTAGTTAATGGCATGTCATGTACAACTGAATCCAAAGTATTATCCTATCGATAAGAGAATTCTTCCCAGGTAACACAACATCATCATTTTATAGTGTTTTGACAGTTGAGTTGGAAAAGGACACTTGACCACTTTGTTCACAACCTAACCATTTTCCACAAGAGTTCTTCGACATCATTCTCTACATCCTAGATCTCTTATGTAGTTGTACATAATCCCAATTCACCCTTGTCACATCTTAACATGCTTTATATCCATTATAAGTTAATGTTGAGGAAGAATCCATTTTTTAGGCATGAACAAACTCTACAGATGGATGCATAGGAAGTAAATATTCTAGTTTTTGGAATGGTAGAATATTATACATGAATCAATAGAAAGTGAACACAACCTGTGAACCATCATATTTTGGAATAATGGAGATGGAAAACAAAGTTTTGATAATGATTCTCTGATGTAATTAGAACCCGTTATTGAATGCAACCACATTCACACGTAGGCGGTGGAACTAGAATATTTCCAGTAGTTTATTGAGTACAAAATGCATTTATGTCCAACAAATGTGTAAGATTAAGAAATGGAAAATCAACCAACAACTAACAATGAAAGAGGTTGATCCCAGAAGTTCTGGAATGCAGTTTGAATACCTTATTTTTAAGTTGGAAATTATGCAGCATTGAGTTCTATGCTTCTTCACTTTCATGATTTCCTCATCCCACACCAATTATCAGCCCTAACGTTTTCCTTTGAATTTAATCCCAAACTAGTGTTTTCTACTGCACATGTGGAAATAAAGAAAACAATTTTTTCAATGTCCACAAATTACCAAAATTGGTCAATGGGACAACTATCTCAAATCCTTCACAAGGTGATAAGCCCAGTGGAAAAGGGAAGTGTCACCACTATCACCAAGGCAACAAATTTCCTCATTTTAGTGAAACTCTACCTGTACCCTTTCTCCTAGGCCTGTGCATCTGCATAATATCCATATCCAGCTCCCTTTCTGCCATTCGCATCAATACAACCTCCATACCCATCACCCTATGCCTCCTATTGTCATTCTTGTTCCCCATCACTCTCCCCCAACACATACCCTTGCAAAAAAACATCAAATATATGGACAATTCACTTGTTGCATTCATTGATTTTAGTTTATTTATCACACATATTTAATTTTTATTCTCACAGATCAGTCAAAATTTAATGAACAAGTTGGTAGATTTATTGCATATTTTGAAGGATTTAAGACTAGATCCATGCTTCTGATTCACTAATTTGGAAGGTTAAGTGACATATTTTGGATTCTGAATCAACCAATTATCATAGGAACATGCCCTAGAACTATCATTCACTAGCTTTGAAGTGAGGATTATTTTCGGCGACAGTTGCAGCTTTCCTAAACTGTCTAATCAAACCCCTTGGGATTTATTCAAGGGGAATAAGTGATTGACAACAGTACATGTCTGATTTTCGATTATGAGCAGATAAAACTTCACTTTGAGAGACCATGGATTCTTATAAAAATCAACAAAGAAGAATGCCCACTCAAGATGATGAAGCCCACAACCCATAAAAATTAGTGTTCTGAGTATTGACATTTACATTAAGGAAAATCCTAGTTTTGATATTTTATAGCTATAAATTGATAATATCTTTCCATTGAGAAATTATGCTTTCAATTATTGCTCTCTTTGAATGTAGATCTAGCTAAAAGTTGAAAAACCATTTAAATAATTTATCCAATATTATACTGTCCTATGATTTACCAACATCACAATGGATCCATAATGACACTCATTCTATGTTTAAGATTCTAAATGATATGCAGTTTCGAAACAAACCTGTGACTCTCATGGGGAAAATTGTTGATGCACTTCACTCACTAGATCTCCCTTTATAACTGACTATATAACCTGTCCATTCATAAAAGTTGTTAAAAGTCACCACTTGTTAGCAACACTAAAATTAAGATGGGGAGAGCCATGCCTTAAAATTACCCATTTCAAGAGTTAAAAGTATAGTTCATTTAGTTTCTAAAGCATTTTCAAAATTTCAAACTGCAACTGCATACATAAAATACACTTCTAGTTGGAACTTAGTTTATATCATATATGATTGTGAATATTCTATTGTATAAGAAAGAACGCACCTAACTCATCCCAGTGCATGTTATCCTAGATGATGCAACATTTCTTCTACTTAAATGTTGTTGATGTACCAATGAAAGGGTCAATTCTCACAGCTCTGCTTGCTGGAAGTCGTAATAGGGAATCATCTTGAACTAGTAGGACCAAAAACATAAGCACCAGAAGCCTGCAAGCGAAGTCATTAAAGTAGATTATAAGGATTGCTTCCCTTATTGGTAGAGAAACATTTAAAAAATACAAACACGTAATATTATTAAACATATTTTAAAATGAAACTTCCTTCAATGAATCATTACTCTTAACCAACCATATCCTATTCATCATAAACAAAATATCAGAGAAGGAACTAAATCCTAGCAAGAGGATATAATGTCATTGTAAATTATTTATTAAATACAACAATCCTAGCCTATATTTCTTTAAGTTTTTCTTTTAAAAGTAAATTTTGACAAGATCCTGGTGCATCGGTGTTCAATAATGACTTTGTATTCATATTAGTTCAATGTTACCTTGAGTTCTTACATTAGAAGGTAAACATGCAACGCTCAATGTTCTCGTTTTTCTAGTTTAGAAGACGACCAAAATGTGAGAGTGAATGGCATACATTACTAAAATGATTTTTTATGAGAGTATAGTTGCAATTAGAAGTGTAGCATATGTAACTGAATCCAAGAAGTCTAAAAAAGTTCAAATTCTTCAAAAATAATGCATGTTGGTGAAAAAAGTTCAAATTCAATATAATTCGAAATACATATCAGAAAACTCTAAAACAAAGATAGGTTTAAAGAGGATATAAGTAAAGCACAAATTCATTCATGAGCCTTGCAATACAAACCATTCCTAAGCCTTGAATAAATTTTTACATAATTTTGGGATCCGCTGGACTTATTATTTACTACTATTTGCTACTTTTTTTACTCATCCAGGCCTCATTAAAGCAATATGTTTGTAGTCTGGTGCTTTCATTTGGTCAATGGTCACATATTGATACCTGATGAAAAGTTGTAAATTGTAGGAGCCTGTAGGGTTAGGTAAAGTAGACCGTTAGGAGTTTGTAGAGCTTGATTGGGCCTGATAGTAAAGAACATGCGTTTCATAAGAGGCCAAAGGATCAAATCCAGAGTGGGGTAGAATATATACACCTCAGTAGACTTTTGAGGTCAAATCACTAGGTGGAGTTGGGTCCCTTGTCCCTTGCCTCAGAGAGAAGAAGTATAATTGATGAAATATAAAGTTTTCTCTCAAATTTATAGCTTATCACTCATGTGAAACCTACCCAAATTTGATTTCTCAAGTATTCTAAGGAAAATTTGGGATTTTATCTTGAAAATGAGTTCCAAAACCCTTTCACTATAGTCACTGTACAATGATCTATGTTTCCAACTACCTTTTTGTAGTACCTTTTTATATTTCTCATATATATAACAAGGGCTTGACTAGTGATTTGTTGTGCCCGAGCCCGCGCTTTGCCTCCTGGTCTACCCTGTGCATAGGGTTTCTGGTGTTGTGGCAAGGTGGTGTCAGTCGGGGTGCTCGCCCTAGCTTGGGTTTGGCCCAATGGTGTACTCTTAGGCCCCTCCCCTACCCCCTCCTCCTCCTCCTGAGATCGAGGCCTTCAAACTGCTAATTGATTCCCAGCCGAAGAAGAAAAAACAACTCACCTCCAAGTTCGTCAAGAGATTGGATGAGATCCCCTTTGTGGCTCTCCTACCTGAGGGTCTGATGAAGGTGGCCTTTTCCCTTGTGGATCGAGCGTTGGTTGGGCAGTTCATGGGCTTATGGCCTTCACCAAAATCTATGGAAGCTTGGATCACCCGAAACTGGAAGTCCCTCATTGCAAATAGCGTCGCCTCGTACTTTCTAGGGCAAGATTTCTTCCTATTTGAATTCAACTCAAAGGAGGATAAGGACGTGATTTTCAGGAAGAAACCCTATTTCATGGGTCCTTAAGGACTATATTTAAATAATTAGACTCCAGACTTCGGCCCTTCAGAGGATGTTCCATCTGCAGTTCCAGTCTGGGTCAAGCTCCCAAACTTGTCAGTGCACTGATGGAACTGGGAATCAATGCAGAAAATCGGCAACGCCCTTGGAAAATTCATAGACAGAGCAAAAAACAAAGATCAATATGACTGCACCAAATCTGCATGGAGGTTGATCTCAAAGTTGGGTTGCTAGAAGCCATTAAGCTAATGGTGGAAAACTGGTCCCATTTGCAAAAATTAGACTACGAACAGTTGTCGTTCAAATTCCACGAATGCCATGAGTATGGCCACTTTGTCAAGAACTGCCCCAAAAATGCAGGCCCAGAAAAGGAGAAAGAAGAAGGAAGGAAGCAAGCCAAGAAATCTAGAACAAGCCTTAGGCTAGGGCCAATTGGACAAGGAGGGGAGAAAGGAAAGGGAAGTACAGCACCCAAGAGGAGCATTCCTAAAGCCAAACGCACCTAGAAAGGTCAAGAGAACAGCTTTGTGGTCTTGAACTCAGAGATAGAGGAAGTCCAAGAAACCGACCCACAGGACGTGTAGAAGGATCTCCAAATGCAGGAAGCCCTAAAACCACTGAAGATTTTTGATTATCATGGAGAAACCCTGAAAGAGAAAGAGCCCATCTCTGAGGGTGAAGATCTAGATTCGAAGGAGTTGGAGGAAGAAGGAAGAATTGGGGATTCCCAAACTTTGGTCAGAAGATTGACCAGGGAACGGAAATCCTCCAAGGAAAAGAGAGAGAAAGAAACCTACAAGGAGAAGCTGCAAGGGAGCCAGCCAACCCTAGAAAATATGTTGGCAAGAAACCCTAAGGCAAACATAAATCAAAGCTAGGGCTCTAAGGGAGCCCTCTCAACTCAAAAAAGGAAGTAATGAAGATCATCTCCTGGAACTGCAGAGGGATGGGGAGCAACCGAAAAAAGGAAGCAATGAAAATTCTAGTAAGGTTGGAAAGGCCAAACATTCTTCTCATCCAGGAGACCAAAATGGAGGAAAGGAACTTTCTCCACAAAAGCAAACAGTTTTGGGGAAAAAGAGGAGGTATTGTTTTCTCCTCTAGAGGCGCCTCGGGAGGGTTGGGAATTCTATGGGATGAGACGTGCTTTGAGAAAATCTTGGTTAAACTCAACTCAAACTAGATTTTTGCTCAATTTTTGCATCTCCATACCAAAGAGATAGTGGATCTTTCCAATATTTATGCCCGAGTCATCTTGGGAGACAAAAAATCCTGCTAGGAATCCATTAGGGATCTAGCAAATGAGATTCAGATGGATAATGTCATTCTTGCTGGAGACATGAACATTACTTTAAGCCAAGGAGAGAAGCAAGGGGGTAGTATTGTAAGGGATCCAGCCAGAGAATGGGTGGAAGAACTCATTCAGGACTGGAAACTATTGGACATCAAACCAGTCAAGGGAAAATATACATGGACCAATAGAAGAACGGGTCTGGGTCACATTGCTACAAGGTTAGATCGCTTTCTCATCCAGAGTTCTTTCTTGATTTTAGGTCTTGATGTCAATTCTGCTATTCTTTCTTCGTCCGTCTCCGATCACAAGCCCGTTAGGCTTGAGATGAAGCTGAATGAATCTAAGGCCTATTCCCTTCCGTTTTAGTGCCTTTGGGTGCAGCAGCTTGACTTTTTGGACAAAGTTTAGGAAGTCTAGAGACTCTCTGTCAATGGATCCCCCTTCTTTGTGTGGGAAGAAAAGCTAAGGAGAGTGAAGAGGACCCTCAAAAGCTGGGATAAATCCATCCCTTCTTCGACCGAGTCAAGGCGGGCTGCCCAGGCCTGTTTGGAGAGTCATCAAAAACAAATGGAAGATATGGAAATCTCGAAGGACAGCTTAACCTTGGAAGAGGAGCTCTAGGTTAATCTTCATAAGGCTTGCATCCAGGAGGAGGAATTTTGGAGACTTAAATCTCGCAGTCTGTGGCTACAATCTGGGGATAGGAATACCTCCCTCTTTCATAAGCAGACTCAAGCCAGAAGAAGCTCCAATTATATAGTGGAGATAACCTCAGGAGACCAATCCTTATTCCAATTTTCCAGCATCAAAAAGCTGCCCATCAGCACCTCAAATACTTGTACACAGAGGATAAGCAAGTGAGTCACAGCTCTAACCTGCTCGAGCTTTTCCCTATAAAGTTCAATGCCCAAATGAACTCTAAGCTAACTGCTCCTATCACCATCAATGAAATCAAGCAGGCCATTGATGAAATGGATCCCGACAAGGCTCCTGGGCCGGACAGGTTTATTCCTCGATTCATTAAAACTTGTTGGAACATTGTCAAAAAGGACCTCTACAAAATGATCTTAAAGTCTCAGACCTGCCACAAGCTTGGGGGCAGCACAAAATCGACCTTCTTGGCCCTTATACCTAAAGAGAAGGGTGCCAGTCATTTCAACAGATTCAGACCAATTTTTCTCTGCAACATTGGCTACAAGCTCATCACTAAAGTCATGGCAAACAGGTTGAATGGCCTTCTTCCAAAAATCATTTCTAACAATCAAGGGGGATTTGCCAAAGGTAGGCAGTTAACTGATAATTTCATTCTTGTTCAGGAAGCAATCCATTCAAGCATCCAAAGACGAGAAAAAGGCATGGCTCTCAAGCTGGACCTGGCTAGTGCATTTAACAGAGTTAGGGACAAATTTATCTTTGAGGTTATGAAAAAATTTGGGTTTGACTGTCATTTTATAAGCTGGGCCAAGGCCTGCATTGGGGAACCATGGATTGCCCCACTTGTCAATGGGCGTGCTCCTAACTTCTTCAAGGCGAGTCGAGGGATAAAGCAGAGATGCCCTCTATCCCCCCTTCTGTTTGTCATTCAAACCTCTGTCCTCAGTTTCATGTTGGATAAAAGATGAATCGATCAAGACCTTATGGGTCTTAGAATCACTAGGGGAGTCAGAGACATCAATCATGCACTCTTTTCTGATGACTCCATCCTACTGGGGGCTGCTTCCCCTAGCTCGGCCTCCCGCTTCAAGCTGGATCTTGATCGTTACTGCCTTGATTCTGGGAGTGAACTTAACATGGGAAAATGTTTCATTTATGATTGGAACCTTTCTGGACTCAAGCTAAGAAAGATCACCGAGATTTTTGGCTTCAAAGGCTCCACGAAATGGGTTTCTTTTAAATACCTTAGATTTCCAATATTTCAAGGTTGCCTAACTGGGAGGGACTAGTACTCCTTGCTGGACAAATTCAAGCTCAAAATGCAAGCCTGGGGCACATCGTGGCTCAACCTAGAAGGTAAGACCATTCTCATTAAGTCAGTCCTTAATAGTCTTCCAATATTTTAGAGCTCTGTTCTATTGGCTCCGATGTGCATTCTTCACAATATGGAGCAATCCATTCACTCTTTTTCCTGGAAGGGAGGGAAGAATAACGCTAAGAGAATTATTTTGGTTAGCTGGGATAAGATCGCTACGTTGTTGCTGGAAGGTGGCTTCCACATAAAAGACCTCAGGGAGCATAATATCGCTCTAGGGGCCAAGATCTTATGGTAGCAGGTAGCAAGGAATCCAGGATGGGAATATATTGCTTTGTGAAAAAAATAAAACTTTGGAAAGCATCTTTGCAACTTGGAGAAATTCTGAGCTAATCAACATAGCTCCTCGATCCATCAGCTATGCAAGCGTGCCCTCCCGCTGCTGCTTGACCTCTTGTTCTAGATTCCAAGAAATTGGAAGCGGATCAGCCTATGGGAGGACAGGATCATGAACGCAGAAGCGATCGGCGATGATCCTGAGTTGTAGCAGCTAATAACGTGGATGATCGCAGATGGTCGACGAACGATGTGGGACATTTCTGAGTGGGACAGCAGCAATTGGGCAGGGTGGAAAAATATAGAGATGCCTGCTCATTTGGAGCAAGCGTTGGCCAAATTCATGGTAGCGCTGGCTGGGAAAGCCCCTCTAAACACAAGAAAAAAAGACAGAATGGGTTGGGGTTGCTCGACGGGATGTTATTCTGCAACACAAGGCTACATATGCCTTAAGGCCATTCCCACTGTCCCCTGCAACCCTACTATTTGGAAAGGTATTTGGAAGGTTAAAAGTATTCTGAATATTGACATGTTCACCTGGAAGCTGGGGCACAGCAGTATCCTCACAACTGAAAACCTGCAACTTCGTTGCTTCCACGACCCTTCACAGTGTCCACTCTCTCAACAATAAGAGGAAAATTCGGTCCACATCTTTCTCGAGTGCCTCTACGCTCGATACATTGGAATGAAATCTTGATAATTTGGAACAGCATCCCCATCCTCCCAATCACCATCACGGATATGCTGTCTAATTGGGGAGACCTATTTCCAAAGTCCTTCCGCAGGAGAGGCTGGAAAAATGAGGGGTAGATGATTATCCCTAAGCTCATTTGCTGGAATATTTGGCTTGAAAGAAATAATCGGATCTTTCAAGAGAAGGCACTAAGCCAGCAGAAAATCATTGTGAAAATCAGAAGCTTATTCAAAGAAATAATGTAGGCCAAGGTGAACCGAAAGCGGGTTTGTAGCTTAAACCAACAAGGTAGGGATTGGTGCCAGCAGCTGGGGCTAAACCTTCCCACTGGGCATAATATGGAGAAGTGAAATGAAGAATGGAAAATCATATTAGAGGATGAGGACTTCGAAAAATGGAGAAGGAGCGCAGATATCCACACTATGTTTTTTGACAGTGCAGCAAAGGGGAATCTAGGGAAGGCTAGAGGGAGAGAAATTATTCGCTACCCTTTAGACCAAATTATTTCCCACTTTGCCTGGGGTTTGGGGCTTCCTTAGAACAATCAAGCGGAAGCCATGGCTCTCCTCCAAGGCTTGAAATAGTTGCAAAAACATGGAATCAAGGAGGCTTGAGTCATTGGAGATTCAAAAAGCTTCATTGGCTTGATTGTGACAAAATCGGTCCCTAAAGACCTATATCTGCAACGGTTTTTCGCTCGCATCAATAAGATGATCATCTCCTTTGATAGACTTTAGTTCTTTCACATCCTTCAGAAAAATAACAAAGATGAGGACCTTGAAGCCAACATTGTTGTCTCTTTACAACCAGGATCTCTCCTCAGTGAAGAGGGGGATTCATGGGATCCTCTGCCTTAGCTGGCCCCTCTCCTTTGTCATGTATTTTTGTCTCTTGCTACATCAATTTGTTTGTATTAGAAGGTTTGCTAGTCTTTAGGAAATTGCTAGATTGACTGTAAGAAGCAGAGTAGGTGAATTTTGCTTGATCGGAAACCCCCTAGACATTGGGTCTCCAGATGTAATACCCCCAAGCATAAGCCTCGAAACTTTTGAATCAATATACAAATAACCTTTTCTGTTAAAAAAAAAACAAGGGCTTGATTAGTCTGATGATAACTTGCAGAGAGGTAGTTCTTTATTTTACACCATTTTAGTTTTCTTTGTTCTTGAAATCCAGTGTACTGTCCAGATATTCCTACAATGTAGGAAAACAATGTCATGGACTAAATCTGGTAAGTATCTCATAGCTAACATCTACTTTTCCACTGCTGATAAACATTTTATTTTGTTCTGAGCTCAATTTTTCTTAATTTTGCAACCTCAACACTACTTCACTTTCATATGATTCCCTTTGGTATGGGTGTTGTTGTGAGGTTGCTACAACTGATCCTGGATGTATATTTTTGTCCCATTTAACAAAGTATTAAGGAATATATCAAGGATATTCACTAAGCTTACAATTCAAAATTACCAGGTAACTATCCAGCTAAGAAATATTATAAATATAGACATTACCCACATTCTAATAAATCATAACAACCCTCATAGGCAGAAAGTTTTGAATATGAGAAGCACTTTGGATTTTGGACAACAAACATGAATACATCGGATTGACAAGATAATAATAATTCATACTAAAATGAATAAACATGGTCTCGAAAAGTTTTTGGATCAGATTTCCAAATGGACAAGCATACCCACTCTACAGATATGTTGATTTTAGTTTGAGTACAACATTCTTTTTTCGAACTAAAACACATATTTTGAATAGGGGATCCTTGGCAACATGTTCCACACATATGTTGCAAACATCTCTAACAAAGAAATGGTCCTTGATATGATTTTCTTGGTGCTGTAAAGAATTAATTGCTCTCTCCCCTTGTAACCATAATTACAATTGCAACAACTGAAAAAAGTCAAAAGTCATGCCTTCGTCTCCTCTGATTGTAGCTTGCAAAATAAATTTTGATTAAATGACATGATAGATGAAATTGCATGCATATGCAAGAAATTAATATTATTGCTACATCCAAGATTTCAATATCAAATTCGATAACCCTTTGAAAAGTCTGGAATATTTCCAAATCAATTGTTGCAAGTCATATGCTCATCACTTAGGTAGTTAGGCTATATATCAATATTTTGAGCTTCTCTTTCATTCATCTCTGAAAGAGAATTTAGTTCCCCCTGTATTCAAGAAACTAATTAAAACCATTTAGCTTGAACCTGTATTACAAATTGCCTAAGTATTTTGTTGAAGAGTGGTTTTTTATAATACAGAAGTTAGGGACTGCAAGGGGCGGAAAAATCGAATGCATGATGCTAGAAACCATAAAATTTTCCACTTAATTGAAGATTCAAATGCTTGCAATAAAGGTGAAGCTTACATTATATAAATACTTTTGGTTTTTTTTTGTATGAGCTTGAACTGTCTACATGATTACACAACAATGAATACCCAAGCCTCATCTTCTTCAGTACAAGATGACTGCAAGTGGAATGGAGCCATAAACTGCAAGAATTACTTTATTTTTGTTTTAATCATCCTATCAAATCCGGCTTTAGTTCCTAGAAGGAATGCAAAGGTATGCCTTTAACGTTTATTTTCATATAAACATCAGATCATGAGAGAACATATTGATAGAAGAAGACATAGGCATCATTTTTTTCATGCTGAGATGTTAAATTAGAAATTAAAACTCAGATTATTTTAGAGGGAATAGGGTGAATGGATAGCAAAGGATATATACACCTCAGGAAATACTCTGCAATTAGACTGATGATGGAGAACTTGTAACCCATATTTGGGAACTCCCATGTTATATTCAAACGCATACAAAGTCAGAGATAAAGTCAGGGTCAGAGCTTGAACAAAATCCATAGAGCTCGGAAAAGAGCTAGAGTCGGGACCTAAAAAAAAGCCAAAGTTCGATCAAAAGAAATAATTATTTAGAAGTAGAAAATGACACCATGTGGGCTTCATGTCATGTTAGCAGCACAGTAACACATGAACTGTTGTAGGAAGAAAAATTTGGGGAATTTTCTCTCATTAGGGTTTGTTGGGTACACTAAAAGGTAAATGGATAGTGGGTGTTGAAGAGAATGCAGTCAAGAGGATGCAGCACCGGAAGTTAGAGTCAGACCAAAGAGGAAGTCTGTTATTATTGCAAGATGTAGAAAAAACAGGGATAAGAGCGGAGCATCAAATATTTGTTGTCCATGCCAGGGCACAAGATGAATTATGATACGATTTGAGAAGGACTGGATCAAGTCATCTTAACCTTCACTTTCTATATGCAAAGCTCCACGTCTGATTTCATGATCTTTTCGTTAATCACAAAGCTTTCTTATTCATTTAATCCAACCAAAAAATAAATTATATAGTGGATTCCAACACAAATACTATGTCTGATCATCTATTGCAGCTATATTATCAGTAAACAGTTTCTTAAATGCTTACCTTTTGATAGGCCTCCTCCACAGATGGACGAGAGGGGCCACCTTCTTCTTCTTGAAACTGAGTAATTCCTTCATCATCATTTCTCGAGTTGAAATCTCCAATGCATTATCAGTATCGATGGATCCCCTCTGTAACTATTCTCTAGTGTGTTGGTAGCATAATATCATTTGTGTTAGGTATTCCCGCCAATATTCCATGGAATATACGTTCTTAACATTTAAATGGAGTGCCCGCCAATCTTCCATGGAATCTACCTTCTTAACATTTAAATGGAGTGTGAAAATGATATTCAAATGAGTGAAATCAAATCATTTTAACAAAGGCCAAAAACTTTTATCATAATGTAAAAAAAGTTATTCGAATATGATAAATACTTCATTTTTTTAAGTTATTCCAATATTATAAATATTTTATGTTTTTTAAAAGAAAGGTGGAAACTAAAGTTATTCGAGTATAATAATTACTTTATTTTTTTAATTTATTCCAATATTATAAATATTTTATGTTTTTTTAAAGAAATGTGAAACTATATTGAGTTTGTAAGCCATTTTTTTTTATTTTTTTTATTGTATTTTTTTAATTCTTTTCATTGTATATGATTAATCTAGATCTATCTTAATTTCTGATCTACCAAAATCTAGATCCATCTTAACTTATGATCTACCAAATTCTGAAAGGGACCAAATCTGTTTTAACTCTAAAAAAGGTTTGTGCCTCAATAGATTTGATTCCTCCCTCTCAGCACTTGGTAGATATAGAGTTAAGATAGATCTAGATTGATTTAATTATTAATTATAATTAATTATAGTTATTGATTTTATGTTTTTAAATTTTAGTATTGTTATTTTATTTTGATCGAGTTAAAATCTTAAAGTTTACATTACAACATCTCTACCATGGCAAAGGAATTCAACACTGGAGAAACCCTAGAGGCCCATAGAAAAATTTCAAGTGAAGAAAGGGTTGTGGAGTTTCAAACTAGAGAAGGGAATAGTTTTGACGAAGACTGAACGGGCTCTGGACAATGTCAAGCTCTGATACCCTTGTCAAAATGCAAATTAAGATTAAATGGTAACCATGACTTTTGTATCCACGTGATATATAGTTTGAAGTACAGAGATGGTCACCATGATAAACCCTTTGAAGACACAAAACCACATGTCAAATATTCTTTTCGGATGAGATGTCAGTTTCTTACTATTGGAACCACATGGAGGAGGAGGAGTTAGTGGAATATGAACCGAAGGAGGGGGGTTTTCAACAAATTTGAGCTAGTCCCAAGGATTTTATACATTCACATTTGGAAGTCATGTTAGAAGGTCACCATACTGTGATTTCTAGGCCTATCAAGTCTTTAGAAAGAAAAGTTAAGAATTCAATAGGAGACCATCTGGAAATTCGGAGGCCCTAACCCTTGCTCTAGCCACACACTATTTGGGTCCTTTATTTTTGGTCAACCTAGGGCCTAAGGACATTTTCCAGGGGTTGGAGAATTCTTCTTGGGGTTCTTTGGCTCTGAGTTTTGTTTCCATACCATCTTAGAGATCAAAGGAACACATACAATGTGTTATGACTTCCTTAGGGTTTTCATAATTTTTTGAACACATTGGGGATTTTTCACTCTCATAAGCCTCTCTGATTTTTTTTATTGTTTGTCCTTAATCTCATGAAGTGCCATTGGCCTCGCTCTCCTTGGGTGAACTAGTGAAGGAGATCCTTGCCTTGGCAACAGAGGAAGATTGAACTAACGTTGTGAATGGTGCTATGGTTCTTTAGGAGAAACACTCTTGTGAATAAAAAGGAATTATAGAAACCAAGGAAGAGGAAATGAAATTGTAGTGTTAAGAATAAAAACAAATTCCTCCTTTCTCTGTTGTTGGGAGTCGACATTGAAAATCAGAAGATTGAGGAAACTTTCCAAAAATCTCTAGTGGGGCGAATGAGGGGTTGAAAATTCGAGTCCTCAACCCTAAAAGCATGGGTGGACAAGGAAACCTCATGGCCTATTGTTAAATGTCCTCCAAAGGATTCACTACTAGCCCAAGGTTGGATTTATTTGTGCTTCAAAGATGCATCTGATGCCCAAAAGGTACATCAGATGGTTTCGAAAATTGATTCATCTCCCATCCTTTTTAATTTTCGGATGCCCCTCTTCAATGCAAAATAGGAGAGGCTACATATGTCCCCAATATAGGTTCATCTTACAAGTCTCCTTCCTAACTATTGGGATGCCATAATTTTCAAAGATAGAGGTAACTCAGTGGGATCCTATCTGAACCATGAATTTATCTTGACCATGAATTTTCATATTTGGAGATGTGGATTAAGACATACTCTCACACTTTCATTAATATGGACCTTAGGGAAGTGCTTCTAGAAGACATGGATTTCAGGATTGGGGTGGACTGACGTATTCAGATACTTGATTATGAAGGAATGTCTTTTAGGTGTAAGTAGTGCCATAGGTTTCGCACCTAGCTAAAAACTATGAGCTTCCATTTTCTACGTAGGACCATATATCCAAAGGAAAGGACCCGGTGCAAGGACATATTGGGTCAAAAAAAGGTTCTGAATTGGAGGTTTTGGGTGTCAAGGAAAAGAAAGTTCTAATATAAATTTAAACTTTCCTTTCAATATCCCTAATGAGAGTTGGGTTAGGCACTCACTATTTCAAAGTCATTTGTCATATAATTAAATTTCACCTTTCCATCTCCCCACGAAGCCTTGCATCACACCAAGCATATTGTGCTCACTTGAACAACCGATATGTTGGCTAGATCAATGTAAAATAAATACCATGACATGGAAACTCGTGCTTCCCTCCTTTATCCTCGATCACAACATTAGGGCCGTTAAAAAAACAAGACGAGTAAATACCTCCCCACCCATCTATCGTCCATTGTCTATTGTTTGACTTTGTTGTTGTCTTTGGAATTTCAAGATGTTCCAGGAATTTACAATTTGGATAATTAATTGTTTGATCTCGATGTTGTTCTTAATTTTTTAGAAGATTCCCTAAATCTACCATTGAAATGAGTTCAACAGCTTTAGGTTGGCCATGAATTGGAACTTCTTCCACCAAATTTTAATTGGCTTAATTTTATGGAATTCATGATTTAAGGGTGGTAGCTAAACCTCTTTATCATTTGTAGAAAATATATCATTAGTGCCCTTAATCTGTCCCACGTATTATCTAATAAACACCAAAGGGAGGAAGCAGAGAGATTGGTGTTATAATCATCTCTTCGTGCACATGGAGGGGTCCCTAGTCAAGTTGGTCCCAAAATGTCTGTAGCGGTGTCTAGATCATATCAATCCATTGTAGCCTCACACTCTCTGTAGTTTTATACATACACATCCAAATCAACATGTTACATAGATGGATGTATTTTGTGAAGTTTCCCACCAACTAGAATTGAAAATTCTCACCATCAATCTATGATGGGCCACATAATGTTGATATGGTCGGTTTGTGGCTGAGATTATAGGGAATGAGAGCCTACACTAGATTGGAGGCCTAGATTCCCAAATAATTCTAATCCTCTATTGGTAGAAAACCGTAATTTTTCTCTGTAACCTCAATTACATTGTGCCATCAATCATTTGTTTGAAGTCCTAAATTTATGCAGGGTTGAAAAAAAAATCAATTAAGTGAAAATTTGTTTTGAATTTGCAAATCGTTAGAAAGATTAATGCATTATCTAAAACCAACCTGTTGAAAACTAATTGACACTTCCTCTGAAACTGATCAAGTATTAATGGATACGAGAACTGAAATTCAATGGCTTTAGCGAGCATCATGGGTAATCACAAGGCTACGCTTCCCCATCGACACAACTCTTAGATTTTTCAGACACCATCGGCACAACTCTTATATTTTTCAGACAATTGATTTGTTTGTTGCAAAAGAAGGGAATTGAGTACTGGAGGCCCATATGGGGATTTTGTCTTTCGATTTTATAAATAAATACAAGGAAAGTTCTAAATCAATCATTATCCTCTTCTCATCATTATCCTCTTCTAATCCCTTTAGAGACCCCTTTGTCTCTAAATGTTACACTTCGGTATCAAAATTGCAATTTTCGATTTATGGAGTGACACAATTATAAACTACTAACATAAATGACTAATTCATATACTTCTTGTACTTGTTATTTGGTCATATTTTTATTCTTGGACTATAATACTCATTTACATTAATCATTATTAATTTTGTCACTTATTATCTAGTCATATATTTTAATCCTGACTAAATTAGTCATTTAAGTTAGTTGCTTTTAGTTTAGTCACTTATTATCTAGTCATATATTTTATCCCTGGACTAAATTAGTCATTTAAGTTAGTAGTTTTGAGTTTAGTCACTTATTATCTAGTCGTATATTTTATTCCTAGACTGAATTAGTCATTTAAGTTAGTCATTTTTAGTTCGGTCACTTAAAATTGCTAAAATTTAGTAGTAATTCACTTGAAATAATTACAGTGACTAACATTTTTAGTCACCTGGTCATTAATTTCATTATTTTTTACTAGTGTGTAATTCAAGAAGGAGGAGCGACAACAGATTCAAATAAAAAATCAGAAAGTACTCTAAAGAAATTGGCGAGTTCCTATCTTCACAAAATAGCAGCTCGCGTGAATGTGTTCCTGTATAATGACTTGGTGAGATGGGTGATAGAAAGTATAAATATAACAGACAGGGAATTCTTCATGTCAGGCGAAAGGATGTTCAGGTCTTTCAAAGAAAAAGACATCAAGAAGATGTATCGCCTACTAGACCCCTAGAAAATATACAATAAAGAATTTTTGGAAGCCTTCGCCAAAGAAAATGAAGTGGAGTCGGATCCTATCAAAGAATGGAGGCATTTTCCAAAAAAGCACAAGCAAAAATCTTCGAGTATGTACTCCGTAGAATCCTTGGCCTCTCCTTATTGCTATGCTACAGCTATGATGTGTATATTGTTTGGAACTGTCAACTCGGCTAAATTGTCTATTAAGATGGTACCTTTAATTGAAGCCGTTGTTAACTCCTACATCATGGATTGGCCAACCATTTTATTTGATAAAATGGAAAACAAAATCCTCGATTATAGGAGAAAAAGATATGTGTTTACCTGGGTAATACCCCCATTTTACATGAGTGCTTATATTATTGACACCATATGCTTCAACTCTGAATTCCCTATCTTAGGCTGGAAGTGGACTCCTCAAAACCTGACTCCTATCCACATTTATCACAAATATATGTGGAAGGCCTATTACAAATACCATATATAAATAATCTGTCATGGGTTTATCTTGCTAGTTCACCGAGTTATATTCAACAGACCCGCTCCAAGGTTATCCGACGAGGATAGCATTGACTTAACATCAATCAGAAGTTGGTTTGGAGAGGAAAAATTCACCTATATCTGGCTATTCGGAAGCATCACTGATCCCCATGTTCTACCCTTGTACATTCCCGATAAATTGTTATCCCAAGAAATAGCCTATCAAATAACAGAGAAAGGGATGTCTAGAAACCTGAAGAATTCAAAGAAGCAGATGTGGCCTACATTTCCCCTCCGATGTGGAACTTTTTCTCTACATGATTTTAAACATGCATAGAAAGAAGCCAAAAAATAAAAGAGCTCATATTAGCATCCATCCCCAAAAGACAGTATGATCCAAAGAAAATTTCCTATAAATTTACATCTATGGTACAGGTCACTAAATTCAAACATGAAGATGTTGATTTCGACGATCTATTCACCTCGTCCGAGGTATTTTCACAGGTTAAACATCTGGAAAATTTAAAATTTGAAGCAAGTGACATGGAAAAGTTCATGCAATTCAGGACCAAGAGACTACTAACAATACCTCTTGATATGTTAAGAACTACTCCCCTACTGCAACATGAAGAACAGAGTGAAGAAAAGAACACTGAAAAAGAGAAGGACAAGAAGAATATAGGAAATAAGGCCGACTCTCAAACCGATAAGGAGGAGACAGGTAAAAATTTTGATACTCAACCTGAACAGGAAAAGACAGGTAAAAAAACTGGCGATTCCTCCGACGCCGATATGCATATCGATTCAAATCTATTGAAGGAGTGGGAGCAGTTTGATCGACAAATCAAGGGCCAGAACGATTTCCAGAATGTGGCCACAATGCAATCTCCTGTGACACAACAACCCATGGTAACCAATGTTACAGTCGAAAGAGTAGTCGGTAATGATAGTACCCAAGATATTGAGATCATCCCTGAAAATCCTTCTGAGGAAATTATATTGAAGGTTGAAGATATACTGCCCTTGGATGTCTTCTACAGTCCAAAGTGTTACACCATTTTTTGGTCATCTAACCTATTTTCATTAGATGGACCCAAGTACACCATGTAAGACCAATTTTACCCTAAGTAAAATTTCTTTCACTATGTAAAATAACTTAATAAAACACATTTATTAGGTTCTTTATGGTCTAAATAGGAAACCCCAAAAGGAAATATTAAACAAATCTATATTTGTTTGATTTTCCTCATGGAATAATTAACTAAACAATAATTTAATTATTATTCCTGGTCATATTTAACCCAAAACAAAGAAATCAATTATATAAATCCTTATTTATCTTATTATTTGCTACGAATAATTATTTAAACCTTATTTAAATAATATTCCTTGTTAAATATGACTAAATCATTTATAAATAATTAAATAAATCATTATTTATTTAATCATCATTCAACCACTTCCTTAAAATAATAAATAAATCATTTAGTTATTTATTATTTACAAATAAAGGGATTTGACCCAATTCAAATACCTTTTCCCTCCAACAAATATAATTAAATATTCCATAAAAGGTGGATCTAGATTTGGTTAATATTATTTTAAGCATACACCAAGATGTAGAATGACCCAATATTTTGTTATAAATAGAAGGGTTTTCCCATTCATTTGTCACAATTTTTTCTCCTATTAGATCACTCTGGATCTATGCTCTTGGTCTGACTTTGAGCCATTATCATTGTCAAATTTTCCATTATTTCACTCTATGAGCTCCCTTTGAGTTCTATGTTTGTCTGGGTTTTCTACACCAACAAGAGAGAGAAATTCTAGATCTGAAGTGCTGAGGAATTTCAAGAACCCATCCCATTAAGGAGAATTGGAAACACCCTTCTTTTTTTCCTCCCAGGTGCCCTTACTATAAAATGCTTTCAAAAATATTGTTCTTGTCTTGTCTATTGGATGTATGGAGCAAAACCTTATTTTTACTGCTTAATGTCTTTTTATGCATAGATATGGATTTTTGCAGCATTTGTCTTGATCAACTAACTGCAGATATGAAGATATTGGCAGCCATATTTGATGTTAGGGCTATAAGTTATGCGTAGCTAAAGTGGTTTTTTTTCGTACACTTCGAAAAAATATTCATACTAACACAAAGCATAGGGTTGTAGTTAGAAAACAAAGGAAGAAAAGGAAAATTGATCAGGGTCCATTTTTATCTCCTCAAGCCGAATTAATGAATGTTGTCTGGAAATACTCTGAAGTTAATCCTTCACAGGATTTAACTAAATTTTCTCAATATGTAGGAGCTTATATAGTAGCGACAATGGAAAAAGCATCCGAAGTCAGCCAATTGATAAAAGAAAAAGATAAAAAAATAGTGTGGCTGGAAGAAAAGGAAAGAACGGATCATAAAAAAATAGCACAGCTAGAACAATAGCTAATTAAAGAAAGACAACAAATTGAGTAGCTTAAAGAGCAGTTGAATCTTGAGAAACAAAACCTTGACCAGCAAGCTCTACACAAGCAACAACAACTGTCTCAAGAGTTGAACAAATTACAGGTAATGCTTCAACAGGAAAAGATGGCCAAAAAAGAACAGAGTGTCGTGTTACAAACAAAAATACAAAAATTTAAGGAGTATCTTGAGATTGATCAGTCCAAAATGGAGGCTCTCGAATCGAGTAAATCATTGTCATGATAGCTTGATATTTTATGTCACAAAATATCACTGGCCGATCCTCTATGTGTAATATCTACATCGCTCATAGAAAAGGCAGTAAACACAAGGCTCAAATTCGAAGATGTCGATGATAAAATTTCGGGGTTCCTCACATGGAAAGACACGGACCAAGGCATAGCTGCCAATCTTCCCAAGATCCAAGAATCCCATCAGGAAATTTCATTTACAGAATGGAAAACACAGTTAATTAAGGTAGAACGGGAAACCTCTAAGGCAAGAGATGTAATGAACAGTTTAGTGGAATTAATCAATGACAATTTGTATACGGCCAACTTGATTTCTGATTGCATCCTAGGGAAAATCCCAAAAGTCAAAGAATTAGAGAAATAGTGGAAGTAGGATTTAGCCAGCAAGGACCAACAGATCGGCACAATGCAAGGACTCACATGGGATGCATTCTAGTTCTATTTTGTTAAACCACACGAGAGCTCGTTGTCAAGCCTTTCTTGTCATTGTAGTCACCCTTCACCAAGGATTCACGCTATTAGTGTCAGGTAGGTCCCTGAACATCTCACATTTATATTTTTTTAGTTTTATTGTTGATGGGTCCATACAAATTAGGTTTGTATGGAACCCTAGCTGTTTTTGGCCATGACTGCACAAGCGATCAAGGTACAGGTGCAGAGACCTCCATAGAAATTTGAGGAATTCCATGGAGATTTTGTGCCTGTGGGAATTTTTGCACGTAGCTTCCACATCTGTCTGAGATACAGAAGTGTAGTCTGTGCACCTATCTGAGGAACATGCATGTTGAAAAGGTAAGGAAAGATTTTAAAAAAAATTGAAAATTTTAAATTTTTTATGTCATTGATGTGTGCCTGTTTGGTGACAGGATGTTATTGAGAGATCGAGATTATTCAAGCATGTGTACGGTTGTGGCACAAGATGCCAACGCCCATCGGAAGCTAGGTCAATGGGTTCTCCTCAAGTTCCTTGAGAATGACCTCCTATGGTTGCAGGATCGTCTGTTGTGTTACCTGGTCTGTTGTTGGAATAGGCAGCACAAAGTGATGGTATTGTGCAGGCATGATGTTCCTATCCATCCAAAGACAGATATATACTTTGTGACGGATTCGTTGCCTCAGGGTGAGGCACTCCCCCATCCACTCCCACCTAGGAGGGTAGCGCTCAAGCGCTAGTCGAAGAATCATGTGCCCCTTTTAGAGGGGTATATTCTTATATAATTAGTGAAGAATCTATATGAGTGATGTGTGTTGGATATGATCATGAGATTGAGTGGGTCATCATCGCTGTCAGGACCTCAGATTGGTGTTTTGCATTGGCTTTGGCCCGGAAATTTCTTTGACTTTTCCCGTCATTGCTATGATGGTATGGTGTCACAACTAGCGAAGGTCCAAGCAGGATAAAAGCTATTTACATAACTAGCATTTTATGTAGCATTATGCTCAAGAGAGTTGTACTTGTACAGCCCGTGGTGTTCGTTCCTATGGGGTTTCACTGGGACCCTCGTATGAGGCGATGGGTGCCAGTGATGCCTCGCGGTGGAGGAGGTGAGGTGGGTTGTTATTGGAATGTGACCACAGAGGCTTGGTTCGAGGCCAACCCTTATATTTTCCTTGAGTATCCATACTCTGGGATGGACTATCGGGGAGATCTTGATATAGGTTTTCCTGCTGGGTACGCTTGGGGACCATCAAGTATGATATTTTGTGCTTTCATTTTCTTCATTTTTTGATTATTTATTATTTATATGTGTATTGTGGTGGCAATGAAACTATATTTGTTACTCTCATAGATGTGGGAGGGGTTGGACGACCAACTTCTTGGTCGATAAGACACCAGCCCAACCAGAGGGTTCTGGGTAGAGGAGCTTAGCCCCAGGCTGGGGAGCAGGTTGCAGATTTGGGGCAGCTTCACGATGGTGATGGTGTTAGCCCTTCCGGGGAAGAGAGAAGCTCAACTTCTACTGACTGTGCTGAGGCGAATACTTGCGCTGAGGCAGTAGAGGCATGTATGGTGGAGACAACGAAGTGGCTAGCTACATCTGAGGCCTAAGCCACTGACTCAGCAGAAGATTGTGATCGAGTGGACAAGCTAACCTAGGGTAAGTCGACCCGTGGGTTCGTAGATGATCTAGATCATGTCTGGCTTGAGACATTGATGGCCCGGGAGAGGGGCTATCGTCTGACTTTGCGTCGTGTGGCGGATTAAGTTTTGGCGGTTGCCCTAGTATTGGCACCAGGAGTAGTTGTGGGTCCAAATGGCCCATGTGGTGGTGCTTAGCCATAGAGACACTTTGTACTCAGGGAAAGCACCCATTATGAGGATGCTTCCATTATTTTTTGATGACATGTGTATATGTATTTTTTGGCTGACATGTGGATCAGATACATGACTTGTTATTTGTACTCACACATATTTTTTGGTATAGATGTGAGATGTATTTTTTGTAGCTCCAGATGATGTGTCTATGGTTTATATGATCTGATGGATGTTGTGTATCACTGATGGATATTTATATTTTTTATGTTTTTTTATTTTATGTATGATGGTTTATACAAGATTCATTCCAGTCTAGGTTGTGGTTAGTTATGCAATCTTCTATATGGTTGTGATCTGTTGGTACATGTGCAAATGTATTATGATAAAATTAACGGCTTAGTATTTTTTTCATGCAAATATTTTCTAAACAATTGTGAATCTCGTACTTTAAATTCCTGGTTTAATTATGAAGCCACTAACTGAGAATCAAGGTAGGTATACAGGTGGCAGATTCCTTGATTGAAGGCATCGCTCATGAGACTGATGACATCATCATATTCTACATTATTGTTTGTAGCTAATCTAATGCATACTTCGTTGGTGAAGAATGGTGATCGGTCAAGGTAGTAGATGACCCAAGTGGCTACTACTAGATTTTGAGACCATCGCAATGCTCCATCAGCGAATCCAAAATAATGGTTGGGGGCGATCCATTTGTGACACGAGAACACTTTTTAGAAGTATGTGATGTTTCTAATCAAAAAACAAAGTTTGCTACGCTCATATTATCTCTAGGGCTAAAACCTCTTAATCCTGATGGGTAAAATTTATTGAGTTAGACCCCATTTACGGTGTTGCTTAGGAATGTTCTGTCGGGCTCTGTCAAGATGTATGCCCCCTTGAGGAGATAATTTTTTATGACATAGGGAGCTTTCCACAAGGTTTCAAACTTCCCTGGCCCTAGGGCTTTTTTCGCGACATCATAGCAGAGGACTAACTCCCCATCCATAAATTACAGAGGGGTGATGTTGTGATCGAACGATGCTTTCACCCACCTTTTATGGGCCCCGTTGTGTTGGAGTGACTTTCATTGATGAGTTCTAGTTGTACTAAGTGTTGCTCTAGAGGTTGGCTGTCATTGAGGAGTTTGATGGCAGCGTGTAAGTTTAGTATCTCATGTTCTATGGGAATCACAACCTCGACCCCGTATACTAAGTGAAAGGGTGTGAATCCCGTTGATGTTTTCACTGCTACGTGGTATGCCCACAGGGAAGAGAAAAGCATGTGGTGCCATTTTGTTTTGTGGTTATTCACCATGTGTTGTAACATCATTTTGACTACTTTGTTTACAAATTCTACCTGTCCATTGGATTGAGGGTAGTATGGTGAAGCAAATTCATGTGTGAATCCAAGGTGATGAGATAAATCATGGAAAACCTCATTTTTTAAGTGTTTTCCGTGGTCAGAGACTAACTCTTTTGGTACACCAAACCGGGCGACGACATGGTTGAAAAAAAATCGTGTAGTAGTTTCTGTCGTGTTGTCATTTGTGGGTATGACCTCTTCCCATTTGGTGAAGTAGTCGATGAAAATAATGTATTTGTGGTTGCCTGACGATGTGGAGTTGAAAGTCATGAAGTTTATTAAAACAGTTCTCCGTTAAGTCATTAGTTCTTTTTTATTTTTATTTTCTGTTTTAAAATCAAACCTGAGTCTCAAATCCCATTTTTAAATATTTCCATTTTAAACCATCCAAACCCAAATATGTTATACTTCGGGACTTTTGTAGCAGCTTTTCCCCCCATAAAACAACTTTACCACAAATATTTTGTATTACTGTAAATCCACCCCTAACACAATAAACCCTTGTAATATATCATATATTATATGTACATTAATTTCCGCACTTAACCATATTGTGACCCCTCACCTTTTATTGCAATTAGCATATCACAAGTTTTAAACTTCATTGATATTAAAATTGTTGAATCTTATAAAATTCCAGATGCAACATTTGGTGGGACCCATCGTTCCCTTTCATCCACTTCATAACATTCGAAATGCTTTAATAATCCTTTATATTATGATTTGGGCGACTTTCACCATATTCATTGACTTAATGAAGTTTTCACTTAATCCACTTTTAAAATCTATTTAATGGCCCCCACCTACTTTTTCGCATCGCTAATTCACAAACTTCACTCACCGCATTCACTTATGCTTCCTCATTTCCCTGATTGAGATATTTTGTGGGATCTTCTTTCCCTACCACACCACCTTCCAATTCACATATCTAAAATCCTATTGACATACATCCATGTTACCCACCAGATTCATCGATCCCCGATATGTGATAACCTTCCTGATTCCCGATTATGATATTTCCAAAATCCTCAATTTATGATGAACCTTTGACTTCTGATATGCGATAAGCTAGACTTCACGATTTGCGATTTCGCAAATTTCAAAACGAAAAGTGTATTCAATCCTCCAACTCCCTATTATCTCGATATTGTGATTTTCTATCCCGATTCCATTCCCTGATGTAATTAATATACCCCACCATTGCCACGTCATCACTTCCATCACAAATCGCTATTCTGACTTCCTCCCTTTCATGTATTATGTTTAAATTCCTTCTGACCTTGATCTGTGATAGATATGTATAAAAAAATTTCCCCACAAGCTCATTTGTTTATTGAATAATCTCTCCCGATGGCCCACATTAGATGTTTCCTCTTACCATTCTACCTCATGTCGCTTCCATGCTAATTCTATTCAAAAAAACATTTCCGCCAATTGAAAGAGATTTTTGCTATTCTTTTTAAAAGGGAAAGGGGATTTATCATTATAAAGGAACAGGGTTAATGATGAATAAAAATATGTTATCTCTTCTAATATGCCTCCATAACCTGTTAAACATCCATATTTCTCGCTCTTTTGTTTCATTCCCCACTACTGCAATTTCCGCTTATAATTTTATTCCCGCATCAAACATGTAGTATGAATCTTAATCGCAAGCATACGAAAAAGGCTTAGTTTAGTCGTGCATAAAAAAAAACCCTAACAACAAAGATGGTTGCCAATATCTTTAGATCTGCAATTAGTTGACCAATATAAATGCTACAAAAATCTAGATCTATGCATTAAAATACATTAAGCAGTCAATAAAAGCAAGAATTTCTCCACACATCCAATAGACAAGAAAAGATTGTTTTAAGGAATTTTTGTATTTTTTGACACCTGGGAAGGGAACATAGAAAGATATTACTAGTCACCCTCAATGGGATGAGTTCTTGTAAGTCCTCAACACTTCAGATCTAAAATCCCTCTCTCTTGATGGTGTAGAAAACCCAGACAAAAATGAAACTCAAAGCAAGCTCAGAAGAAAAATGGTAGCAAAATATGACAATGATGGTGGATCAAAGTCAAACCAAAATTATAGATCTAGAGTGATATTTAGGCAACAAAAGGTAGTTAATGAATGGAAAAACCCTTCTATTTATAATAAAATATTGATTTAGTCTAGATATTGGTGCATAATTAAAATATTATTAACCAAATCAAGATCCAACTTTTATGGAATATTTTATTATATTTGTTGGGGGGAAAAAGAATTTGACTCGGGTCAAATCACTTTATAAATAAATAAATGACTTATTTATTATTTTAAGGATGTGGTTGAGTAATAATCAAATGAATAATGATTTATATAGTTATTTATAAGTGATTTAGTCACATTTAATGAGGAATATTATTTAAATAAGGTTTAAATAATTATTCCTAGAAAATAATAAGATAAATAATCATTTATCTAATTAATTTTCTTGTTTTGGATTAAATATGACCAAGAATATTAATTAAACTATTGTTTAACTAATTATTCCTTGAGGAAAATCAAACAAATGTAGATTTATTTAATATTTCCTCGTGGGGTTTCCTATTTAGACCATAAACAACTTAATAAATGTGGTTTGCTAAGTTATTTTTCATAGTGAAAGCAATTTTACTTAGGGTAAAATTGGTCTTACATGGTGTACTTAGGTCCATCTAATAGTAACATGTTAGATGACCAAAAAATGGTGTAACAGATTTCCTCCCAGCGTGCAAGCATTAGGAGCTAATCGTATGACTGAAGTACATTGTAAGAACTCAATCACTAGACACTGAAGGGGAAGTCAGAGAGAGAGATATAAGGTAGACTAAAGTGCTAGAGGACTAGACCTTGAGGAGGTGAGACTTACACATTTGAAAAGTCTCTTTTATGAGTGAGTACCTATGGTATAGGTAGTGAGGGAGGCATACCTATGCCCACTGAGACAAAGTACAAGGAATAATGTGTTTAGTAAACAAGGGACTGAACTATATAGTACATGCTGGCATAAACATGAGCTAGATAAAAACATGATAATTAATCCCATATACATATTGTGCCTAGGATAATAACCAGGACTTATATAATAATATCTGAGTACATGAGATATAAATACAACCAATGTAACCCTCTAAAGAGGAAAGGGTTCTGAAAATCTAATTGATAGATGCAAACTGAAAGGTGCTGTAAGAGGTTGAGGCCGACATCATCAAATCTATAGAGCTGCATCAAAGGCTATGATGAAGAGGTCATCCGAGCATGTGGGGGGATAGCTTAAGGGCCACCCCCTCATGAGATCTGAAAACATCTCAGGCATACCCGAGAATCACCGGTATCATATGCTGCATCACTAAACCATCAAGTATATGGATCTCAATCATGTTGAAAGGAGATGGAGCTAAGAAAAAATCAAGTCAAAGGGAAATAAGGAACCCCTTTTCCTAATCCGAGGCACTAAACAATAGTGGAGGCTAGAACCAAGGTACACCGCCCTCTAGACCTGTCTTTTGGAATGTATAATCTTATGTCAACAGAAGGAGGTCCACCATAGGTGAGGTAATAAGAGGTCCTAAACTAAGGCACGAGAGGAATAGTAGAGCGACTGACAGACTGGCACCAGGGATGATGATGAAATGGGGAGTACTGAGTAGCGGAAGAAAAACTTCCCTTGCTAGAGCATAAAGGGCATGGATGACCTAGCAGCGACTGACACAATATCAAAGGGGATAGGGGACAGTAGGACTGAAGGCCATAATGTGCGACATGAGAGAAGAACCAAGCAATGAAAGA
This sequence comes from Pinus albicaulis, assembly GCA_034641835.2. NCBI lineage: Eukaryota > Viridiplantae > Streptophyta > Pinopsida > Pinales > Pinaceae > Pinus > Pinus albicaulis. The sequence continues at coordinate 399,890,140 of CM076578.1, read as the reverse complement.
TGGAAGACTATAGTGGGATGCAAAAGGACTCAGGATAGACTTCATGGATGCGAGATGACTCAACTTGGATGCTCTAAACAAGGACAACTCGATGATGCTGCCACACAGAAAAGGTCCGATGGGGACGATAAAGAAATGAATACACAATGGTTACTCATGAAAAAAATCGATACGAGCATGGACAAGTATGGAGGCAAAGTGGTGCCCCAAGTACAAGTGTTGCAAGTGAAGAAATTCGATTTTGAGGAGTGGTGAAGTGACCCTTCTTAGACAAAATGTGTCCTGGTGAAGTATCAAAACACAAAAAACTAACAGATACCCATTTGAGAGTTCAGTGAGATATTTCCAACGGTATAGACAGTTTTTCAAACTGAGCTACGGTTTTGCCACAGGTGGTGAAAGAAAAATCAGGGATTTCTCTTTTAATAAGGTATTTTCCCTTCAAATTCACTCATTTTCAAGTGTAGCTATGGTGAATGTAGAGAAGAGAGAACGCCCTAAATCTTGTGGCGCTTGTAGCAGGAAAACCGACTGATGGAATCGAGATCTGTCAATTGTAGGTAAGAGGCCTAACCATAATTTTTCAATTAAGGGGATCAAAATTTTAGTTTAGGTACCCAGAGCTCATGAACAGGTTAGGTCACACTTTTTGGGGTCTGTTCTGTGGCCTAGGTAGTAGCTAATGGGTAGAAAACTGTGACCTGTCCTAGATATGACCTGAAAAGTGCGGCCTGTCAGAGAAAGGGGATTTCAGTGTTGTTTTTGGCTGAGATCTGAGATTTTTATGGTTGAAGGGCATAGGTGTTCCCAAGCATTCTATGGTCATGCTAAAATTTGTTTAGAAAAGGGGATTATAAGCACATTTTTATGAGGTGGTACACCATTTGTCTTTGTTATGGTTATGCAATTTGAGAAAGGGAATGGAGGATTACCAATATTTTTTGGTACTACATATATGAATAAAATGGACTTAAGTTTATGGGTTGGGATACATGGTTTCACTATCCAAAAGAATGGATTTGGAGATAATGAAATGATGCTCTCCTAGAAAACCCGCAGGTTGGTCAACAACAATGTCTAGGAGACTGGGTTGCTGATGTAAGATGAAGGAATGATGAGGGGTATCATCCATATAGTGATCTAAAGTAATATGGGACTCTATAGGTTCTTATAAATGGGAAAGAATAAGGGTACTAGACTCGACACGACGAGATACACTAGGGGAGTTGTGGATAATTTCTTCTCCTGGTCTCTCAAATATGGGTGCCCCCTTACCCAAAAATTGGGTGTCAATGTAATGGCCATAGGGTGTATGTGGTTCAAATGCACGGGTTCAATGTAAGGGGGGATACATAAAGTCAGGGGTGGTGACTTCTTCCATAATGTCATCATCATAATAGAAGATGGGCTGACTGGTGGAAGAAAAACCACCTAACATAGCGAAGCTACCTAATTCATCATCATGAGAAGAAAGGTTCACATGCACATCATCACGGGGGAGGATGGAAGAACAAGAAGATAAGGGATCCACTGATGTTGAGCCCAGGGTGATCGCTGAAAGAAGGTCGAGCAAAACAGAAGGGGAAGTCGTAGAGGATCTTCCATCGAAGGTCTCATGGATGATGATAGGCAGAGGATGGTGGCCACAGGCTCCATCATCTTGACATCAAGAGGGGGAATGTCAAAGAGAGTGGGTAAATCCTCAAGCTAGCTCGCAGCATACTGTGCAAGAACAGGAGAGGTAGATTGGTTCTGTTCAAACTCGTATTATCGATCTACCTCTATAGAGGCACGATAATGCATGAGGTAGCGACAATGGTGGGAATAATGGCCATGGAGATCACACAAAGAACAAGATTGGTTGGTGTGAATATTCTTGGGGTTATTGGCTACATTTGAGGAAGAAATAGAGGCTTCAGGGATCGTAGACTCAAGGAACGCAACATTAAACATGGGCTTGATACGGGGCAACTCAGTACATGTATGGGTGACATGACCGATGACATCACACAAAGCACAAGGCTTTGGAGGTGAAGGAGGAGTAGGGTTAGTCAAGGAAACCTTATCTTTGGATGCCCTTTGTGAGCTTTGCCCATTTTACCAAAAGTTGTAGAAATAGGAGGAGGTTCCTGTTGAGGTGGCTGAGGCACAGTAGCAGCGAAAGGGGTCATAGGGACCAGTTGAACCGGGGTCAAAGCAAGATAAGGTTTGGGATGACCAAGTAGGGTAGCAACTGGGGGATCTAGGTAACAGACGGGAATCCCCAGGGTCAAGTTAGGAAGATATAGGGTAGCCATGATAGGTAGCGAGAGCACTCCAGGAGGGGGATCTAGGAATGGTATCTGACCAGAGGGGTAATGGCCAGGCAGGACGACTCCAAGAAGGTTAAGGCTTGGAGGAACCGTTCCAGGAGGGTAGAGAGGCTCATGGATACCAACTGTAGGTGAAGGGATAGTAGGAGGGGGCCCAGAAGGTTGAATCAAAGGGCTAGGAGTAGGCTACTGAGGGCAAGGCTACTGACTAGCCAAAGGGGTCTGCTTGAGTGCAGCCCGAGATGATTGCATCATGAAAACATTCGATCAGCTGGGATCAGAGACAAGAGGAGGAAGACTAGGGAATGTACAAAGCAAAGAGGAGTCTTTGTAAACTCCGAGTGAGACACTAGTCAAGGGATCAACGGTTTGCTTATTGGCCACCGAAGATATGATGGACTCAGGGGAGGTCTGAGCCTTCGGTTCATAATATGTCAACTATCTAATGGTAACTATCTTTCCATTATGGGGAAAGGACATCTTGTAGTGAACCGCATATGGTATAACATACATCGCATAGGTGTAGCTACAACCCAATAGAATGTTGTAATATAAGGGGGAATCAATGACTTCTACATCAACGCAAGCTGTCTTTCCCGTAAGAGTAATAGAACAATTACGAAACAGGTCAAAGGGCTGGGAGGCGTGACCATCCCACGCTCGAAGAGTGATTATAGAATGGGAAAACTCAGGTGATCCAATTTGCTTCCAAATCGAACCTAACATCACGCAGGTGGATGCCCCCTCATCAATGATACAATAATAAACGTTGGCGTTTCGGATCTTGACTGGGATTTAAAAGGTGGCAGAAGTAGGAAGAGGAGGATGTTCTGACCAGTAAACATCAAAGATGATCAATTGATCATATAAATGATTTACAACACCCATGGAAGATATTAGAGATTTCTTTTTGTGAAGGGCATGACTAGAGGAGTTCCAACATTAAGATGGCAGCAAGAGATTGCACCAAATCATCTGTTATACTATACGAATGGGAAAATTTTCCAGAAGTAGCATTTCAGCATAGTGGTCCCTTAGGGATTTTGGTATGAACCCCTGCCTTAGGCTGATGGATCTGCAAAGGACCATTATTTGTCGAAAGAGGCTCTATAGAACCTGAAGAAGGTGGCTCGGGGACAAACATAGCGGGAGACTTGTTGTACTGATGGGACCAACTCCGAAGGTTGAGGTCTACAGTTATAGGTTGGTCAGAGTTCATCATGAGAATCTAGTAATCGGAGGTATCAGATGGAGGAGGTTGAGTGGCCACCTGACCTTCAGGTGGTTATGTAGCCAGAAATCCTTGCTCAGGGAAAGGATTAGTAAACATAGCCGGCTAACTAGGCATGGCATTGGGAGGAACAGAAGGGTGGGCTTGTTGTCCTTGCGATGTTGCTTGAGTCTCCAACGTCTGTCACATCTATGGTAAAAGCGGACAATCATGCATGTAATTACCATAAACACCGCAACATGAACAAGGCTTATTTGTTCGAACAGGCCTATCCTACTTGGGCTGAGTGCCTTATTGCTAGTTAGAAGTGTTAGGTGCATTATTTTTAGGATTAGTTCCAGGATTACTGGGGGAAATTTTATTTTGAGTGGCTTTCGTCTTCTTGTTGGAAGGAGTTGGATCTGTCACACTCTGTTGTGCGTACACTTTCCCTTGAGGGGGCGGTGGCTGTTGTTACGGGGGTTGAGAAGGCAAGGGAGGCGGAGGTGCTAATTCTTGAGGAGCTGGAGCACTAGGCTATGGATATAGATAATAAGGAGGTTGGGTAACATTGTGGTAAACAGGAGGTTGGGAAAAAGGAGGAGGCATGTTGTATCATGGATACATGCTACCGGGAGGGGGAAAAGTGCTGGAGGTGTTGGTCCCTCCTTGAGGAAAACCATAGCCCATGGGAGGCTGAGTGTATAGATGAGAAAGAGATCCAACGATACCATCGGCGGCATGAGATGCCCCTGCTGCATTGGCACCACCGAGTCTAGGAAGATCAGGTAGAACAATATAAACATAACCAGACTGAGCATAGATCAAGTCATATTTTAACGTAATCTGGAAAGTGGCTTCTTCGGTTTGAGGGAAATGTGATGCGACATATTTTCTTATAGTAGGAAAATTAGATCTAAGGAACTAGTTCATGTAGACACTGTCTTCAAAGGTAAGGGCTCGACATAGGCTCTTTCTTCTTCGTCATTCCTAGACATGATTGGATAGACGGGTTACAAAAAATTGACGAAAAGAAGTCAAAATTTTGGTACCAGTGTCATAACGGAGGGGAAGCTGGAAATAAGATAGAAAAACCCAGGCAAGAGTTGCAAAGGTGGTATGAGAGTATGAGGCCTGATCAACATACCACTTAGAAGCTTCGCTAGTAAGCATATGTTGGAACAAAAGAAGATGGACAGAGTCATCGGTAATGGAGTTAGACGAACACCACATATGGAAATATTGAACATGATTTGTAAGATCTTCTCCAGCAAGACCTTCAAACTTGGGGATGTCGGAAGGGAGCTTGGTCAGAATAGCAAGCGAACTAGTGTCATGGTGTATGGGGTCATTGATCAACTGGTTAAAATTGGGAAGACTGAGACCTGCCATATAGGGGAGTAAGGGAGCAGTTGGGGTAGTTCTTGTTGCGGTCCCACTAGTAGTATTCCCAGAATTAGGGCCGAGGATACTGCCAGTGTTAGGTTCTAAACTAGACATGGTGAAGGTGACAGGAGGAGAATCGAGAGCGAAACCAAAAGGGGAACCCAATGAACCAGAAGAGGAGTCGGAGTGCAGACTCGGTGGAGGACTAACTCGAATCCTACGTGGAGGAGTAATTATTCCTACCGGAAACTAAGGATGAAAGCTAATAAGTCTCTGGGATACATGCCTTGGAGGCATAATTATGAAGGCACAAACACAGAAAAAAGGGAAGAGAAACCAACAAGGGAAAGGAGGTGTAGGATCAACTGATTACAATGTTGAAACAAGGGAAAAGAGTTGTAGGTTCAATTGATTACGATGTTAAAGTCTTTGCTTGGTGGTGTTAATTAGACTCTTCTTCATTTATGGTGTGCGTGTTAAGTGTATAAATTTTAGTTTTTAAACCTAGATGTTTGTAGAGAAAAATAAAAAGTGTGATGTGTAACTATAAATAAACCTATATACAACAGTATATGAAATAGAAATAACATAAAATAAACAGCTAATTATGCATTAATCTAAACCCAAGGAGGTGGGCCTCTCAACAACTAGTATGTAGGTGTGCAAAAATCTAGTCAAAACACACCAAAATAGCTATTATATCTGAACTCGGGAGGGAAAATGATCTAAAGGTCAGATCTACTGGAAATAGGTGCAAAAAAACAACAAAAAATCAGAGGAAACATTGTTGTAGATGAGGTGGCGAAAGGCTATAACCTGGAAGGAAGCAGAGGGGACCCTAGATGAAAACCCAAACAAAACTGAAAAGAGGTGTTTTCGATGGATAAATAACCAATCTAAAGTGGATCTGAAGGTAAGGGATCAGATCTAAAAAACGGGTTGAACACACTGAAATTTCAAAAAACCTACAACAGCTAAAACTCTTTCACAAAAGGTGGAGGGTATTGAAGCCCTAGGGGGCTAGGTTCCCACTTTGATGAGTAATACAGAACAATTTTAGGTCCAAAACGGGTGGATATGGAGGTTGGAAAACCCTGAAGAGAGGCCCAGACAAGCCTAGAAAAATTCTCGCAAAAAGTTCAGGTCGCAGTTTCTGACCTGTTTTCTGCAGCGGTCGCAGGTTTTGGCCTAAAAAGTGTGACTGAAGCTTCTGGCACTCTCAGGAGTAGGTTTTAGAAGAATGTGTCGTCTCAACTGCAGTTGATGCATGTCACTTGTGTAATAGGTCCGAAAACACACGGAAGTTAGAATTTTCAATGTTTTAGGGTTTTATAGGTTAAAAACAACATCAAGAAAAGAAAAACAAGAAGCTAAAGAGAAATCCTAGGGTTTGAAGTAGCCAGATATGTAGGGATCTGAAAAATTACAGAGGTCATAATCATAAGCCCTTGTGGAGTCGCCAGTTCTTATTATGAATATTAATCGCAAGCGTACGAAAAAGGCTCACTTTAACTGTGCATAACAAACAGCCCTAACTGCAAAGATGGCTGCCAATATCTTTAGATATGAAATTTTCTGACCAAGATAAATGTTGCAAAAATCTAGATCTATGCATTAAAATACATTAAGAAGTAAATAAAAGCAAGAGTTGCTCCATGCATCCAACAGACAAGACAAGATTGTTTTAAAGAATTTTTGTATTTCTTGCCACCTGGGAAGGGAACATAGAAAGATGCTACCAGTCCCTCTCAATGGGATGGGCTCTTGTAACTCCTCAACACTTCAGATCTAAAATCCCTCCCTCTTGATGGTGTAGAAAACCCAAACAAAAATTAAACTCAAAGGGAGATCATAAGAAAAATGGTAGAAAAATATGACAATGATGGTGGATCAAAGTCAGACAAAAATTATAGATCTAGAGTGATATTTAGGCAACAAAAGGTAGTGAATGAATGGAAGAGCCCTTCTATTTATAACAAAATATTGATTTAGTCTAGATATTGATGCATAATTAAAATATTATTAACCAAATTAAGATCCAAATTTTATAGAATATTTTATTATATTTGTTGGAGGGAAAAATAATTTGACTTGGGTCAAATCCCTTTATAAATAAATAAATGATTTATTTATTATTTTAAGGATGTGGTTGAGTAATAATCAAATAAATAATGATTTATTTAATTATTTATAAGTGATTTAGTCACATTTAACAAGGAATATTTTTTAAATAAGGTTTAAATAACTATTCCTAGAAAATAATAAGATAAATAATCATTTATCTAATTAAGTTTCCTATTTTGGGTTAAATATGACCAGGAATATCAATTAAATTGTTGTTTAACTAATTATTCCTTGAGGAATATCTAAAAAATGTAGATTTATTTAATATTTCCTCATGGAGTTTCTTGCTTAGACCATAAAAAACTTAATAAATGTGGTTTACTAAGTTATTTTTCATAGTGAAAGAAATTTTACTTAGGGTAAAATTGGTCTTACATGGTGTAATTAGGTCCATCTAATAGTAACAGGTTAGATGACCAGAAAATGGTGTAACAAAACCCGCGCCCACCACCATCACTATTTCTATCAACACATCTTCAAAGACAAAGGCGAGATTTGAAAAGTAGTTACAGGTTTTACATGAACTTCAAACAACACTGGTTTCTAAAGTTCTTTGATATCTGTCAGCATGGGGAAAGTTGAAGGTTCTAGATATTTCAGAAATATTGCAGGTTACATTTAATAAAAATACATAGCAATTTAATAACCTAGAACATGAAGAAATAAGATATAAGACAAAGAAGCAACAAGACAATGCATTCAAGAGTTCAGTTCAAAAATCTTCACTTCTGTCTTCTACAACTATTCTTTCAGTTAGATTTAAATGGGATAAGATTCTAATGTATTGTGAGACTCGTAATGGAGGGATTAATGTGTCCTTTTTTTTAGAATGGATGGAGTTAGTGCCTCTATTATTATATACATGATTTGTAAATACCATTTCAAGGTTAAGGAATGTTGATCTTACTGAAGACTCATTATAATAAAGAAAAACCTTTCTGAAATTCATGCTGAAGGATTTTGTGTTTCAAGAAAATCTACTGTATGGTGTGTTTTCTCTTATGTATTAATTCCTTCTGATTATAAATTGCAGCAACTAGTAATTTGTGAGTAGGAGCTGTTAGAGAATACAACAGTGAATTATTTTCTTTCTAGTTTTCTACAAATTATATTTATGTTGTAGAGCAGGTTAGTGAAGATTCCATAAATGATTTTTAGAATACTTTATGCATGCAATCTAATTTCCAAGTGTTGTTTAATTTATATAAACAGAGTTTGTAAAAAAATTCATAATTATAGTTGCGTGACTAATTTAGGATCCAATTATTTCCTAGAATAGGTACCTATCCATCTCCTCGCCATTGTTTCACTCTACTCCCTATACTACTCATTTAGACATATAATTTTTAATTTCCACAGCCTGCCAAATGCATGAAAGTTTTGAAGGATAATTAATCATTTTAAACTCGTTTGAGAAGAAATCCCACCATTCAAAAAATTTTCAAAACCTTTAAAACAAAAACTTGAAATGAAATATAATGTCTAAGGCTTACTCCTTTTGCAGTCAAGAAGTGACTCCTTGCACTAAAAAAGACGATCCCCCATTTGCAAAAGGGACCAGTAACTATGACAGCGTGTAAGGGAGAGGGAGGTGCTATTTCCTTGTGAGTGAAGCGTCGACATCACTCACACCTTTTGACTATTGAAATATAGTCACAGAACAACATGGGCCAATAATATCCTACCCACAGAAATTTTTGGGCAGTGGGCATTTCAGAGAGGTGGCCACTGGCAAGCTCCACTATGATAGCCATTAAGGGCTTGCTCAACTTGGTCGTGAGTGAGGCATTGACGTAAAATGGTGTTGATGCCCATCAGTAAATGACATATCCCATGAGGAGGTATCAAGGGGCCTGATGATGGATGCGCATATGGTCGTCATGAGTGACATTTGGTTTGAACTTTTGAGTTCGTAGGAATAAGAGAATATCTCTGTACCAAGTGTCGTCAGTCATCACTAGGAAGAGATGTTCATCTGGTGGTGAATCATTGACTAGTGATTCTTTGGTCTAACTTGGGAGGTCAGCGATGAACTCAACTAAAATTAAAGCATTATGGCTCTTGGGGGAGCAAAAATTTAAGTCGAACTCTTGCATTATAACTAACCAGCAAGCATATTTATGTTTCATTAAATAGCGTGTGAGCAGGTATCTCGTGGGGTTGATATTTGCGATGACTATTGTAGTCTTTAAGATAATGTAGTGGCAAATTTTTTAGACTGTGTGTATCAATGCTAGGGTAGTCTTCTCTTTGGGCTCATATCTTAATGGAGGGCCCAATAAGTTTTTACTAACGTAATAAATTACGTGTTCTTTCCCATCAGGGCCCTCCTAGATTAACACCCCGACGAAAGCGGTCTTGGATGCTGATAGATACAGGGTGTAGTCCTTATCATAGTTTGGAGGATTGATTAATGGTGCTGAAGATAATGTGTCTTTCAGCACCTCAAATGATTGTTGGGCTTGATCATCCCATTTGAATCAGATGTCCTGAGGGAGGAGGTTTAGGAATCCCTTGGAGTTGCTTGAGGGTTGGAGGTGGGGTACCTCTCTGATAGCTTGGATCTTGAGGGGGTCCACACTAATCCCTTGTTGGGACACAATAAAATGTATAAGTCATCCTGTCATGACGCAGAAGATGCACTTGAGGGGATTCAAGTGTAGGTTGTATTGTCGACATTGTTGGAATACAAATCGCAGATCCTCAAGATGATCAGATCGCTTCTTGGATCGAAAATGAGGTCACCCAAGATGGATGAATGATTGATTGATGGATTCTATTGGTCTTCTCTGTTCATCGGATGAACTATTTTGTGCCTTGACATCCCTAATTTGACTCATATATTTATAGGTTTGCTTTCTAGTCATGGATTGCCAAGTCATTCAGGATTGATCACAGATTGGGCCTGAGGCTCTCCCTTGCCCTTAACAGGGTTCAATCACTCTGCATGTGACTGCTCGTCCCATCAACTGAATGGATGGGAGAGGAACCCTCAGTCTTGAGAATGGAATGACAAAACTTCACTTCCTTCTCTCCTACTTGGCTGAATTGATTGAGAGGAACTTACTAGTAGGCGAGGATGAGGTGTGTCAAGTCATGAATTTTATAATTCATGCCCCACTGGAAAGTGGCTCCAGCATTTTTAATACCAAATGGAATTACTTGATACGTGAACGTGCCCCACAAGGTGGTGAACATGGTCTTGTACCGATCGGTGTACTATATTTGGTTTTGGTTATACCCATAGAAACCATCCATGAAGGAGAGGGCCTCGTGTCTCGCACAAGCATTGATGACTTTGTCGATGAATGGGGTAAGGTAATTTTCCTTTGGACAGGCTTTGTTAAAATCACAAAAACTGGTACAAATGTGTATGGTGTCCTGGTTTTTCACAATAAGAACAAGTTTGGAAACCCATGATGTGTAAGAAATGCGGTAGATGAACCCAAATTTGTGAAGCTTATCGATTTCTCATTTAATTTATTCTGCCTTGGATGGGTGTAGTTGACGTTGTTTTTGGCGTACTAGTGGTACATTAGACAAAGTGTCAATGTGGTGCTCTACTATAGTGGGACTAAGCCCTGGAATTTCTGAGTATTCCCATGCGAAGAGATCAAGATACTCTTGCAAAAAATGGGTGTAAGAGGTTACCTCATGTGGGGAACATGCTTCCCCTAGCAATATTTCTTCGACCTTCTCATGATTTTGAGAGATATTCACCTTGATGGTAGGGGAAATGTTTGACATATTCCCTTCTTCGAACACATCGGATGCCAGAATGGGATTTTTGAACCAATCAAATTTCTCAAATGAAGAAAATATTTTGTTTTGATTGTGTAAATCTCTTGGTTTCCTTATTTGTTAAGGCCGAACGTCTTTTAAGGAAGAAAAAATGAGTGGTGATGCATTGCATCCCACTGATAATCTGGTTCCATCATGGCCTCAAGAATATCCTCTTTTAAGTGGAGCAAGGATCCTAAGGGGAATTGAGTTTGCACAATGCTGTGAGGAGGTGGTTCAGTCCAGACGCGATCGACAGGGTGCATATAGATTGGTTTTGCATCATCATTGGCACAACTACTCTCGTAGTTCCAGCTAACTCGACACTTATGACTAATGAGAAAATAGCATGAGTCATGGTTCTGATACATGATGATATGAATTGTATATGATGTATCATTTCATCGATGTTTGGTGGGGGAGGAATTCTTGGTGGTTTGCGTGAGAGAAAGTATAGGTTCCTCACGTGGCGTACTAAAAGTACTTGCATTTTTCGGGATTTGGAAATTCTGCTTGGTGCAGAGGTGCTTGAATTTTTCCATTAACGGGCATGCCTATGTTTTGTGGTTCTGGTCGATGCAAATGGTGCATGGTATCACAGTGCCTACCAAGTAGATGGTGTGAGAACCAACACTACTCTTCGTCCCTAAAGTGCATGCTCGAAAAGGATCAGTCATAGGGGAAAGATTTCATTGTTTCCATTTCTACTTTTTTGGTTTTGGGAGATATAGCTCTCTTGGGGAGTGTAGACTTAACACTACTCTTTCCGCTCGCAGCCTTGGGAGGTGCTCACAATTAGTTATATGGTGGAAATGCGAGCATATCCTGCAATAGCACCATGTGATCTTCTCTTGGTTAGAGAGATGCTTCTGAGGGGTAGGGGAGACCATGCGAAAGTTGTTTGTGAGGTGCTTTATTTCCTTACATTGATTGACTTGGTGGTATATTTTGTCACATAGGTTGCATGCCACCCTAGGTTGGACATAGGTCCTATTAGGTCGGTGCATCTTTCTGACTCGCCCAATGTTTTGGTATTGATATGGGTTGGGATGCCTAGGGGAAATTTGCCTTACATTATATTCTCTAAACTCGGGAATGACCATATCATGATGGTGTGTTTCCAATGAACGTATGATGTCAATTAGTGGGCGCACTTGAGGGATATAAGTGCGGTGTTGAAAATCATGGTCTCCCTGACATACTAGACAAGAATTTCTCTATTGGGTATTCCCTTCCCTTAGAGCTGGCGAGGTGATTGGGTACCATCTGCGTATCGATTCTAGGTCTGGGCATTTGGTGACCAAATGGTTGTGTGTGTTTCATAACGCAAAGGTTTTTATTCTTTGTGGAGGGTGGTTGGGGGTGGCTATGTGCCCCCCAACTGGTTGTTTTTTCGCTGACAGAAAGAGGATGGATCTTCTTGTCACCTCCTCTTGCGTTGTCGAGCTTTCCATGGATTCTGTATATAAGTCATCTTCTAGGGAAAGGTGTGTGATGGTCATGCGTAAACTGGCTAACGCTAAAAAAAATCGAGGGATGTACTGGAAATGATGTAATGGGTGATTTCTAGAACATATTTGACACGAATAGTAGGCTTCTCGTAGGCCAACATATAACACACGCTCAAATGGATACCATCTTTGGAACAGCTCCAGGGTTGCGCAGTTGGTGATGAAATGATCATGTTCATTCCAAAGTGCACAACTTTGGACAAGAGGAGGAGGGATGAATGGGAGTTGTTGTAGTGACTGTTGTGCCTTCTGAAGGTACAATATAATCCAAGGTTCTTCCCCTTTTGACTACATGGGGGGATCCTCTTGATATGATTGTTCTAGGGCATTTAGGGCATCCCTATATCTCGATATTTCAAGACAATGATGAGTGTAATTTCCATAACTGTTACAGATAGCTCATGTGTGGTTGGTGCACAATGCGTTGCCTTGGTTTTTTGTGGCTGGTTCCTTTTTACGGGAACTTTTCATCGCGATACTTCAATCAGAGATGAGGAGAGGTTTTAATTCGTCCAAATCTAGGCAGATATTGATAGGGTGGCCTACAATATCACACAATGCACAAGGTTGTAATTCCCTTAACATGATGGGGTTTTCTATCTTTTCCCTTTTTTAGGGTTTTCCTGGTCGCATTTATCGGCTTTATGACAAGAGTACCTTTAACCGGTATGGCTATGGATTTTTCCTTAACAAGTGGGGCCTCCTTAGGAGTGATATAGGTTAATCCTGTAGTAGTGATGCCTGTGTCTCCCATCATGGAAGGTGAGACCAAGTACCAAACTGGTATTGCAAAATATATGTTTGGCAACACTACTGTTGCCAAAAATTGTTGTGTCACAAAACCAGGTGGAGGGTATAGAAAAGGATTATGGGAGATGGCATAGGATAGAGAAGTTGTCGTGCTAGTAGCCTCAGTTTCATTACTATTAGTATCTATCTCCTAGCTAGTCTCGGTGCTTGATGATGACATCATGCACATTGGGGCCCTTGTGATATCAACAAATGATTCTAGTATGACACGGGGATCTCCTCTGAATGATCTGAGGATAAATGATAGTTTGAATTAGCCAAGGCCATATTCTTGGTACCGTGTGAGAGATTCTGTAGATGTGTCTACATAGCGTAGAACAACGTTGGTGTTCGTCATCGGTCGCCTGTCATGGTATGTTAACTGGTCGACGTTGATGATGCGATATTTGTGGGGAAAATCATGATCTGAAAGACGGACAATTCTATGGCAGACATTGCGTACATATAACACCATCCAAGGAGTATATTGTAGTCAATTTGAGCATCGAAGACCTAAATTTCTACAAGAACTGTCTTTCTGGCCAAGTAAACTGGGACATTTTGATAAAGACCAATGGGAGCAGAAAGGCGACCGTCATATGCTCGAAGTGTGATGTTTGATGGTTTTAGTTTTGGGGATCCCAACTTTTTCCAAACACTTTTTGACATGATGCATGTAGATGCACCCTCATGAATGATACATCGGTGGATATTAATGTTCTGGATTGACACCAGTATCTGGAAGGCGACCAATGAAGGAAGTCTAGGGGTGGCTTTATCTAAGTCAAAATCTATTAGGCATGAATCGACAGGTTTGATTGCGCCTAACACAAAAGGTAAGGCTTTCCTTTGCTTTGGGAAATATTGCAGGACTTATAAAGCTGACATGGTAGCGGGAGAATGCGCTATGTTTTCCCCGATGCTATAATTATGGGCCGCTTTGGAGTGGTGTCCTTCCCGTATTGTTGGACCCTTAGCCATTTTTTCCAAAGCTTCAATAGGAATTTTGTATATATTCAATGGTGTTGTAGGTGCACTCATGCTAACCCCTGATGCACTAGTGTCTAGCAGGGTATCATTACTTCAATTCTATGTCTGAAAGAAAATTTCCTTGCTAGTCATATATATTTCATGGTTTTTTTTTCTAGAATCATTGGGGGGTGTTTGTTGTTGTTGGATACTAACCGCCACTTGGTGGGGGAAGGGCTCCTGCATTACAGATGTTTGTTGTGTAGGTCCCCCTTATCCTCAGTTACCTTGGATCTTCTTTAACTCAGGGAATTTGGGACAGTGATGAGTGTAATGGCCATACTCACCACAAATTGCGCAAGAGTGGTTGGTCTGAAGATTAGCCCTCTTTTTCTGCCCTTGGGAGTTGTTTGGCTCCTGGTTTTGATTTTGGTTGGGGTTTCCCCCAGCCTGAGATTGCAGAGGATGATTTTGGTTACCGCCCCCTATCCAGGATCTCCCTTTTGTCTATTTTTTGGTTTCTTACTTGTCACGTTAGGAGGATAACTATGATTATCATGGTCGTATGGTTGGCACAGTTGGTCCTGGGAAGGTTGCACAAATTTCATAGGGGGTTTTTTTTGCATCAGTGAGTTCTGTGCTGGGGAGTGGGAATATTGAGGTTCCCATCCCTGTTTTGTATATTGTTGCTAGGGGGGAGTTGTTTCATCAGCATTCTTAGCTGTGTACTGGGTCCCTTGTCTGGGAGGGTATGAATCTGCTTGTTGATGATGGTACGATGACACCCTATTGGTCATGTTCTGCAGAGGTGCATGATGACTCTGATGATATCCTGGTTTTGGGATGTTCTGGTTAGGATCATACATGTAACCAAAGTACAGGACACTACTGTTTAGGTGACATTGGGTCAGTGACCCTATCAATCCATCTGGAGTGTTCAACGCGCCTGGAAATTCTTTATAAGTTTGTAGGTGCGGGATGTCAGGAAAGATGTTATAGATGTATCCGAAATGAGTGTATATCAGCTCGATTTGCTGGGATTTTCTAATGGCATCCTCTTTAGAAGTAGGTCCTTGAGTTGCCACATCATTTGAAATCTCTGCTGTGAGAGTTTTTAGGAATAGGTCCAACAAAACTCAATCGTCAAGTTTAGATTTACACAAACTTCGACCTCGTCGCCATTCATCGAGATGGTTTGAGATATGGACAGTTGGTTTTTGTCTAAAATGCGTCAGTAACTCCATTCATGTATTGTGGTGGATGGGTAACTAGAAATACGTAAAGAACGTAGTAACGAGGGCGCTAAAGGTTCCATGTGAAGCATAAGGCTGCTCTATATACCATTTCATGGCTGGTTCGGTTAAGGTGCACTGAAATAGTCTTAATCAAATAGTGTCATCAATAATATTTTTCAAAGAACACCATAGGTGGAAATTCATTACATGGTTTTTCAGGGTCTTTCGCTTGCTTCCCTTCGAATTTGGAATGTCTGAATGGAGCTTCGTTGGCATGGGGGGCCAAATGGGATTTTATGCAATGCGGTCATTTGTTAACTTTGATAGATCAAGTAAGTTGAAAGATACTAGAAAAGGTAACTGAGTGTTGAGTGTCACTGTAGACTATGAAAACATAGGATTCTAGTTTTGTATGGGGTTTTTCTGTGACATACCCAACTGTGTATTATGTTGGCTCCCTGAATGGGTAGCGCTCCTCCGTCCACTAGGGGTTGTGGGATGAGTGGTGTGTGGTGACCCTGAGGGGGTTTCCACCAGTGTGGCATTAGGTGACCCTGAGGGGGTTTCCACCAGTGTGGCATTAGGTGACCCTTGGGGGTTCCCAGCTAAATACGCCATGATAAGGGATGAACCAATAAGGGTATTTGTGTGTTTTCTTTGATGCTTGAGTGTAGTTGGGTCCGGCATGGTGTCGACTAGGTTTGATTTTGGAAATATTTTTTCATTGTTATGAGAGGAGAGATATTATGTATCAAATAAAAAATTGATCGCATACATAAAAAAAAATGAAAATAAAAGATTAATTTCCCTTTAGATTAATCCTATGTGATTAGTCAATCAAAAAATGGTTTTGTTGTTTTTTGTATGATACTCAAAAATCCCAGAATAGCTAATCATCCTCACACTCTCAATTGTAATTGGGTCTTGCAAAGATATTTTCTGGGGTACTCGGGCCAACGTCTCGAAATAACTTGCGACACTTTCTAGTAGTCGAAGAATCAACCAAGGTAATGGAAAGAGGATCTGGTGCTTCCTGTTGGTGTCCCATCTTTTGATAGTTTGGCCAATCAAAAGACAAGGCAACATCAGAACCAATCTTTAGAGTTCCAGGATATAGTCCTCTTGTTCTCATAGAGGGATCTCTCAAATTTTTGTTTGCAAGGGTTTATCTTGTGTGCTTTGAGTATTGGTTTTAGACTAGTTATTAAGTACATGTGTTTGTTTATTTGTTTGGTTGAATTGATACAACATAACATGAAAGGTATAGGAAATATATATAGAAAGGAGAAATATCTGGTTCATTGAGAAATGGAGTCAAGAAGAGGTCATAACATACTCATCAATGGATATGGGATATCAGAGGGCAAATCTAACTTGGCCACAGGATCCTTTGGTTTTGGAATGAGATGGACATCAATGATTTGGAAAGAGAAGTTTAAGTCTCAAACAAAGGGAATTTGAAAGCACAACTTGAACAATAAAGAGCTATTTGGTAGACAGGGCTAACCATAAATTCTACAAATCACACCTTTAAGAAAATAATGATTTCAAAACAAATTTTAAAATGAAATCTAAGATTCGGGGAACACCCTATTTCCCCAAATATTTTATTTCAAATGACTTAGAAAACATAAAAGATTCACTGATAATTGAAGTCATAGAAGAGGGAACACCTAACACATCTATGATTGCAACTATAAAGAGCTTTAATACAATTGTTTAAGTAAGGACAAAGTGAAATATCATAACAGACCTCCTTGGCTTACTGTAAACAGAAATAATTCAAAGGGAGACTTCAATAACAACATTTTAAGTGGTAGCAGACAAGTAGGGAGAACCATAAATCACGCTGAAACCATATTATTCAAACTGTCATAGAAATAAACAAGCATGAGGACTAAAGAGAGAGATTAAATACTCTAAAATACCTCAGCAGAAGAAAACATGAAACAATGAAGGATGAACAAGTCTAAGGTGCTTCCAGGAGTCATTTCTTAGCCTAAAACTTTCAACCTATTGTAGTAAGAAATTATAGAACATAATGAGAATAGGAGAAAACATTAAACAGTTCATAATACTTCACCAACAAACAAGCTCATGGTTCCAATGATAGAGCATTCTCAGGAACAAGCATGCAACAACATCATCAAGGCTTCCAAGACTTCAATTTGTTCTTCAACTTCAACAAACTATGTATTATTTCAGAGAGTTTCAGTATTACAACTAGTGATTAACCAACCAACACTTTCTCATCTTCTCCAGTAGTATTTATAAAAAAAATGAGGAGGTGGAATGGGATAAAATATCTTCTAAGTTCAATTAATACAGTGCACTATCTCTGAGGGGCTTAATAGAGAAGATTTTTGGTATTTCCCCTGTATTAATTGGTTTACATTAACTATTAGGCTTGTTCGAAAGAATTTGTTGACTTCAAGGCTCCTCATTATCCTTGAAATAACTTATGATGACAGTTTACAATAAGTTCCTTTGGTGAATTAACTGTTCAATTGTATTGACGCAAAATATCTCCTGGTCTGGTAATAACTTTGGCCTTCCTTTCATTGATTTGAGGTTGTAGGTGGCTCTGTGGTAGCTAGTGGATTCAATTAGCCCCTGATGTGGCAGCGTAGGCTCTTTGTCTGAGAAAACACTCATGATTTTCTTCAAACTATGTTTAGTTGGGAGGATTAGGCTTTTAATAATCAATTTTAGTCGTAATCCCCCACAAATCTGTCTTCAATCTTCCGTGCTGGTGCATTTTTGTCTCTTGACACTGATATTCTTTGATTTTTGATTGAATTGTTGTGTTTATTGGTGTGTAGGACTGTGCAGGGGTGATATGGCATCAATATCTCATGAAACACCGATGAAACGTGAATTTTAAACTCTGCGAATGATTTTCTTTAACGAATCGAAGGCGGGAGGATCGTCACCCTCTTCCTTTGAATTTTCTCCAGACATAGCAAAAAATCATTTGAACCCTGCCAAAATACAAAAACATTATGAAATCATGCATGTATATGTTAACTGCTTCAGAAGGCGCGTGGAGAGAGTGTGGCCGTTCGATGGCATCATCCAATGGTGGAGATTGATTAGAGGAGGTCAAAGGAGAGCGAGGGATGAAATTAAATCAGAACCGTTGATCGTGCAGAGATCAACGGTCGGGAGCGAGGGTGACTAAACAACGTGAAGGAGTCACGTTATTTAGAAAAATAAAAAATAAAAATGGGAAAAAAGGTTTAAAAGCTTTGTTTCGGCAAAAAAATGATCAAAAATCATGTTCGGGGTGTGGGACGATCATGGGTCATCGGATGAGATCAGACCATGTGATCAACGATGGAGAACAGGCACCAATAAACCTTAGGGAAATGCCGAGACATCAAATTTTCAATAAAATCCAGATGAATAAAACTCCCGGGCCTGGAAATGTTGACTGGATGAGGAATCAGGGTGATGAATTTTGGGCCATCGATCTGCAGATCAGATCAACGACGAAGATGATTTTAACATTGCATCGTACCCCGAGTTATCTCACGGGCATCTTCGGAGAGCAACTACCATCCGATGAGCGGCCTCAGATCGGACGATGCGCATCAATATCACGCCCACTTCACAGTCGAACTTTAACATGCGATGAGTGGCGGTTTTTGAATAGTGCTCAATACCACACGTTGGGTGGTGAATGGAATCACTATGAAATAGAAAAAACTTCCCCGCTCACAAAAGCGGTGTGATGAAATCCGCTCGGTTTTGCAACAGTAAGTGGTTGGTGGGGATCACCGGGGCGATGGATTGCACACTGGCAAAAACTTTATTATATAATAAAACCAACAAATTTATATAAAACTAAGGTTTAAACTTCGGGGCAGGAGATTAAATTTAAAAAAGGTTCGGCGCCCATCTATGGGGCCATGGGTTATATGGAAAACCATATGACTGGGGGTTTATGGAGGAAAGGGCTAATCACAATCGGGTGATGCAATAAGTGCTTGGAAGGCTGGCGCTTGGTTCTAGCACCAAGACACATGGAGTGTAAGGGTTAAAGACTTAACCCAAGGGGGCTTAAGTCTATAATATATAAAAAACATGATTTTTATATATTTTCAATGATTTTCAAAGGAGTTTGAGGGTTTCGATAAGGCTAAGAAAGGGTCTTAAACCTTATCAAAGGGATTTTGATGAAGGGGAAAAGGGGAGAAACCTGAAAATGAGGGATTTTCATGGGAAATGGAGGAATAAAAATGAGGTTAGTTTTGGAAGAGGGGAGAGGGGAGAAATGGTGTTTGCAGCAGTATTTCCTCAATGAAATTAGCAGAATTTCAGAGTTTTTAAGATAGGAACAGCAGTGAATATTTGGACAGAGGCATGAGGCCTTCAAGAGTCTTCAAGAGCTAACACTTTTTAGCAATAAAAATTTTTCCTTGAAAGCTCCAAACAATTTTAGCCACCTTTTGGTATAACAAATTTTATAGGTGGCTAACAGTGGCTCCACTTGGGGATGGTGCCTTCTTGAAGGCATCAAGAACTTCAGACTTGCATTCTCTCTGGAAGGCTAACCTGTGCCTCATCCATTGGGTTTCCCTTCATTTGCTGGGATAATATTGCTATGCTCTGAAACATATTAGCAGCCATAAAAACAATAGATCTCTTATCAACAAGCTTTCTACCTACCCAATCCTACTGATATAACATTTTTTCTTCTTTAGAGTGCACTTGGATTGGCAAACTCTTTCACAACATTTTATTCTTTTGAAAGCAGGAAATATAATCTATTTCTACTTCTTATTTCTCGATGGACTCATATTAAACAATTGAGCCCATATGATTCTCTACTTAATCTACTGTCTGTTGGGATTAAACTGTCCAACAGACTTTATTCTCTAAATTCTACAATAGAAATTTAAAAAAAATTCAAGTCATTATTGAATAGTCTAACTTGATGCTGGTCTATGGCATAAAAACAAGCTACACATAGACATTATCTTGCACAAAATTTTAAAACAAAAAGGAAGGTTTATGATCTGAAAATTCAAAGCATTTCCTTCACCCTTTTTTATAGCTCTGTTTTTGAATTTGTTTGAGTTGTTTTTCTTCTATCCACTGGCTCAGATTTTGAGCTGATTAGAACTAGTTTTACATATTTTGTGACTCACGACTTAAAACATATTTGAGTCATTCTCTTTGCTTGGAAATTTAGGTTCGGATTTTGAGCATATTTGAACCTTTAATTTCTATCCTAATCTATCTACTGATAAGCCAAGATTAAACAGTTTGGAAAATCGAATTCACCATCCTATCAGCAGAAAATTTAAAGCTAATTAGCCAAGATTAAGCTGTTTGACTAACTAGAAGTGTGTTCTTCAGGAGTGGCATTTGAGCTTGCACACTTTCATATTTGTTTCTCTTTTTTGGTATGGGGCTATACCTTTATTGTTTTTTACAATCTGCCCTCTTTTCTTTCTTTCTCTGTTTTTGTATTTTTTATTTTTATAACTTTGAATGCAATGTTCAGACTATGATATTTACGATGACAAAATAGAATGCTTTGAAACTTATGATTCTTGGCAGAAGTAATGCTTGAGCATTCTGCCATTGACAGGACCTCCATACAGATCTTCTCCATTCAATTCTTTCAAGAAAAATGCATTGTGACCCCTTTTAGCATGAACAATATAGGTACCTTTCCACAAGTTCTCAAACTTGCCATGTTTTCCCTTCTCTTCTCTCCTTGAATCCCACTTAAGAACAATATTTCCAACTTGGAAATTGTCTACCTTAGTTCTCTTATCATAAAGCTTCTTCATATATTCTTGGACCAACTGTGTTCTCTCATAAACTTCTTCTCTGGTCTGCTGTAAATGGATAGTTTGATTTATTATCCTCTGCATATCATTCTCTTCAACCTGCACTTCTTGAAGGAGCTTCATGACTGGCACTCCTAATGAGGTGGGAAAGACTGCATCCATTCCATAGACTAGTTGATAGGGGGACATATTTATTGACTTCTTTGTAGTTAACCTATCAGCCCATAAGGCATGAAACAATTTATTGTGCCATGATTTCTAATTTTGTTCCAACAGTTTTTTAATGATATTGATGAGGCTCTTGTTGGAAGATTCAGCTAATCCATTTCCTTGGGGATAGTAAGCAGTGGAATGGCCCAACGTTATGTGGTATTTGTAACAGAAATCAACCATCATTTTAGATTTAAAAGCAACAGCATTGTCTGTTATGAATTTTCTGGGACAACCAAATATGGATAGGATATTTGTTTCAAGAAACTTGATAATGAAAGAGTCATTAGCATTCCTGGAGGGTATAGCTTCTATCCACTTGGTAAAGAAGTCAGTGGCTATGAGGATCCACTTATGTTGAGATGAGGAGGATGGATGAATTTCCCCAGTTAAGTCTAAACCCCATTGTTGAAAAGGTGCCTCAACTCTGATAGGATGTAAAGGTAAGCGAAGGATTTTTCTTTTGCCATCAAAAATTTGACACTTATGGCAAGACATGACCAACTTTTGAGTGTCTGGGAAAAGGGTAGGCCAATAGTAACTAGACCTAAGAATTTTATTTGTTGTGGACTTCCAGTAGAGGTGTCCTCCACATTCTCCATCATGCAACTCATGCATGATTTTTCCTTCATCGTCTTCAAGTAAACATTTAAGAAAAATTCCAACAGCATTTTTCCAATATAATATCCCATCTACAATGCAAAAAATCAAAGCTTTTTGTTTCAAAAATCTAGCTTTAGTTTTAGACAAAGAAGGAGGGGTATTTAAATATAAAAGCACATAAATAATGTCAGCATAGCAAGGAGAATTCAGAAATGTTTCTTCAATAAAAGGAGCAGTAGATTCTTCTATTTCTTCCAACAAATCTACCATATTCATGTATAGTGCTTGAAAGTTAGACTCAGCCATAAGTTTTGCTAATCCCTGCCCTTTAACTAGTTTGGTGGGCCTGATTTCTAAGTCATATTCAAGAATAGTTGCAATCCATTTTCCCCTTTTACCATCAGGGTCTTGACTTAGAATGTCCTTGACAACAGTATGTGGAACAAAAGCAATTATGCGAGAGTGTAAAATACAGACCCTAAAGTCCTTTAATGCTTTCACTAATGCTAATGCTTGCTTCTCCATGATGTTATATTTGAGAGGATCATCTCTTAAGGCCATACTAAAGAAGGATATTGGTTGTTCTTGCCCCGAATCATTATTTTGAAGTAAAAATGCAGCTATTGTATGTTTTGATGCAAAAGAAAAGATATAAAATTCTTTGGTGAAATCTGGACTAATTAGGACTGGTGTTTGAGTAAGAGCTTGTTTGACCAGTTTGAATGATTGTTTAGCTGGTAAAGTCCATTTTACACTGACATATTTCTTAAGCATGTTTGTAAATTTTTTTAATAGCTCAGCAAGATTAGGGATAAACCTCCTCAGAAAATTGATCTTTTCGATGAAAGATTGCAACTCTTTGAGGCTTCTTGGATGACTGATTTGTAATATGCCATCTATCCTTGTAGGGTCTATTTTGATTCCCTCTTCTGAAATTATATGGCCAAGAAGTTTACCCTCTTGGAGACCAAAGAAGTGTCTTCTTGGGATTCAATAACAAGCCAAATTTCCTACACTTCTCAAAAAATTTTCTTAGGTGAATCAAATTTTCTTCATCAGTTTTTGAGAAAAAAGTTATGTCATCAAGGTAAATGATTATTAAATAGCCAATATCTTCAGAAAAGGCTATGCCCATGGCCCTTTGGAAGGTGGCCCCTGCATTCATTAATTTGAAAGGCATTTTGACATACATAAATGTGCCCCAAGGTGTAGTGAAAGCAGTTTTGATTTGATCACTTGGGAGCACTAACACTTGGTTGTAACCTGAGAACCCATCTAAGAGGGATATTCTTTTGGATCCAACTACTCTTTGAAGTATATGGTCCATTTTAGGTAAGGGGTAGTTGTCTTTTAGATAGGCTCTGTTTAAATTTCTGAAGTCAATACAGAACATAATTTCCCTTGTCTTCTTTCTAACAGAAACTAAGTTTGATACCCACTCTGAATATCTAATTGGTACAATGATCCTAGTAGCATGTATATTTTCAATCTCTGCCTTAACTAAATGTAATAAAACAGGGTTTATTCTCCTTATTTTTTATTTAAAAGGCTTTTGATTTTCCTTCAAATGTATTTTATGCTGGATGATGTTTGTATCATACGATTTTAGGTCCTTGTATCCCCAAGAAAAAACATCTTTAAACTCTTTGAAAAACTCTATGTATTGCACTTTTATGTGAGCTGGGAGAGTGCTGGATAGTTTGATCATCTTGGGTTCTGCTAGGCTGCCTAGGTTATGCTCTTCTACATTCGTTTCCATAGGCTCCATTCTGGGTTCTTTGGCTACATCGTTAAAACAAAAAAGGTGTTCTAAAGGTGCTAGACCTCTTGGAATTTTATCATTTTTGCATTGTAAAACTTCCAAGTCTTCTTGGTCTATGTGGTTAATTGAATCTGCTTCAAAAGTATTATCATAATGATTTATATCGGCAATATATGTCATTTCATCTTCTGGGATTTGTTCAATATACAAACAATTTTCTTTATGGCTGGTTTCTGATATTGGTAAGCTGAAATCATTTTCTGATTTCAAGAAATAATCTATGTGTTTGTCAGAATCAAACAGTTTCCAGTTATCTTCGTTATCAGGCATAGTAGGCCTGTGTTTTACCTTTACGCTAAGTTTTTCATTTATCTCAGGTATTTGACAATTTCTGGAGTTGAAAGCAAGTTCATTTGCTAGATGATTCAGTGCTCTAGGGATGAAAATAAGTTCATACTTTTCAAAGGTTTTCAATAGATCAAGGGCAGTGTTGCGATATTCCCTAAGCCTTGGATTTCTAGCTGAGTATTCTCCTTTGACTTGTCTTATGATAAGTTCAGAATCTCTGAAAATTGATATCCGTTGGGCTTCTAACTGTTTAAGCAATTGTAAGCCTAGGAGAAGTGCTTCATACTCAGCAATATTGTTAGTGCATGGGAAATCCAATTGATATGAAAAAATCTGATTTGTATTTTGAATCCACACACCTGCTCCTGCACTTGTTTTATTACAAGATCCATCAAAGTTTATTGTCCAAAGTATGTCATCCTTATTTTCATTCTCTCGTTGCTTTTGATTTTCAATGTTTTGCATTTGATGTGAGGGAAGATTTGATTGTTCTGGTGAATTGATTTGGTCTATGTTTTCCTTATCTTGTTGAGTAATTTCATCTTCATTACATAATATAAATGAATCTAAACTTGATTGAATAGAATAGATTGGAGATTTTTTTGGTTTGTCTATGTTGCTCACCATGTACTTCATGTGAGATTCCATGTATAGTCTTATGTTTTGGTTAAAAACATGGATGGTGGAATAAGACATGTCCATTTGAAGGCTTCCCTGAAGTTTGGCTCCCCAATATCTTTTTAAGAGCATGCCATACTTAGGGGGAATGTCAGCTACAACTGTATCCATGACTAAACTCTTAGCAAGAATTTGAGATAAATGAACACACAAATCTTTGATTAAACCCAAACATTTGACTCTACTTGAGTCAAAGGAATACAATTCTTTATATGGTTTATTAATTTCTAATTCTAAGCTTTCCATCACTACCTTGGGCATTAGATTGTGTGAAGCTCCTGAGTCTAACATGGCATTGTGTAAAATTTTCTCATGTATGTTCAAGCTAACATAGAAGGGAGGGACAACCCCTTCTTGGTATTTTCCTTCAACTTCTGGACCAGACAACAACTCAAGTTTGTCATCTGTCAAGTTTAAGGTGTCAGTATCACCTCCTAAGTTCAAAGCTTTCAAAACATGGTTTTTTTACACTTCTTGGGTTACTAGTTCAGCTAGGGGAATGGTAATTTTATCTTGGCGATCTCTCCCTCAAGGCTGAAAGGAACAATTGACTTGTTCATATTTACATCTGGCTTTTCAATTGAATTCTTTTCAGCACTTTTGATGTGTTGAACCTTGTTTGGACTGGTAATTGGGACAGTTTTATTAGGACCACTAGCTAAAGTGCTAGGGGTACTCTATTCAACATCTTGCTGGACACTTTTGTCTTTTTTTATGTCTGGTTTCTTGGTCAAAATATTGGTTTTGTTAGCGCTCAAATCTACCTTAGGCTGAAATAAGGTAAAACTCAAGGCTACATCAAACCACGCTCAGCCTCGTAGCTAGCCCTACGAGGACAGGAGAGGGCTCTCTCCGGGTCTATCTCGGCAAAGGATATTCAAAGGGGCTGAGATGACTTATAATGAACAATGAATAATGATTTTAGGCTAGTAAAGAGATAGGAAAGTTTGATTTTTATTTTTTTGGTTTTTGTTGGAGAAATGGGAAAAACAATTTTTGGGTCCGGGGATAAGGCCAGATCTTTGCAGAATTCGAGTTGGGGCGACGTAGGCAACAGTATTAATGCTTTTTGATTAAGTGTCTGGATGGATCGGAATGAAAAGGAGCTGAAGAGGGAAAGGGAGAACATGGATCCTCTCCAAACAGGCGAAAACATGTAAAACTAAACAAATTCAGAGGCAGAGCACTGAAATCAATGGATTCAACCTCGTTTACTCATTCATTTAGTTTCAAAAGCATAAGAAGGGAATGGCATACATTAAACATGAAAGAACTTACAATAAACTGAGAGAAAACACCATCAAGAACTGAAAGCCACAAGAATCCCAACAGGTGCTGCAAAACCTCTGATCTTTCCTTAGCCAAAATATGAAAAATATGTACAATAGTGTGCCAAAATCTTCCCAAGAGTCCAACCTGTAGAATGTCTCAAAAATTACATCATATAGGCCTCCTAACCCCTTCCCACACCTCTAGGGGTCGAATTCCTCCTTCTAGGAGTAGTTCCAACTAATTCTAAACAAGGAGCTAGAATATAGGCATCTAAACAACTTGCCTCTAAAAGGGAGGAAACTGATTCTTACATCTGATTTTTACTTTTTTAGGAGTGAATCATCTAGAATAGGTAAAAGTGAGTCAAAGTTACATTCCAACCATCAATTTACATCATGATAACTCAAAAATTTCATCCACAAGCAAAACTGGTTCAACTGGCCGAAATTCTGAGCTGGAAGGTGAAAAATTGACCAAAAATCCATATGCGTAGCGCGCCTGAGCCATATGCGTAGCACATCTTTCATCCTGATTTTGGGGCACTTCCCGGCATCCAAATTGAGCTCATGATAGCTCGTTGGAAAGCCCTGGATGTTGGATATCCAACCCAAGTAGAATTTCCCAATGTGGAGCTCATTTGGCCCTCCAAAACTTCATTCTCCCAGAAGTACTTCCTGCTGCTGCAAAAGGTGGCAGCAAGGTGGTTTTCATGGTGTTTTTGGGCCTTTTGATCATCCAGAACTTGATGAAATGCTTCAGAAATACTTTAGCATGCATAAATTACCATGAAAAACCCAGAAATATAAAGTTTTCCTCCAGCAAGTGTCTCAATCATAAGCGAGCGCGTCGACGCGCTACTCGTATAGCTGAAAAATCTGTTTTGAGACCAAAATATTTCAAAATGACAAAAATTTCTCCGAATTTGCTCAAATTCGGAGCGAAGACCCTCCATCATGTATCATGCCCAGCCAACGAAGCCTCGGCCAAAATCCGAAGTGGATCAGGCCTTTTCCGCCGTTTTAGTGCTTCGCTCAACCTCCTCTTCAGAATCTTCATTCTCGCTTTGCAGACATGCATGCGAGCCCAATAATGACCTTTCATGTGACGAAGCATGTCTTTGTCTCTGTTGGCCTTCTCCAACAACTTCTCCAGATGAATGTTAACATGCGTGAGTTCAGTCTCTCGCTCAACTGGTGTCATGTCACCTGGTCTCTTCCGGGCCAATTGTCGATCCTCACGGATTCGCCGCAGCTCTAACAGTGTGTGCTCATCTTCTAGCTGTTTGTTGCGCTGCTCCAGGTAGTCTATCACCCACTGAGCCCTCTACAATTTCTCTTTCAGCGTGTCATTCTCAGCCTTTTGCTCCTGGATGATCTCTTTCAGTTTCGAGCTAGGAGAGCTCGCATCAACATCAATGATCGTGAAATCAGTGTCTCGGCCTCCTGATGGACCCTCATCATGCATAGGCCTCTTGCCTCTGGATCTGTACCTGTGCTGAAGAAGAAGGCGAGACCCATTCCACATCATGTGGAGATAATACTCGCTTTGCTGATGGAGTCAACGAGACCCCTTCCACCCCGGGTGGAGATAGTACTCGTCGTGTAGCTGCAAATAAGGCCCTGTGGCCTCGCTGGTATGTCACATACAATGGGACACTGATATGCTCGATCTCAGGGATGTCCGGCTGATGTAAAGGCTCTCTCTCGTCATGAACTGCCTCGGGAGGCGGCTGCGGCGCTGTAAATAAGTCACGAGAGATGAAATCCTCCCAAGTAATGCCCTGCTGTGTCAACTGATGTACCACTACGATCTTGATCAGCGCGTAATGATATATACTTCTATGCTGTTGTGCTGGGGTCTTCTTCTGTACAAAAATAATCATCCTCTCTATGTTGCGATACATGAAGTACGGAATGTTCATCATACGTACCCTCGTGAAATGCATCAACAAACGGACATGGTACGCATAGAGACGTGAGAATCTGCCCTCGCAACTGAAATACCGAATGATGAGTTTCATCAATGGTGAAAACTCATCCTTCAAGAATCTAAAAGGAAAAACCCTGCTTAGGTGCCTCATATACCCAGGTTTGATGTATGGCTCATAGTGGAATTTCTCTAACTGCTGACGTTTGTTCCATTCCTCTCCTATATTTGGTATCCCGGTGGCCTGAGCAATAGTCTCTCGTGACAGAATGAAATCTACTACGGTGAGGTTTACACAGCCATCATGTAAATGTAGAACAAATAGACGAGCCAGTTCACGATGATGCCGGGTTTGTGAAATCATCTCAGAGTATTGGAAACATGACTGATGCTGAAAAAAATCCATTGCAAGCGGGCAAGCCTGCAATTGAGCCAAATAAGTAGGCTCCTCTCTGAGATGCTTACCACCTTTGCCACTTTTGTGAGACCTCCATGGCACATTACCCTCTGCTATGGAATCACTGTCATACTCCCGCTCATAAACTGAATCCGTCTCTGACATGGCTTTGAAAACAAGATGTCTACAATATGTATGTTGATATAGGTGTAGTGAAGTCAAAAGTTTCAATGTATGCTCAAAACCCAGATATGTTGCATATGTACCAAAGCATCATAAGAAAATAAGCCACAGTGGTAATAGCTTTGTTTAAGTGGATTGGCATAAAAACAGTCACTGCTTTGATCACAAGTGAATTATACAAATGAGTAGAAAGTGTAATGTAGTGTGCAGCCTTTGTAAAATTTGTCAAAGGGGAAAATGAGTATGAGACTGTGTTTTGTCAATGGAGAATAGGAAACACTGACAATGACCATAGTGAAACCATAGCAATGTTAACAGTGCTCCGATAATTTCAATGGGGATATGGACAAGTGAATCATGAGACTATGTGAAAACATGAATAAGGAGCATTGCTAAAATTAGGATGGCAGTCATAGTGACAACAGTGGTGAGATGGCAAACTGAGAGCGTGAGGGCCGTGACACTTTGAAAATAGATGCATAGGTATATATATCAATCAATACAAGCTGAGAAATCCTTCACAAGACCATCAATATGTATTGAAAACCCTAGGAAATGAATCTGCTATGAACATAGGGTTCACTTTGTTAGCCCCCCTATGAAATTTTTGACAAGCAAATAGGGGGCTAAATCATTGTTGAGCCTTCAAGGAATGCATTTCCTCTGAAAACACAGTCTCCTTGAAGCCTCCATGTGCCTTTTATCCTTTGATAAGTTCCCCTCTGCTGATCTCCCTTTTAAAGCCTCTTTGCTGGTGAAGAAATGCCCAAAGACATCCTTTTCTCCCTTATCTCACCCTCACTTAGCCTCTTTTTTTATTCCCCTTGTCTTCCCTTCTATTTCCCTTTTTACCCTCTCAATTTCCCCAAAATCCCCTTAGAAATTCTACCCTTACCCTTTGTTTAACCTTTTTCCCCTTTCTTCCTCTATCGTTCCCCTTTAAACCTTTAAATCACATTAAGTGGTATGGGCGTGAACACTTCCGCCTTACTGTCTTAATGAGACTCATTTATTTGCTTATCTACTTCTGCTTCTTCCCCTTCTCCTATATGTAATCCCTGAGAACGAGTTGAAAAGGTTGTTGTTCAGTTGTTGGGCATTTGTTGTTAGAGGGATTCATTTGACTGTTAGAATAGTCGTGGGAGGGAGTAGCAGAGTAGTTGTATGTAATAGGCTGGGAGGAGAAAGTCTGGACTGTATTAGCCATTGAGCTTATTGTACATGACTAGTTTTGCATCAATTAACCAAAGCACATTTCACAGGATCTTGGTCTATTACTATTGGTGATGTTCTTCTTACTTCGTTTAATGCATTTCCATATTTTTTCATTGTTCTTCTGGGCTTGCATCAGAATAATGGTATATGATTCACCCTTGTTAGGTGCCCTATGCTGTCTGCTCTCCTTGCCTTCAATGTTTTCTGCTAAATGTGTTATCTGAGAATTGATTTCAGTCAATTTAACCAGTGTAGTGGATGTTATTGCCTACTCTCTGATGTATGAATTGGTTGAATCAGTTCTTAGATGTTCTTGCTAGGTTTAAGCTGGAAGGTTTGGGAACACTGGGGATAAGTGTTAGCCCTGTCCACTAGGATCCTTGCGCGACCAGCTAGCCTTTCTAAGATCCCTTTGTTGATCTTGTCTATGTTTTCCCCTTGGAGTTGCTAAAGTAGACCTGGAGTTAAATGACCTCTGGTCTGATCTATAAGCAACCCCTTTGTCTCTTTGAGAGTTACCTTTGAGTATGTCCAAGCAGGTCTGGAGTTAAATGACCTCTAACCTGATCTATAGACAGAAATTTGGTTGCTTTCCTTCTTTCACTTTCCTCCTCAATGTCCCATCCCACCATCTAATCTAAAATATCCTTTAGTATTAGATGACTTGCCCTTTGAAAGCCTTGGCTAGTTTATTGCATGTAATTTCCTTTCATAACTCCATAGCCCAATGGATGGCACGGTCTTGGCCTATCCTCTTTGCTGAAGCCTCCTGCTGTTCTGTTCCTTTCTTCCCATTGCTTTCCCAGTCAATGATCTCCTAACCATCCTAGCAACCCTTCAACCAAACTATTTTAAAACCCCCTTTGTGCTTCATAACTAGCCTAATATCTCATTTGAGCTTCAAAGATATATCATTCTTGCTCTATTTGGAGAGATCCCTCTCCGGGTCCAGGAGGGCTAGATCCTAGAGCCCCAAAGTGGTTTGATGTTGTCTCATCTTTTGGTATTGCCAAATCTGCCAAAACATGGGAACCCCAACACACTTTTCTCCACATCAAACACACTAATTTCCCCACTTTGAAAACACCACAATCATGTTCAAAAATCACTGAGTAACCATTAAAAACCTACTTGCAAGCTGATTGTGCCGATTTGGTGTGAAACTGGACGCAAGGGAAAATTTTTTTAGCTCTGAGACTGTATGGGTAGCGCGCCCACCCAATGCGTAGCGCGCTGCAAGTGCAT
The DNA here is from genome assembly GCA_034641835.2 of Pinus albicaulis. Taxonomy (NCBI): domain Eukaryota; kingdom Viridiplantae; phylum Streptophyta; class Pinopsida; order Pinales; family Pinaceae; genus Pinus; species Pinus albicaulis. Next base: position 399,859,181 of record CM076578.1, on the reverse strand, counting down.
AGTGCCCTTGGTATTTAACACTGGCTGGTGATGTTATATGCATAGCGCACTCTATATGGGTAGCGCACCTCCTCTGCGCGTAGCGCACACTTCCAATTCCGGCCACAACTTTGCAAAACACGATTTCGGCCTTCAACTTCACCAGCTCGATTTCTGCCTTGAGGATTCGTGCAAATGAATTGTTTACCATGGTTTATATGTGAAGAAAAATATCTCATAAAATCAGATTTGATTTTAAATTTACTCCATGACCCACTTTTATAATGTTTGGCACTTTGTCATTCGATCACTTAATATAATGTTGTTCTTTGGCCTTTTCATTACTTTTCTGAATCTTGGACTGATGATACTTGGTTGTTTTTGCAGGGATTTGGCATTTGTCTTTGGAAAAGATTAGAGGCTTGCTCTGAAACTTCTTATGATGAAATAAATACAATTATTACAAAAAATGAAGTTTGACAATTTCTAGTTCCAAAACAGAGTTTTGGACTAGAAATGTCTTCAAATGTTTTTGATAATAAAAACGTGAAATAGAAATCTTTTGAAACCAACCTCATGGCCTGCGGGCTTTTATTACATGTATGCAAAGGATTGAAAACCCTATACTCTAGGACTAAAGACTCTTTTTAACGAAACTAATCATTTATGACAATGAATGCAATGACTATGAACTTCAGTGATTTTTGAGGAATTTTAATTAGCCCTGCAGGTACAAGCATGAGGAAACACAAAACAACCAGACCCCCTCGTCAGTCAATGGCATGCCCCTAGCGAAATGCAACGAAGTGGAACGAGCGAGACACCTAAGAATGATATGCAAAAAGCGAAATGATCTCTGACGGAGGGCTGTAAGGACCGACTCTAACATTGGCTCCAATGGGGATGGTGGCTCCATGGAGATGCCAAGAACGGAAGATCTCTGGGGGAGTCAGACAGTGCCTTCATTCATTGGGCGATGGAGTCATTATTTCAACAAACAAAACAAAACTTTGGACATATTTATTGACTGCAGATTTGACTGAAAAGCGACTGAACTTGACCAAAACTAACTCGACTCTAAAACTGAAAAGATTGATAGAACTGACTTGACAAACTTCAAACCAACCAACCTCCATCTCCAGAATTATAGCCTTCGCTCCAGGCCCCAGACTGAAGATGAGAGATCAGTACACACTTGCAATAAAACAGAAGTAAAATGATATATACAATGATGATGAAATCAGCAGAAAATACTCAGAAGTGGTATCGCTTTAGCAGCCGACCATTGATCGGCCCTCCAGGACAATCATCTCCATTCATTTCTTTGAAAAGAAAGGCGTTTTGACCACGATACGCTGCAATCTTAAAAGGACCCTTCCATAGGTTTTCAAATTTGCCGTGCTTTCCCTTATCTTCATTCCGAGCATCCCACTTCAAAACCACCTCATCTAGCTGAAACTTATCTGCTTTTGCCTTCCTGTCATAAATCTTCTTGATGCGCTCCTGCAACTTGAAAGTATTTTGAAATACCTCCTCCCGTGTCTGCTGTAAATGAATCATCTGATTAATCCTCCGCTGCATGGGATCTTCCTCACTACCGGCTTCCTGAAGTAATTTGACTACCGGGACAGCAAGCGAAGTAGGAAAAACCGTGTCTATCCCGTACACCAACTCGAAAGGAGACATGCCAATAGACTTTTTCTGACTTACCCTATCAGCCCACAGTGCATTCACTAATTTCTTGTGCCAGCCCTTTTTATTGATTTCCAGCAATTTCTTAATGATATTTACCAAGGGCTTATTTGAAGATTCCGCCAAGCCATTTCCTTGCGGATGGTAGGCGGTCGAATGTCCCAAGCTGATATTGTACTTATAGAAAAATTCAACCATCCTCTTAGACTTGAAGGCCGCTGCATTATCTGTGATTATCTTACTAGGACACCCAAAACGTGACAGAATATTATTTTCAAGAAAAGAAATAATTACCGCATTCGTTGCCTGTCGAGTGGGAATCGCCTCAATCCACTTCGTGAAGTAATCCGTAGCTGTCAATATCCATCTAAGTTGTCCGGAAGATGCTGGGTGAATTTCCCCGATGAAATCCAATCCCCACTGCTGGAATGGTGCACTGACTTCAATTGGTTTGAGAGGCAAAGGCTGTAGTTTCTGCTTCCCTTCAAAAATTTGGCATTTGTGACAATTCTTAACAGCCTTATATACATCCGAAAACAAAGAAGGCCAATAGTAACCTGCCCTTAGAATCTTATTTGCTGTGGTTTTCCAAAACAAATGGCCGCCACAGTCTCCTCTATGAAAGTCCTCCAAAAAATTTTTGGCTTCCTCCTCTACCAAACAATTCAATAACATTCCACTAGGGTATTTCCAATACAATGCAGAATTCAGTATGCAAAATTTTGCAGCTCTCAACTTCAATGTTCTACTCTTATTTCTAGGCATCCCGGGAGGTGGAGATAAATTCTGAAGTACGTATAAGATGTCAGCATACCAAGGGGAAGAAACAAAAATATCAGATACCTGAACTGACGTACTCTCCTCATCTTCATCGGACATGGCAGTGATCAAATTTATATCTAGAGAATGTAGATTTGTTTCAGCCATGAGTTTGGCGAGTCCTTGTCCTTTGATCAGCTTGGTCAGTTTAATCTCCACATCGTATTCTAATAACGCAGTGATCCACTTACCCCGTCTTCCTTCTGGATCTGCCTGTACCAAAACATCTTTAACTGCTGCATTGGGAACATATGCTATAATGTGGGAATGTAGTATATACACACGGAAATATTTCAAGGCCTTTACAAGCACAAGTGCTTGTTTCTCAATAATGTTGTATTTCAATGCTCCGTCCCTTATAATTCGATTGAAAAAGGCAATGGGCTTCTCAACTCCATCCCTTTTCTGCATTAAAACAGCTACCAAAGTGTGCTCAGAAGCAAACGAAAACAAAATGAAGTCCTGCGTGTAGTCTGGGCTTATTAAAATAGGGGCTGAAGAAAGAGCTATCTTTACCAAATTAAATGATTTCACTACCTCTTCTGTCCACTTTACCTGACTGTCCTTTTTCAGCATATTCGTGATTTCTCTAAGATGCTCAGCAAGATTTGGAATGAAACGACGCAGAAAATTCATTTTACCGTTAAAGGACTGTATTTCTTTCTTGGTCCAGGGCTGTTCAATCTGCTGGATGGCTTCAACATGTGCAGGGTCAACTCGAATGCCATCTTTCGATATGATGTGGCCAAGGAGCTTGCCTTCATCCATGGCAAAAAGTCTCTTTTTCGGATTCAGCGAAATGCCATATTTTCTGCACTTCTGGAAAACAGCTTTCAAATGATATAAATGTTCCTCATCAGAATTTGAAAATACAGTTAAATCATCAAGGTAAACAACCAAAAATACATCTTTCTCGTTGACGAAAGCCATGTCCATTTCCCATTGAAAAGTGGCACCTGCATTCTTCAAACCAAACGACATTTTTGCATAATGAAACGTTCCCCGTGGAGTGGTGAACGCAGTCTTATCACGATCATCTTCATGCATTAAAATTTGATTGTATCCTGAATAGCCATCGATTAGTGACATCCTTGATGCTCCAACTACTCGCTGAAATATATGGTCCATTTTTGGCAGCGGATAAATTTCTTTTAATGATACCTTATTCAAATTTCTGAAGTCGATACATAAACGGATCTCACCTGTTTTCTTTCTCACGGGCACCAAATTTGATATCCAATCTGAAAATCGGATAGGCACAATTATTCCTTACTTATACAACCTGTTTACCTCTTTTTCAATCGATGGTAGCAGCTTTGGATTGATTCTCCTCAACTTTTGACGAAAAGGCTTCTGATTCGGTTTAATGGGGATAGTATGCTGAATGATATTAGTGTCATATGTTTTTAGATCTGAGTAATCCCACACAAAAGCATCAGAAAATGAAGACAACAATTTCACATACTCTGCATTTACCTTTGGTGACAATGACTTTGATAACTTTACCATCTTGGGATTCTCAACTGTCCCAATATTTACCTCTTCAACACCTTTTTCAGTCGGCCTCAATGTCGGTTTGCAGGCTACATCATCTTGGTCAAAGAGTTCCTCCAAAGGAATCAATCCCTTAGGAATGATGTTATCTTTAAGTTGCAGTACTTCCATTTGATTTATTTGTATATCATCATTACCATCATCGTGTTCTATGTCTATGGAGGTGTCTTTAAACTTACCCTTATTCTGTAGAAAATCACTAATCTCCTCGTCATTCTGAAAGACTTGCCAACATCGCTGATTGTCTAGAACGGTGGGGCGGTGTTTCACATGAATCTCGAACTTGTTGCTGGAATTCATTGGAATTTTTAAATTGCTTGCTGCCTTAGCAAGTCCATCAGCAACACCATTTTGTATGCGAGGCACACATGTCAAGGTATGATCAGAAAATAACTTCAGAATATCTAAAACTGCATTACGGTAAGCCCTCATGCGAGGATGCTTGGCCTGAAACTCACCTTTAACCTGCTTTATCACCAACTCTGAATCACCATAGACTGCAATCCTTTTTGCTTTCAGCTTTCTAAGAATCTTAAGGCCAGCAATTAGAGCCTCATATTCCGCTTCATTATTAGAACAGTCAAATGCTAGCTTGTAGGAACACACTCTCACATTGCTTGGAACATTATCCGGAGCGGAAAATGGACTACGAATCCAAACACCAATTCCAACACCGTCGATACCTATTGCGCCATCAAAATCCATGGTCCAAAGACCATCTTCATCGTCCTCTAAATGCTCAAATTGCACCAGCTTTGTTTTTCCTGTTTGCTGCCCACTATCTTTAGCTGATTGCTCCACAGTAGCTTGCTTTTCTCCTCTTTCTTTTTGCAGAAATTCTCTAAAATTCTCAGTGATTTCTGGTATATCTTCCGCCTGAACTAATTAACTATCTATATCATTAGAACTATCAGCAAGCAACACAAACGACTCTAAGTCGGTATGTACATAATTTACAGGATGATTGATTGGCTTCTCCTTGCTGGTTATCATGTATTTCATCTTCTGCTCTCGATATAACTTTCTCATTTGACCGAAGACTGTAATTGTTGCATAAGAGAAATCTAACTGTAGTGTACCTTTCAACTTTTCCCCCCAAGATCTTGAAAGGAGCATCCCAAATCGCGGAGGAATATCCGCCACAACCACATCCATTAAGACATTCTTCGCTGGAATTTGATCTAAGCTTACAACCAAATATTTGATGAGTGCTATACACCTCACACGGCTGGAATCAAATGAATAAAAATCATGATATTTTCTTGTAATGTCTAGTCCCAACTTTTCCACGATCTCCTTTGGCATCAAATTGTGCGAAGCACCCGAATCGAACATGGCATTGTGCAATACATATTCATGCAACCTCAAACTGATATAAAAGGGAGGAACATCACTGTCAGGGGACTCACCATCTAATGCAGGCCCGAAAATCAATTCTGGCTGATCATCCTCAACATTTACCGTATCGAACATTGGATCAAAATTCAGAATTTTGGAGACTTGACCGCGGTAGCTGCTGTTCTTCATGATTTCTGTCAAAGGAATAGATATTTTTAATTTGGAAATTTCATTTTCCAAACTAAATGCTGAAACTCTTTCGACTTCTTTGACCGGAACTTCCTTCTTTTCAGCCTTATCCTTCATTGTACTTGACTGATTTACCTTTTCTGCTGATGATACTTTACTAGCTGCGGGATCAATTGTCTCTTTTCCTTTCTTCTGTGGTATGGGTGAATCCGTCTTCGGTGCTGAAGCTTCTTTTCTTTTCTGAATTGGATTTATGGGCACATCTCTATTTCTCAATGAGTATTCTTCTGTTGAGCGGACAAAGCATTTAGATATCCTCTTTGGTATTCATCTGATTCTTCCTCTAAATCTGCATCGTTTGCTAAAATGAAATCCTCATCTTTCTATGCAGCTGAAATTTCTCCATAGTCTTCATCCTCAGTAATGTAAATAGGCAAATCGTCGGGAGTAAAGAAATGATTTTTCTCACCTACTACATCATCATCATCGTCCGAATCTTGACTCACAAAATTCTGCAAAAGAGGAGTTTTAATCTGCTGCTGGGCTGCCGGCTCTTGTGCTCTCTGTTCACACTGCTTGATTCTGAACTGTGGCTGATGTTGGCCACGGTAGTTGGGATTACGAATCTACGTTTCTAGTTTATCAAGGTTCATTCTTTTGAACATTTTTTCCATCTCACGAAGCCAGGGTGGTTCTGATGCAGATGTGGAAGGCTCTTCCTTTATAGTCACTCTTTTCTCTGCTTTCAACCGTGCTCTCTTATCATTCAGATTCGCCTCAACACTAACAGCAATCTTCTACATATCTTCTAACGTAGGCGGATCTCTGTCTCGTAGTGAATAAGCCATCTCCGGATCAAAACCATCGGGGAATTTAAGAAGAGCTGACTTTTTAGATGGTCTTAAGTCATCTGGAATTGCGTTATACACTGTATTGAATCTGATAATATAATCCTGAACGGACTCACCAGGATTATGTTTGATGCTGGTATACTCTGAAGTGATCTACAACGGATCTTTTTTCATCTCCCATCGATCTAGAAACTGATTCTGAAGTTCCTGTAATGTGTTGATACTCCTGGCCTGTAAAGCTCTGAACCATTTACGAACCTCTCCTCCAAAAGTCTGGGCAAACAATCTCATAGAAACATTTTCTACATCAACTTCATGCAGGTCCAAAAATTCTGTCATTCGGACAATATGCTGCTGAGCTGATATACTCTATGGTGTGCCATTGAATATAGGAATCTTGCTCTGGTAATCAGTAGGCATAGGATCTAAATTGGTCGGCAAAGCAAGAGGTGCAAATCTGGCAGCCATAACTCTTGGCGGATTTATAAACTGTTGTCTCGGAGAAACAGGAGGAATGGGAGCAGTAGGTGAACAAGGTGTATGCGGTGGAGACGGAGGAGAAACTACTGCTGATTGCTGATCGGAAATATCAGGCTGGACGGGAATAGTAGGGATAAAGGAAGGTTTAGTGGGAATCCGAGAACTAGATGCAACTTCAGACGGTCCAAGAGTTTGTGAAGCAGATTCAATGAATTCGGGAATGTTGGTTGCCACGATGGAATTTTGCAGATTCAGAATATAATTATCAAAAGATCTATTTGCTTGCTCAACTTCTAAATATTTGATGAAATCAGGATTAATAACGGTAGAACCAATGGCACTTTCTGATTTGGTTTCAAACAATGATAACTCAAACTAATCGTCAAACTCAATATCATCAATGTATTCAAAAACAGTGGGGTATGAGTGAGATTTGACCAATGGAATAATAGGAGCTTCTCGACGGAAAATTATTGGGATTAGGTTGGGGTTTTCATATACTGGAGGCGGATTTGGATCAGGATTTGATCTGGTATGCCTTCTTGAAGCCAGTGTATTGATCCATTCGGGAAAAATTTCAAGGAACACAATCAATTATCTTCAGCCTATCGACTTCTAGACTCAATCATCCAAAGGTCTAGAACGAACAAGTATACTGGGGTGATTTGAAAATCAAGTGCTGCATTCACAAGCTAACCAGAGATCGACTGAAGCAGCGTTTATCTACTTCCGCTTATGCATGGCAAAAGCGTTTCGAAAGCTTCCTGGCGTGACTTCAGACTCCGTCTAAGACTCATGAAAAAAACACATCAACAAGCAAACCATTGAGATTTTATTTCCCAGTATGGTCGCCACTATGTTAGCGCTCAAATCTACCTTAGGCTAAAATAAGGTAAAACTCAAGGCTACATCAAACCACGCTCAGCCTCGTAGCTAGCCCTACGAGGACAAGAGAGGGCTCTCTCCGGGTCTATCTCAGCAAAGGATCTTCAAAGGGGTTGAGATGAATTATAATGAACAATGAATACTGATTTTAGGCTAGTAAAGAGATAGGAAAGTTTGATTTTTATTTTTTGGGTTTTTGTTGGAGAAATGGGAAAAACAATTTTTGGGTCCGGGGATAAGGCCAGATCTTTGCAGAATTCGAGCTGGGGCGAGGTAGGTAATAGTATTAATGCTTTTTGATTAAGTGTATGGATGGATCAGAACGAAAAGGAGCTGAAGAGGGCAAGGGAGAACATGGATCCTCTCCAAACAGGCGAAAACATGTAAAACTAAAAAAATTCAAAGGCAGAGCATTGAAATCAATGGATTCAACCTCGTTTACTCATTCATTTAGTTTCAGAAGCATAAGAAGGGAATGGCATACATTAAACATGAAAGAACTTACAATAAACTGAGAGAAAACACCGTCAAGAACTAAAAGCCACAAGAATCCCAACAGGTGCTGCAAAACCTATGATCTTTCCTTAGCCAAAATATGAGAAATATGTACAATAGTGTGCCAAAATCTTCCCAAGAGTCCAAACTGTAGAATGTCTCAAAAATTACATCATATAGGCCTCCTAACCCCTCCCCACACCTCTAAGGGTCGAATTCCTCCTTCTAGGAGCAGTTCCAACTAATTCTAAACAAAGAGCTAGAATATAGGCATCTAAACGACTTGCCTCTAAAAGGGAGGAAACTGATTCTTACATCTGATTTTTACTTTTTTAGGAGTGAATCATCTAGAATAGGTAAAAGTGAGTCAAAGTTACATTCCAACCATCAATTTACATCATGATAACTCAAAAATTCAATCCACAAGCAAAACTGGTTCAACTGGCCGAAATTCTGAGCTGGAAGGTGAAAAATTGACCAAAAATCCATATGCGTAGCGCGCCTGAGCCATATGCGTAGCGCGTCTTTTAGCCTGATTTTGGGGCAGTTATCGGAATCCAAATTGAGCTCATGATATCTTGTTGGAAATCCCTGGATGTTGGCTATCCAACCCAAGTGGAATTTCCCAATTTGGAGCTCATTTGCCCCTCCAAAACTTCATTCTCCCAGAAGTACTTCCTGTTGGTGCAAAAGGTGGCAGCAAGGTGGTTTTCATGGTGTTTTTGGGCTTTTTGGTCATCCAGAACTTGATGAAATACTTCGGAAATAATTGAGCATGCATAACTTACCATGAAAAACCCAGAAATATAAATTTTTCCTCCAGCAAGTGTCTCAATCATAAGCGAGCGCGTCGACACGCTACTCGTATAGCTGAAAAATCTGTTTTGAGACCAAAATATTTCAAAATGACAAAAATTTCTCCGAATTTGCTCAAATTTGGAGTGAAGACCCTCCATCATGTATCATGCCTAGCCAACGAAGTCTCAGCCAAAATCCAGAGTGGATCAGGCCTCTTTCGCCGTTTTAGTGCTTCGCTCAACCTCCTCTTCAGAATCTTCATTTTTGCTTTGCAGACATGCATGCTGGCCCAATAATGACCTTTCATGTGACGAAGCATGTCTTTGTCTCTATTAGCCTTTGCCAACAACTTCTCCAGATGAATTTTAACATGCGTGAGTTCAGTCTCTCGCTCAACTGGTGTCATGTCACCTGGTCTCTTCCGGGCCAATTGTCGATCCTCACGGATTCGCCACAGCTCATAAAGTGTGTGCTCATCCTCTAGCTATTTTTTACGCTGCTCCAGGTATTTTATCACCCACTGAGCCCTCTGCAATTTCTCTTTCAGCGTGTCATTCTCGGCCTTTTGCTCTTGGATGATCTCTTTCAGCTTCGAGCTAGGAGAGCTCGCATCAACATCAATGATCGTGAAATCAGTGTCCCGGCCTCCTGATGGGCCCTCATCATGCATGGGCCTCTTTCCCCTATCCTCAAACTGTACCTGTGCTGAAGAAGAAGGCGAGACCCCTTCCACATCATATGGAGATAATACTCGCTCTGCTGATGGAGTCAACGAGACCCCTTCCACCCCGGGTGGAGATAGTACTCGTCGAGTAGCTGCAAATAAGGCCCTCTGGCCTCGCTGGTATGTCACATACAATGGAGCACTGATATGCTCGATCTCAGGAATGTCAGGCTAGTGTGAAGGCTCTCCCTCATCATGAACTACCTCGGGAAGTGGCTGTGGCACTGTAAATAAGTCACGAGAGATGAAATCCTCCCAAGTAATGACCTGTTGTGTCAACTGATGTACCACTATGATCTTGATCAGCGCGTAATGATATATACTTCTATGTTGTTGTGCTGGGGTCTTCTTCTGTACAAAAATCATCATCCTCTCTATGTTGCGATACATGAAGTAAGGAATGTTCATCATACGTACCCTCGTGAAATGCATCAACAAACGGACATGGTACGCATAGAGACGCGATAATCTGCCCTCGCAACTGAAATATCGAATGATGAGTTTCATCAATGGTGCAAACTCATCCTTTAGGAATCTGAAAGGAAAAACCCTGCTCAGGTGCCTCATATACCCAGGTTTGATGTATGGCTCATAGTGGAATTTCTCTATCTGCTGACGTTTGTTCCATTCCTCTCCTATATTTGGTATCCCGGTGGCCTGAGCATAGTCTCTGGTGACAGAATGAAATCTACTCTGGTGAGGTTTACACGGCCATCATGTAAATGTAGAACAAATAGACGAGCCAGTTCACGATGATGCTGGGTTTGTGAAATCATCTCACAGTATTGGAAACATGACTGATGCTGAAAACAATCCATTGCAAGCGGGCAAGCCTGCAATTGAGCCAAAGAAGTAAGCTCCTCCCTGAGATGCTTACCACCTTTGCCACTTTTGTGACACCTCTGTGGCACATTACCCTCTGTTGTGGAATCACTGTCATACTCCTGCTCATAAACTGAATCCGTCTCTGACATGGCTTTGAAAACTAGATGTCTGCAATATGTATGTTAATATAGGTGTAGTGAAGTCAAAAGTTTCAATGTATGCTCAAAACCCAGATATGTTGCATATGTACCAAAGCATCATAAGAAAATAAGCCACAGTGGTAATAGCTTTGTTTACGTGGATTGGCATAAAAACAGTCACTTCTTTGATCACAAGTGAATTTGACAAATGAGTAGAAAGTGTAATGTAGTGTGCAGCCTTTGTAATGCTGGCTAAAATTTGTCAAAGGGGAAAATGAGTATGAGACTGTGTTTTGTCAATGGAGAATAGGAAACAGTGACAATGACCATAGTGAAACCATAGCAATGTTAACAGTGTTCCGATAATGTCAATGGGGATATGGACAAGTGAATCATGAGACTATGTGAAAACATGAATAAGGAGCATTGCTAAAATGAGGATGACAATCATAGTGACAACAGTGGTGAGATGGAAAACTGAGAGCGTGAGGGCCGTGACACTTTGACAATAGATGCATAGGTATATATATCAATCAATACAAGCTAAGAAATCCTTCACAAGACCATCAATATGTATTCAAAACCCTAAGAAATGAATCTGCTATGAACATAGGGTTCACTTTTCTCCACATCAGACACACTAATTTCCCCACTTTAAAAACACCACAATACTGTTCAAAAATCACTGAGCAACCATTAAAAACCTACTTGCAAGCTGATTGTGCCGATTTGGTGTGAAACTGGACGCAAGGGAAATTTTTTTTAGCTATGAGACTGTATGGGTAGCGCGCCCACCCAATGCGTAGCGCCCTGCATGTGCGTAGCGCGCTGCATGTGCGTAGCGCCCTTGGTATTTAACACTGGCTGGTGATGTTATATGCGTAGCGTGCTCTATATGGGTAGTGCGCCTCCTCTGCGTGTAGCGTGCACCTCCAATTCCGGCCACAACTTTGCAAAACACGATTTTGGCCTTCAACTTCACCAGCTCGATTTCTGCCTGGAGGATTTGTGAAAATGAATTGTTTACCATGGTTTATATGTGAAGAAAAATATCTCATAAAATCAGATTTGATTTTAAATTTACTCCATAACCCACTTTTATAATGTTGGCACTTTGTCATTCGATCACTTAATATAATGTTGTTCTTTGGCTTTTCCTTGCTTTTCTGAGTCTTGGACTAATGATACCTTGTTGTTTTTTGCAGGGATTTGGCATTTGACTTTGGAAAAGATCAGAGGCTTGCTCTGAAACTTCTTATGGTGAAACAAATACAATTATTACAAAAAATGAAGTTTGACAATTTCTAGTTCCAAAACAGAGTTTTGGACTAGAAATGTCTTCAAATGTTTTTGATAATAAAAACGTGAAATAGAAATCTTTTGAAACCAATCTCATGGCCTGCGGGCTTTTATTACATGTAGCTAAAGACTGAAAACCCTAGACTCTAGGACTAAAGACTCTTTTTGACGAAAACAATCATTTATAACCATAAATGATGTGACCTGAACTTCAGTGATTTTTTAGGAATTTTAATTAGCCCTGCAAGTACAAGCATGAGGAAACACAAGAAAACCAGACCCCCTCGTCAGTCCATGGCATGCTCCTAGCGAAATGCAACGAAGTGGAACGAGCGAGACACCTAAAAATGATATGAAAAAAGCGAAATGATCTCTGACAGAGGGCTGTAAGGACCGACTCTAACAGGTTTTCTCTGCTGCCTTTTTGGGTTGAGTTTCTATGTTTTTCTTGACAACAGAATCAGCGTTTTTTTCCTTTGAATTATCTATGTTCCCCTTTCTCCTAAGATCATATTGTTTGTGCACCTCTATGATTTCATTTTCAAACCCCAATCTATAGTCATCAGAATTTTCATAGGTGTTTGTACTGTGATCAGAGAAGAAGCCTTGTTCTTCCTCGGTGAGGAAAACATCATCCCCACTGTCTGATCCAATCAAGTTTACATGAGATTCTCCCAACCTTTCCAACTCCCTATCTTCCTCATATTGATCTACATAGTTCTGTTGGAAGGGAGGTCTAATCTGTTGGTCACTTTCTTTTGGCTTATCTTGATTGTTTTCTCTTCTATAATTCTGATTTCTATTTCTGTTTTGGTTATTTTGAGGTTCTCTTGGTGGCACTCTCTCATTTAAATTTATCTTCTCGAGCATCCTCTCCATTACCTTCACTAGGTTTTCAATTCTTGTGTTAGAAGTTGAGGTTGAGGGTAGTAGTTCATCTTTATAGGTTACCCTTTTCTCTAATCTTAACCTATTTCTTTTCTCAATTATGTTTGCTTCTATTCTCACAGCTCCTCTCTGCATGTCTTCTAAGGTTAAGTAGTCTCTCTCCCTTAACTGATACATCATGTCAGCATCAAGGCCTTCGGGATATCTTACTAAGGCCATGCCTTGAGGAGGCTTCATGTGAGGTGGAAGAGCATTGTAAATGCTATTGAACCTAGTGGAGTAGTCATGAACACTCTCTCCTTGATTTCTCTTGAGGCTACTATATTCTACTAGTATTTGGAGAGGGTTCCTTTTGAGTTCCCATTTGTTGATGAATGTTTGATGTAAGGCAAGAAGATCATTTATGCTGTTGGGAGGTAAGTTTTAAACCATTTCTTTACATCTCCTCCTAAACTTTGGGCGAAGATTCTTATCTTCACAGTTTCTTCTTCTATCTCCATGTAATTGAAAGCATCTTCCATCCTATCTACATGATGTTGAGCTGTTGTAGACTCTTTTCTAGTGAAATGAGGGATTTTGGATTGGTAATCATTTGGTAAGGGAAGTAGAGGTTGTGGTAACACTAATGGGGCATACCATGTTGCCATAGCTGGAAATAAGGGTGGATTTACAAGGGGTGGGTTTGTAAAAAGGAAAGTGGGCTGAAATGGAGTGTTTTGAACAGTGGTAGTATGAATTGGAGTGGAAGAAATACTTGGGCCAACAAACTGATTTTGAGCAGACTTGTTATGGAAAAGACTAAAGTGATGAAGAAGCTGGGAGTCAGGAGGAGTGGAAGGTGAGGCTTTTGTACTGAAGCTTTGTTGCAATTCTGCAATGTCAATATCAGTTTGGTTGAAATCACCTTGAGATCTAGTTCTAAAGATGTTCTTTGTATGATGTAAATCAAAGTGTGAATCCTCTAAGACAACAAGGTTTTCAGGGACATAATTTGTTCTTAAGAGGCTACTGTTAGCAACTGATTTTCTAGAGTTAGAAGTCTGCCACAAAATTCTCTCAGGATTTTCAATGATTAAAGGAGGATTTGGGTCTAGATGGGATCTAGTATTGATCCTATGTGAAGCCAGAATGTTTTTTCAAAAATGAGAAAGGTTGATATTTTTAGGGACTGTTTCTGGAAGCTTCACCTCTTAGGATGTCTTATCTAGTATGGGACTAGGCTTCTAAACTTCTTCAAGGATGGTTAACACAGTCCTAAAGAGATTTGGGAACCTAGATGAGTAATAGGCCTACTGGGGCTAGTGGAGTCGCCAGGTGGAAACATTTTAGCTTTTATGAAGGTAAAATATTGGATGGTCCCACCACCATGTTTATTATGAAGCCAAACTGAAATGTTTTGGGTTTTTCTGAGTTATTTTGGTCTTACCGGTTATGAGAGTGTCCTAAATATGATTTAACACTTAGCTAAGGTGTTTGATCATACAGAGTTCACTCTTATGGCTTGGTAACTGATTCCTTCAAGGTTTGATAAGGTTTAATGAGAATCCTAAGGGTTACTTAGTTTGTCACTGATTCAATTAAGTCCTATCATGATTATCGTTTGTTAGGTAGTGCTTGAAGAAGGTACTTATGTTATACTGGACAGTGAGTGTTTTAATTTTGAAGATTTTACTCAGAGTCCCACCGTGATTGTCGTTATGTTGATGGCGATGAGGTGGCTGATAATCACTGTATAGTATTTGAAAATAAGGGATTTATGGAGTCCTAAGGGGTACTTAGATTGTCACTAACTCAGAAGTGTCCCACCGTGATCGCCATTATGTTGGTGTCCCGTGTTTTGATAGTTTGGAAAATCAAAAGACAAGGCAACATCAAAACCAATCTTTAGAGTTCCAGGATCTAGTCCTCCTGTTCTTAGAGAGGGATCTCTCAAATGTTTGTTTGCAAGGGTTTATCTTGTGTGCTTTGAGTATTGGTTTTAGACTAGTTATTAAGTGCAGGTGTTTGTTTATTTTTTTGGTTGAATTGATACATCATAACATGAAAGGTTTAGGAAAGATATATAGAAAGGAGAAATATCTGGTTCTTTGGGCAATGGAGTCAAGAAGAGGTCATAACATAATCATCAATGGATATGGGATATCAGAGGGCAAATCTAACTTGGCCACAGGATCCTTTGGTTTTTGGAATGAGATGGACATCAATGATTTGGAAAGAGAATTTTAATTCTCAAACAAAGGGAATTTGAAAGCACAACTTGAACAATAAAGAGCTATTTGGTAGACAGGGCTAACCATAAATTCTACAAATCACACCTTTAAGCAAATAATGATTTCAATTTTTTTTTTTAAATGAAATCTAAGATTCAGGGAACACCTTATTTCCTGAAAGATTTTATTTCAAATGACTTAAAAAACATAAAAGATTCACTGATAATTGCAGTCATAGAAGAGGAAACACCTAACACATCTATGATTACAACTATAAAGACCTTTAAGACAACTGTTTAAGTAAGGACAAATGGCAAGATTAGAACATACCTCCTTGGCTTACTGTAAATAGAAATACTTCAAAGGGAGACTTCAATAACAACCTTTTAAGTGGCAGTAGACAAGCGGGGAGAACCATAAATCAAGCTAAAACCATCTTATTCAAACTGTTATAGAAATAAACAAGAATGAGGACTAAAGAGAGAGATTAAAGACTCTAAAATACCTCAGCAGAAGAAAACATGAAACAGTGGAGGATGAACAGGTCTAAGGTGCTTCCAGGAGTCATTTCTTAGCCTAAAAATTTCAACCTACTATAGTAAGAAATTATGGAATAGAATGAAAACAGGAGAAAACATTAAACAGTTCAGAATCCTTCACCAATAGCCAAGCTCATGTATCCAATGATAGAGCATTCTCGGGAACAAGCATGCAACAACATCATCAAGGCTTCCAAGACTTCAATTTGTTCTTCAACTTCAATAGACTATGTATTATTTCAGAGAGTTTCAGTATTAAAACTAGTGATCAACCAACCAACACTTTATCATCTTCTCCATTTGTATTTATAGAAAAAATGAGGAGGTGGAATGGGATAAAATATCTTCTAAGTTCAATTAATACAGTGCATTGTCTCTCGGCCTTTGAGGGGCTTAATAGAGAATATTTTTGGTATTTCCCCTGCATTAATTGGTTTACATTAAATATTAGGCTTGCTGGAAAGAATTTGTTGACTTCAAGGCTCCTCGTTATCCTTGCAATAACTTCTGCTGACAGTTTACAATAAGTTCCTTTGGTTGAATTAACTTTTCAGCTGTATTGATGCAAAATATCTCCTGGTCTGGTAATAACTTCGGCCTTCCTTTCATTGATTTAAGGCTGTAGGTGGCTTTATGGTAGCTAGGGGATTCAATTAGCCCCTGATCTGGCAGCGCAGGCTCTCTGTCTAAGAAAACACTCATGATTTTCTTCAAATTGTGTTTAGCTAGGGGGATTAGGCTTTTAATAATCAATTTTAGCCATAATGCCCCACAATTCTGTCTTCAATCTTCCATGCTGGTGCGTTTTTTTCTCTTGACACTGATATTCTTTGATTTATGATTGACTTGTTGTGTTTATTGGTGTGCAGGGCTGTGCAGGGGTGATATGGCATCAATGCCTTATGAAACACCGATGAAACGTGAATTTTAAACTCTGCGAATGATTTTCTTTGACGAATCGAAGGCAGGAGGATCGTCACCCTCTGCCTTTGAATTTTCTCCAGGCATAGCGAAAATTCATTTGAACCCTGCAAAAATAAAAAAACATTATGAAATCCTGCATGTATAGGTTAACTGATTCAGAAGGCGCGTGGAGAGAGCGTGGTTGTTGGATGGCATCATCCAACGGTCGATATTGATTACAGGAGGTCAAAGGAGAGTGGGGGAGGAAATTAAATCGGAACCGTTGATCGTGCAGAGATCAACAATCGGGAGCGAGGGTGATTAAACAACGTGAAGGGGTCACGTTATTTAGAAAAATAAAAAATAAAAATGGGAAAAAAGGTTTAAAACCTTTGTTTCAGTGAAAAAATGATCAAAAATCATGTTCAGGGTGCGGGATGATCATGGGTTGTCGGATGAGATCGGCCCATGCGATCAAAAGTGGAGAACGGGCACTAATAAAGCTTAGGAAAATTCCCAGACATCAAATTTTGAATAAAATCTAGATGAATAAAACTCC
Source organism: Pinus albicaulis (assembly GCA_034641835.2). NCBI lineage: Eukaryota > Viridiplantae > Streptophyta > Pinopsida > Pinales > Pinaceae > Pinus > Pinus albicaulis. The sequence continues at coordinate 399,842,014 of CM076578.1, read as the reverse complement.
CGAGCCCGGAAATGTTGACTAGACAAGGAATCAGGGTCATGAATTTTGGGCCATCGATCTGCAAATCAGATCGACGGCAAGGATGCTTTTAACACTGCGTCGTACCCCGAGTTATCGCACGGGCATCTTCAGAGAGTGACTACCATCTGATGAGCGGCCTCAGATCGGACGGCGCACATCAATATCGCGCCCACTCTAGAGTCGAACTTTAACGTGCGATGAGCTCCAGTTTTTGAACAGTGCTCAAGGCCACGCATCGGGTGGTGAATGGAATCGCTGTGAAATAGAAAAAACCGCCCCGCTCACAAAAGCAGTGTGATGAAATCCGCTTAGTTTTGCAACAGTAAGTGGCTGGCAGGGACCACCGAGGTGATGGATTACGCACCGTCGATCTGCGGATCAGATCGATGATGGAGAGAAATTAGAACCTTTACACCGGTAGAAACTTTATTATATAATAAAATCGACAAATTTATATAAAACTAAGGTTTAAACTTCGGGGCACGGGGCCATGGGTTGTATGGAAAACCATATGACCGGGGGTTTATGGAGGAAAGGGCTAATCAAAATCGGGTGATGCGATAAGTGCTTGGAAGGCTACCACTTGGTTCTAGCACCAAGACGCATGGAGGGGAAGGGTTAAAGACTTAGCCCAAGGGGGCTTAAGTCTATAATATATGAAAAACGTGATTTTCATAGATTTTCAATGATTTTCAAAGGAGTTTGAGGGTTTCGATAAGGCTAAGAAAGGGTCTTAAACCTTATCAAAGGGATTTTGATGAAAGGGAAAAGGGGAGAAACCTGAAAATGAGGGATTTTCATGGGAAATGGAGGAAGAAAAATGAGGTTAGTTTTGGAAGAGGGGAGAGGGGGAAAATGGTGTTTGCAGCAGTATTTCCTCAATGAAATTAGCAGAATTTCAGAGTTTTTAAGATAGGAACAGCAATGAAGATTTGGACAGAGGCATGAGCCCTTCAAGAGTCTTCAAGAGCCAACACTTTTTAGCAATAAACTTTATTCCTTGAAGGCTCCAAACAATTTTAGCCACCTTTTGGTTTAACAAATTTTATAGGTCGGAAACACTTCCTACACCGTCATCTATAGGGAAGGATGCCCTAGATTCTGCCACTAAGTATCGTCCTCCCACGTGAGCATATGAGTCTTGAGCTCCTTGGTATTCAACTACCAGTACCAAGCACTAGATGGGTCAAGTAGCCCCAAATAGTACAACACACACTGGGCCTAAGCTTAACCCCCTCTGAATCAGGTTTTTGTGGCATTCGGTAATTTTTTTCCATGGGCAGATAGACAGGTTTAAATCTCCCTAAAAAGTTAACTTCTATGTTTCAAGAATTTAAACTAACCATTGAAGCTTATTGAATGCATACCCCAAGTGGTCATAACCTAAACTATTAATTATCTTGTGGCCCCTGTGGGGAGATTTAATGAGTTCAATTAATGGTTATTTTTTAAGGAGTCTTACTTTCCTTATGGTGTGGAATTGTAAGTGAGAAAGTGTACAGTCAAAATGTTTGTAGGATGTAGATATGTGATGATCCCTTACACTCTCTCCTATTTAAACTATGTTTTCTTTGTTCCTTTCAAAAAGTAAATGATGCGCGGATAATGGGCCACTTACAATTTTGCCTATTTAGACTAAATGCTGCACTAAAGGGAAATGGAAAACTATCAAAAGAGAGCATTCATATGCATGCCGAGGGTCACCAAGAGGTGCAAGGGAATAAAATATTACTTGCCTTCTTAGATAATTGATCCCAATCCCAGATCCTATTGCAAAATTTAAACTAAACTTAATGCAATAATTTGGGAAAAAAAATTGAAACTACCTAAGCATGCGTGGATATGAGCCACTTACTCCTTGCCAATTACCTATGTGTGTGGTTTCTATTATTGCTAATACGTTCATTCAGATAGCATGGGTAAATTTTAGCCACTTACTTGCCTCCTAATTAAACTATGTAAATTTGTGATAATAAACTAAAAATTAGAACTACGCAATAGCTAAGCTAAAGTGTAGCTTCAAACATGTCCTAATAGTGAAGGGACACCATAACACAGTGCTGGCAGATTTATTCTGGGATGTCAGTCACTTTACACTTGCAAAAAATGAAGAAAACTAGTGAAAAAATGGTTCATCAGTTTCCGCGTAGAATTTCTCTACATAGGCACGTGACTTTGAGCATTTGTATGATTTGAACGTGCATGGACCGACGCATCTATCTATGCTAAACGTGCACATTTTTCTTGCACAAAAAAATTATGCTTCTCTAGAACTGAATCTCTTCACAGAGGGTGAATGAGAGAAGATGAGGAGGAGAGTTGGTCCTACAACAATCCTGAGCAAAAAAGAGGTTGTACAAAAGCATAACCACTTAGCTTAAAAGGAAAAATAAGTGGAGTCACCAATCCTATGTTGGTGTGTTTAGTACACAAGTGTACGAAAAACATTGGTGCTTGATAGGAGTGATTGCTAGCCTACAAGTAATGTTCACAGGGAAAAAATGAGTTGTTAGATTCTTAGTGAAGTATCATAACATGTAGAAAAACTCATTTATGGAACACAAAATACTACAGAAAGAGGAGGAAACAAGAAACAACAAATACACATAAACATAAGCTTAATATTGAGTAAATGAACTAATAATACCAACGGAGAACGAATCCCATTTTATTAGCCATTGGTGGTAAAAAAGAGGCAGAACGCTAAAACACTCGCATTAAGTCCTTAGAGCTACGAAGCTCTAATACTCAAAGCAAGGAGAGCTCTCTCCTTAAGATGTTTGCAGGCCTCTCTCTTCTCCTCAAATGAGTGATTAGATATTAGACAATTGATGCCCTTCTCCTTTGGGTTTGAGATGTTGGATGGCCAACAAATGAATCCCTTCACTCTCTTGCTGCTTGGACAACACACTTTTGGTTTGATCAAGGGAAATTTGGCTAGCATAACAATGTGTTCTAAATTTTTTTTCTCATGGTGGCTTTTTATAGGAAAAATTCAAATCTTCTTCCCTCTCTTGGTACAATTGTGGATAGTGACCCAAGAGTGGTGGTTGATTCCATTGTGTGCTCACTTGAGGTCTCAAGGTGGTTGTCCTTGGGCAGCCTCAAGTGGAGAATATTCTTCCTAAAGTGTGAAAATTGGTCTCAGATGGTGACCTTCTGCCATACTCAGGACCACACGGCTTATTAAGGGAAAGTTGCAGAGACTAGCGCTACTATGAAAGAAAAATATGTGTGGAACGCACTTTGCCTGTGTCTTTTGTGTGCAATTTGATAAGTTTTCCTCTTGACCTTAGAGAAAGTTAAATTTTCTAGATTCTCTAATGCTTTTCAACCCTTTAAATCATTTTTCTTGACATTTCATGATGTTTTTTGCTTGTCCGGTTTCCAATGATAATACCCACCACTATGTTAGAGTGGTACATTAAAGCAGTGTTATTAATTTTTAAAATAAAATTATCATCCAGGTGTAGGCTTTGTAGATATTAATAAGAATTCCGTTCTTTATCTCACCCTTAGAGGGATTATAAACTTTTATTAAAATTCTATCCTTTCACGTACTAATACTAATTTATAATAAAACTCTCATATGAGAACCCAATAGAAAAGTGTAGATATCTAAGATCACTTTGTGAGTTACCCCTCTATTTAATCCAATACATCATCTTTACCATATGAAAATTCACTATATCAATGAGTGAATTTGCACCATATTTCATAGGAATGATAGAGTAAGTGACTTGTTCCTCGATAATGACAAGTAATCTTCCTATTCCCCAAATTCACATTTGTTGAAAAATTTTTACTATTGTTCTTGAATTGTGGTAAGCATTTTATCTAAGTTGTAGAACTCGATTATTCTTTATAACTTTATTTATTGTGATCCATTTAGTTGGACTAATATTTCCATTAAGTTTTTCCTTTTTTAAGATATTTTTTCACTTTCTTTTATTTTCTTCCCTTGATGTGTCTTTTTCTTAGCTTTATTCAATAGCTTTATAAAATATAGTTTAAACATTCAAAGTTTTTATCTTTTCTTGGATGAGTTTTGTTCAAATTTGGGTAAAAAGTGTTGGAACCTCAAATTTTAGTTAAATTTATACATAAATTGATTTCACTTAGGGTTCTAAATGCTCTTGTGCTTTCCCTTGATGTGTCTTTTCCTTAGTTTTATAAAAAGATAATTTAAACATTCTAAGTTTTTATCTTTTCTAATTTTCAATAAAAAAGTAGGAAAGTCAGATTTTAGTTGTTACTAAACATATTTTTGGACGAGTTTTGTTCAATCTTCAATAAAAAGTGTAAGAACATCAGATTTTAGTTGTTAAATTTATACATAGATTGATTGCACTTAAAACTCTAAATTCTCTTATGCATTCAAAAACGCATCTCAAAGAACAAAAAAGCTCACCAAAAATTATAATTTTAGATTTCATTTAAAAAAATACAACCCACAATCAAACTTCACTATATTACATAATTCAAGACAACTACACATCTTCAACTTAGCTTCATGTTAACATTTTATATTTATCATTTTATTAATTTCAAATAATTTGTACTAATTTTATTACACTCACTCTTTAGATGATTTTGAATAAAAAAATTATTTTTTAACATATTTAATTTCCATCATTTCATTAATTTCTAATATATATTAATATTAAAATAATTTACAAATATAATTTTATCTTTCTATTTTCAAATTCTAAAAATTTAAATAATATTAATATTTAATATTTATATTAAATTAAAAATAATTTATAATAAAAAATAAAATAAATAATTTTATTAGCCAAAGCATTGGTATTGAAAAATAATTTTTTCCATCACAGCACAAGAAACCCTTCCTATCAGTATTTGAATTTTTTAATTTTTCTTTTCTATTTTTTTTTAATTAAAACGATTTCATAAAAAACAAAATAGCATGATTGGATGCCGCACGTGCAAATAAACTTAGAACGATAAAACCCTAATCACAAAGTGCTGATAAACTTAGAACGATAAAACCCTAATCACAAGTGCTGATTACGCCATTTTAGGAATCGTATTTTCGGCACTCTGCGAGTTCGGAACGATAAAACCCTAATCGCAACTACCGATTACGTCGTTTTGTTTTAGGAATCGTAATTCCAGTCACAGTGCACTCGTGATATGTTTTTGGACATGCAGTGTAAATACTAAATATGCCTTCCAACAACCAGTTCCAACTGAACAAGACGCAGAGAACTCGAGGAGTTGACCTACGGTACTGAAGAAATGTCAAGAGAACCCACGTGGAGCAACCCATTTGCCAAGCATTCACGTTTATCTCTTCAGTTATCTATTCTGAACAGCAGTGTTGTCCCTGATGCTCTTTGTGAGTTGGTGAAAGTTTCAAATTTCTATTAATTCTTAATTCTCTCCGTGTTGGCGAAAGTTTCATTAAGATGTCTGAACCATCTTGCCATTTACTCATTCCATTAGTAGAATTAATGGTGTTGCAGGAATTCAACTGAGTGAAGCAGAACCTGTCTGCCCCTAATCATAGGGCAAACAGCGCCGACGCCCTTCAGCGCCAAGAACCGCTTTCAGAGACAGCCCTCCCACAAAGGAGGGATTCGCTGCCGTAAATATTGAGGGCGGAACAGCAAAACGTGGGGAGGAATATGAAGGATCTGATGATTTCAGACAAGAAAATGAAAATCCCCTGGCAATTACGGCAGAGTACAGCGCAGCTGGAACATTGCCTCCAACCAGTGTTGCTCCGCCTGCTCAATCCACCAGGCTTGGTGCCTCACATGGTGGCGCATCCACCGGCGAAAACCGAGGTATAGAAGCTCATCATATATTTTTTCTTTGCATATTGGCTTACCTCCTTTTAAGAATTTTTTTCTATCATAGAATTTTCTATTTGAAATGCTTTTGGATAGATATTTATACTTTTAGAAAATTTGATTGGTAAACCTCATACAATATGAAAAAAAATTATTATCCAGAATTCGTTGTATTAAACTCGGAGTGAATTAATCCTAGGGTAATGATCGATAGATTGGTATGAGATACTACTAAATTTGTTCATGATCGATAGATTTGTATTAGATACTACTTAATTTGTTCATGATCGATAGATTTGTATTAGATACTATTAAATTTGTTTATGAATTGTAGTTATGATAATGGTGGTGGTAAAATTTTATTAGATATAATGAAAAAATTTGTTTAGTTTGTTTTAAAATTGTATTTGTGTGTTTAAAGAGTTTGGAGAGAAGTTTCTTAAAATTACTATAATGTTGACATGTGCTAGGAAGGTCTGTATTGCAACAAAGATTATGAAACTGAGATCTAATGTGGGTGTAAGCAGGGTAATTTAAGAGGAAGTGATTTTCATCTTCAATGTCCATATTCTCACAGAGATGGCAAATCCTTTCCACCCATGATATTTTAGAAACTAAGGAACGGCCTGTTTTACTATGAGGCTCATGAGATTTCATTCTTATCTCGGCTATATTAACTTTTTTCTTTGAGCTAGTTAAAACAGAGAGATACTTTTGATCTTTTAGAATAAGGTTGATAACCTTCTTATAATATCTTAATTTTCTTTTATTCTTTACATCTTTTTCACACCACATTTTTGTCTTTAAACTTAGAACTAATAATATTTTTAATGTTATTAATATTTTGCAATGCAACATTTTTATACTTTATTAGAGATTTCTATTTCATTAATTATTTGGTAAAATTTTCCAGTAATGTCAGAACATTTAGATTTAGGCAGAGCCCTGTGAATTGGGTTATATAAAAGATCTCTGGAGAGTTAAAAGAAATTAACGGTTGCACAGTTTTTCTAGGTCATTTTCTGCAATATAAATGCCCTTATTTGTACTCAGCATTTCTGCCAGTGCAACTGTAACATTCTGATCTAATGGCATTTAACTAGAGTTAATTTTATTGTCTCCATGAAAATTCTATAAATGTGCCTAAAGTCTGGTCAATTCTGCAATTCATTTTGCTCACAGTCGCCCATCCATTAAATACCTAATTCTGAAATCCTGAGTAGTTAGTTTAATCTATGATGTATTTTGCATCATTTTTCCCATGCAAATAGAAATCGATCTAATAAGGAAGCTGCCGATGCAGATAGAAATCGATCTAATGAGGAGGAAGCTGTAGCTGTAAAATCTTACACGTGCAGGTTTTGTCAAGAGACCTTTTCCAAATCACAAGCGCTTGGAGGACACATGAACCGCCATCGGCAAGGTAAAACGTTGCTCATGTGAATGATATTTTTGCTGTTGGATTTACGAAATAATTCAAATGTTTCATGTAATGTAGTTTCTGTGCATGCATGGGTTTCAGAAGATTAAGAATGCATAGAATCCATAAATATGTGAATGCATGAGGTTGTCATTCTAATTTAAGAAGATGTCTCGTTATCATTCTAATATAACAAGATGTCTCTTTCAATCAAGATTCATCACAGGTCTCTTTCATTCAAGATTCATCTTAATCTGGATGTGTATATTTACAAAATCATGTGTATTTCTTTCACAATGAACATGCAGAAAGACAAGACGAGCTGTATGGTAATGCACTCAACATTCTACAATCAAGAGGACCCGGCCAGTACCCATCTAACTTGTAAGACATCTATTTGAAATCAATTTTTTCTTAAATATCTTACATCAATCTTATAGAATATTTTTTTCTCATGGAAATGTGCAGTGGTCGTTCATCTCAACTGCCACAACAATTTGCTGCAAATCCAACGCTTGGTTCCTGGTCAGCTAATGCTCTACTTCAATCTCAGCTTAGAGCACTTCAGGCCCAACAAGAACCCTATAATCATACACCATATCCATTACACCGCAATCTGGGGCACCCACAAGGCAATTTGTATGGAGACTTGAATGCTGCTAATATCCAGAACCGGCTACTTCATGCAAACGGAATGAATATACCACACGGTTCTGAGGTGTGGAACGAGTCAGATATATTGCTAACGGCAGCCTATAACATGATGAACGAGGACCTTCAAACTCATCATGATCAGCCTCAGCTTCTGCATTCGGATCCAAACTCAGACATGGGCGCAAGCATGCAAGGAAACCATCCTTATTCATTCGGACAAGGCATGTCACCATCTGTCGCTGTCACAGAAGGGAACCAGGACCCTCTACTTCATCATCAACGTCAGCTTCTGGGTTCGGATCCAAACTCAGGCGTTGGAACAAGCATGCAAAGCAACTATGCTTATTCATTCGAACAAGGAATGACATTATCATCATCATCATCAATTCCCTCTGCCAAACAAGGGCGATTCAGTCCCAGCATCCAATCCCAACATGATAATTTCGGAATGGGTACTTCAGATCAATCAGGCGGCCTCCTCTCAAACTCACCAGCCCACCAGACTGAACGTGCTGCATCCCCCAATTTCACTATGCCGCCTCTTAGATCTCAGCATTTGGCTAACCAGCGCTCGTATTTTACTTCCAACGTCTCCCCAATGCTCGACACATTGCAGGAATACCAGAACATGCAACTTCTGACTTACCCTTCTAGCCAGAATCCAACGCTCCCACTAAATTCAGAAGTGAATGAAGAGTCTAGGCTGGCTATTGTTTCAGGTAATCTCAGAGGCTTAACAGCGCCTTCTCAGTTTCAGGCTGCAACAGGAATCAACTCCCAGGACGATACAAATGTGGAAGCAACAAGAAGCAACAGTGACTTTATTAATTCAGATTCGGCATTAATTTCGAATTCCTACATTTACGGAAGCAACGTCAGAAGAGATTGAAAGAAAAGGAATGACCAGATAAATCACCCAACTGAATTCTTCGTTTTCGTTTACTTTGTGATAGTCGTTCTCCCATTTAATTGTTGATTTGTTCGTACCATCTACTCAATAACTTCCTGCGCTGTAAAAATAAATAAACTCCAGCAATGCGTTCTATTGAGCTGGAGGTTTATTCTTCTGTTTTATTGAACCTAGAGGCTTGTTTTATTGAACTTACAGGTTTATTTTACTACATTGTTTTTGTATTCTAAAATAAGTTTGTACCTAAAAATATTGACACTAAACTCAGATTAGATCTGTGGTTAGTGGTTAAGATGTATTTATGTTGGTTTTAATCTAATGTATGGTTATGGTTAGTGGTTAAGATGTATTTATGTTGGTTTTAAAGGTTAAGATGTATCTATGTTAGTTTTAAAAATTCTTTTACTTTCAAAATTTAAATTGTTCACCTTCCATCTAACAAAATAAATACTTTGGTTATAAGTAAAATATACTTTCATTGATAAATGTGCTTGGGGTATATAAACTAAGTACACAACACATTGGTAAATGTGGTTGAAAAAAGAAGTTATGATATAACAATAATAATAATAAATAATAATAATAATAATAATATTAATAAAAATTTATAGTACTAGATGCAAAAAGCATTCTTGAAACAGGGATCTCACTTACAAAAGAGAAAACACTATAAGGTCTCACGAGCAAAAAGCACAATTATGCTAATCATGATCAATTTACCAAGTTACAACAAACATTATAGTTGGGCTTCCCCATTAAGGAGAAAAAAACCCATACATCATAGTCACCAAGTTTATAGAACCACTGTGTACATTAATCAAATATATCTAGAAACTGCTCCATTTGTGATGAAAATAAAACATATGTATGTTGAAAATTGATAAGACGAACCAACATATAAAGGAAAAAGTATAAGCATATGCCAGACTCATCATAACAAAAAAGAAGGATCATCTGATGCAAGGTTGTTGGTCGACACACAGACCCTCCCCCCCTCATCTTCTGTTATGCGCCATGCATTCACAACCTATTGTAGGCCCTCTTTAGAAAGGAGGTTTGCTTCTGTGTTTTACTCCCTGTATATGTGGCAAGCAGATATAGAATTAAAACCCAATTTTAGATGTAAAATTTCTTCTATGGGTGGAATCAAAATGTGATTTTGACATCTCTACACTTCATTAAACCAGTTAACAACATTTAAAGAGTCACCAAATAGTTGAACAATATGAATCCCCATTTCTTGAAGCCAACACATTAAGATTTTCAATGATTGGAGCTCTGCAAAATTATTTGTTCCATGTCTTAAGGCCCACTAAAGCTTTGAAGCGTTTGTGGTCATTTATGTGAATAACCAATCTTGCCACACACCTGTTTTGAGCATATGATGCTCCATCGAAATATGCCCTAGGGATGTTAGGTTTGATGATTTATTCTCTTGTGAACCATGTAATCTGCTTGGGGGGTTCTCAGCGATTAAGGAAAATATTGTTGCACATTCTACTGCAATTGGTAAGGGAGTTGGATGTTGGTCCTGAAAAATTCCTTTGTTCCTTGCTATCCAAATTCTCCATGAAATAATTGGAGATATATTTCTCAGATGTTCGTCATGGGCTATGTTCCACCATTTTTGCCATGCTTCCAATATATCTGAGCCATTCCAACTATGTCTAATCCCTAGAAGGCCTACAGCAGCCTGACAAATTTGACATTGAAGGGGAAATGTAGGAACATGTGGCTCATTATTTCCTCAACACTTTTACACAAAATACACCAACAAGGTCTGTTCTTGTTCCTTTTCTAAAGATTATCCTACGTGGTGCTTTTTTTTTTAGAAGGCACCAAAAGAACAACCTTGTCTTTGTTGGGAATTTTAATCTCCACAATGGCTTCCACCACCATGCTTGTACCCCTTAATCTCTCTTGTCCATTTGATAATTCTATCTGAACTTTGGTGAGTATAGGCTTGTAGGTGCTTGCACCCACCTAAGAACATCAGGATGGTCCCTTATCCGCACATTCGTGCGTTGTAGCTCTCTGAGATAGTTCTATCAAGTAGCCCTCCAATTTACCTCAAGATGGATATCCTCGACCGATTTCCATCCCTCATGCCAGTTTGATGATGATTCATCTGCAACTATCTGATTCAAGTAAATGTATCCTTAGTTATTTATATAGCCCACTAGTTCTCAAGGAAAGGCATAATCTTTGCCACATCCAACCCATTGGTCTATACCAATCCTGAGCTTTTCTATGTTCCCTATATGCCAGGCAAGTCCTTCATGTAGAAATTATCCAACATGCATGTATATCATGGATTCACCCAATCTAAAAATGTATTAAAGTTAAATACTAAATCACTTCTACAAATATTTTGTGGAATTAAAAACACAATCACCAATCACATGAAGTAAAGAAGAATCAAATCACACGCAACATAGATAATTTTCTCGGGAAAGCTTGCTACTCAAAACCTCAGAATATTCTATTGTATATTTAGCATGTATCATGAAACAATTACATATAAAAATCTTCTCACAAGAGCCCTCTAGTACTCAGCTAATTGTCTCACACTATCATGCATAAAACTGACCAACACTTAGCCAATTTACTACCTCTAGACACCCTTCCTTGCTTGTGCAATCCTAATGAATGCAATCCCTAAAAGATAGGAATTACGACCTTCCTTGACTGCGCAAGTATCATGGGAACTTCAATGGGTGTTTGGTTGCATGCGTGCAAACCAATAATCCTGCAATTGATAGTCAACTTCCCTTTCATCTAGATCTCAATTGTCTCTCCACTCGATCTGACATGCATGCAGCTAATAATAGTAAATCCTCAGTTGCATGTGATATTACTAGTGAATAATTAAGTAATTATTACATGTGATATTAATTAATTGTGAATTAATTAATATTTATCTCTCACTAGTGTATCAAGCAATTACAACTAGCACAAACGAGTTTAACTCACTTAACTGAGTTAAACTAATTACAACATGCATTAACTAATGCACCACTATACTTCGAACTCTATTACAACTAGAATTACTTTGCATGCCTCACCAACTACCTCTAAATCGAAATCCACTAGATGACTGAGTTTATTGCTCCCAGTTATCTATTACAAGTTATCATTGAGAATATATTACAATTTATTTCCCATCTTAATTAATGGATAACTAAAATAGACATGCACCAAAAATAGCACTGTGGGGCCCCACCCTAGTGTAGGTGCTTATTGCACTAGGCGTGGGTGTTGAAATTTTCTTGTTGAATCTCAACACTCCCTCTCAACAAGAAAGGGATTATCCTTCACCCCGATCCTATCTCTATGGTATTCTAATTTTCTCCTGGTGGGCGCCTTTGTCTGAATATCTACATCCTGATATTCAATGGGAATGTACTGAAGCAACATTATTCCTCTCTGCACACAATGTATGAGATGATGGTACTAGATATCTATGTGATAGGACTTATCATGAAACACAAGGTTAATCGAGAGTTTAATGCAACTATGATAATCACAATGAATCACTCTTGGATCCGTCTGAGAACCAAACAAACAAACAAAGATATTTCTCATCTAGATAGCCTCACATGTAGCTTGACTTCCTACCATGTACTCTGCTTTCACTGAACTAATTGCCACTGATCGTTGCTTCCTGTTGTACCAAGAAAATGTTGTCAATCCAATGCTAAAGATCCCTCCTGATGTGCTCTTTCTATCTGATGGACTGCCAACCCAATCTACATCCATGAAGCCTTGAAGCTTAAGTCCCTCTATCCATTTTGTACCATATACCATACTCTAATGTGCCCCTCAGGTATCTCACGACATGCTTCCCTGCCTTCCAAAAGAGCTTGGTAGGCCTAACCATAGCTTAACTAGGTCGGTTAACTACGTAGAAAATGTCTCGTCTCATGTTTACGAAATAAATTAGTGAACCCACTAACTTCCTGTAGGCAATAGCATCCACTACCTCTCCAGAAGTAGCATCCTCTTTCCTCCAATTTCCTGGAAGAGGAGTATCCATGGGTTTGTAGCTCTCCATGTTAAAATTACGCAGTATCTCCTTTGCATACTTTCCTTGAGACACAAAAAGTTTACCATCCCGCTGCCAGATTTCTGATCCAAGGAAATAATGAAGGAGTCCCATGTCCTTCATTTCAAACTCCCTTGCAAGAGCCTCCTTGCATGAGTGTATTAGCTACTCATCACCAATCAAAATTAGATCATCAACATAAAGAACAATAATCAATAGCCTACCCTCAACCACAATCTGGTATAGGTTTGCATCTACTTCACTTTTGGTGAAGCCCAGTCTAGTGAAATAGTTGTCTATCCAAGTGTACCAAGCACGTGGTGCTTGCTTCAACTCATACAATGCTCTTTTGAGTCAGCACACATGCGATTCACTGTTGAAAATCCCAAAACCTTCAGGCTCCTTTATGTAAACCTCTTCCTCAATGATCCCATTGAGAAACACAGTTTTCACATCCATATGATGAATGCGCTAACCCATCTGCTCTGAGAGTGCATGAATGGATCTTATGGAAGAGTACCTTGCAACAGGTGCAAAAGTCTCATCATAATCAATCCCCTCGATCTGCGAGAATCCTCGGGCCACAAATATGGCCTTGTACTTATCCACACTCCCATCAACACCTTGTGTTCCCTTATAGATCCATCTCGATCTGTTGACCAGTATTGGGACAATATCCCATGCATTTTTCTTAACAATGGAGTCATACTCCTCCACCATCGCATCAACCCAAGTTGGTTGTTGCACTGCTTCCTGAAAGGAAGATGGTTTAGTCACAATACATTTGCCCATAAGAGCCATGTATCCAGTAAATCGGTCAGGAGACTGTCTCTGTCTACATTGTCAAGTAGGGGCTCCTACATTCTCTGCAACATCAAATCTCAATCTATCAACTTTTGTGGTGTGCCTTCTGCCATTTCTAATCGATCACTCTGCATGAATGTTTTCCTCCACTCCATGATCCTCCACATATGGTTGATCCACATCTTGAGGATCATCCTTGGGAACCAACAGTTCTTCCTCTGCATGCAAGTCTAGTTCCCTCTCAAGGGACAACCACATGGATTTCTCCTCATCAAATTTTATATCCCTTCGCACAAAAACCATTCTGTTGTTTGGAAAATACACACGATAATTATGGGGTGTTTGTTGTGTAACCAGCTCCAAAAATAGAAGAAAAGAGATATCAACGCCTTAGAAATGAGCCACTTCGAGGGGGCAACCTCCAATACATTACATAAATGAACAATTCTTGGATGATACAATTTACAAAACCTCCTTTCTATATATAGGAGTCCATGTGGCCATAATGTAATCCTAGTGGGCCACAATGTAATCCTACCCGACCTAACAATAATAATTTAAGGGCACAATAATAACAAAATGGGGGTTACAAGGGTACAATAATAACAATAAGGGGGTTACACTAACAACAATAAGGGACTATACTAGTAATATAGGGACCTAACATGCCCCTCTCCTTCAAAAAAGGGTTGTCCTCAACACTTGAGTAGCTCTGGGTGCTTCTGTATAAAATTCTCATCCTCCCATGTAGAATCTTCAGTGGGTAAGTTCTTCCACTTGATGAGATACTCTGAAATTGATCGATTTCGTAGTTGTCGAGTTCTTGTTTCCGTGACCGCTTTCGGTTCCAATATGATTTTTCCTTCCTCATCAAGTTCTGGCAATATTGTTTGAACTGGAAGATTTTCACCTATAACCTTCTTTAAGCACAAAACATGGAAAACTGGATGTACTCGTGAAGAAGTAGGAAGCTCCAATTTGTATGCCATAGTACCAATATTTTGCAACACATTGTAAGGACCATAGTACTTTGGCGATAATTTATTATCCTTCTTAGCTTGATTGAGGGACATTTGTTTGTATGGTTGTAGCCGTAAAAATACCCAATCTCCTACATTAAAACTTCTCTCGCTGCGATGTTGATCTGCCTATTGTTTCATTCGATTTTGTGCCAAATTCAGGTTATCCTTTAAGAGTTGGAGAACTTCTTGCTGACGCTTGATGTGATCTTCCAATGCTTTAACCTTCGAATTTTCCCTTAAAGATGATATGATCGATGGTGGATGATATCCATAAAGTGCCATAAATGGGGTCATTTTTGCTGCAGTATGGAAGGAAGTGTTATACCACCATTCAGCGAGAGGTAAACACTTGACCCATTGTTTTTGTTTATCAAACACAAAAAAATGAAGATATCCTTCCAAAAATTTATTTACTATCTCTGTTTGACCATCAGATTGAGGATGATAAGATGAGCTATGAGCTAATTGAGTACCCAAACAAGAAAATAACTCCGACCAAAAATTTCCCGTAAAAATGGGATCTCTGTCGCTCACAATAACCCTTGGGCTTCCATGTAGCTTTTGAATTATGTCCACAAATGTAGTAGAAACTGTACTTTCTTTAACTGGATGAGATAATGCACAAAAGTGTGCATACTTGGTAATTTTATCAACTACCACCATGATGACATTCTTGCCTTCGAACTTCGGTAAACCTGTGATAAAATCCATTGAAATCTCCTCCCAACGTTGACTAGAAATGGATAAAGGTTGTAGAAGTCCCGGGGTCTTAATTGTCTCCACTTTATTCTGCTGGCAAACCAAAAATTCCGCCACAAACTTTTGAATATCAGATTTAAGGCCATCCCAAAAAAAATCTTTCTTCACCCTGTGGTAAGTTTTTAAAAATCCTGAGTGTCCTCCTAAAGGAGAAGTGTGCAATTCCAGAAGAATCTTTTGTTTTAGTTGGGAATTCTTACAAAGATATAAGCGATCTTTGTACCATAAGGAATCATTTTTCCAACTAAATATATCAGATGTACTAGGATCTTGCTGCAACTTTTGAATGAGTGTCCATACATCTTTGTCCTTCTTCCATTCATCTCTTGCTTCGGTTATCCAATCTCGTTGGATAATAGAAATGGCACAAAGCAATGCTTCCACCTCTTCATTCTTTCTTGAGAGTGCATCTGCAACAACATTAAGCTTTCCTCTTTTGTAGATTATTTCAAAGTCATAACCCAACATCTTTGTGACCCATTTTTGCTGCTCTTCTGAAGATAGTCTTTGTTCCAAAAAGTGTTTAAGACTATCAAGATCAGTTTTTACCTTGAAGTGTCTTCCCATTAGGTAAGTTCGCCATTTCTTTAGTGCATGCAGTATTGCTAACATTTCCTTCTCATAAATAGGTTTCTGTAAATACTTTCCTTTGATTGGACGACTTTCAAAAGCAATGGGTCTTCCTTCCTGCATTAAAACTGCACCAATTCCATTTCCGGAGGCATCACATTCCACAATAAAGGTTTTTGTGAAGTCTGGCGTAGCTAAGACCGGTGCTAGGCACATTGCCTCTTTAAGATGTTCAAAGGCCTTAGTTGCTTCAGGAGTCCATGAAAATGCATCTTCTTCAATAATGTTGTTAGAGGTGCTGCTATTCTCCCATAATTCTTAACAAACTTGCGATAATACCCTGTTAACCCGAGAAATCCTCGCAACTGCTTTATGGTTGTGGGGACTTTCCATTCCTTAATGGCTTTAATTTTGTCAGGGTCTACCTTAACACCCTCGTGAGATACAATATGACCCAGATATTCCACCTCTTGTACTCCAAAGAAACATTTGGATGTTTTTGCATATAATTGTTTCTCCCGCAATAGTTTGAGCACCCTGTCAACATGTTCAACATGATCCTTCCAAGACCTGCTGTAGATTAGTATATCATCAAAAAATACTAGCACAAATTATCTAAGGAAGGGTTTGAAAATGGAATTCATCAACCCTTGAAATGTAGAAGGTGCATTGGTAAGGCCAAAAGGCATGACCAAAAATTCATAATGACCCCCATGAGTTCGAAATGCTGTTTTTGGAATATCTTCAGTCTTCATTCTAATTTGATGATATCCTGAACGAAGATCCAACTTGGTAAAATAAATTGCTTCATGTAATTCATCCAATAATTCATCAATCACAAGAATGGGAAATTTATCTTTAATGGTGAGCTTATTGAGCTCTCTATAATCCGGACACATTCGCCATGATCCATCCTTCTTGTGTACCAATACTACAGGAGCAGAGAAAGAACTTTGACTAGTTTGAATTATACCCGCCTCTAACATTTTTGTAATCATACGTTCAATTTCGCTCTTTTGGAAGTAAGGATATCTATAAGGCCTGATATTTGGAGGAACACTTCCTGGAATCAAATGAATAGCACGATCATGATCACGAATAGGTGGGAGTCCTTTGGGAGTTTAAAACACCTTGGAATGATTGTCCAAGACTTGTTGGAGATCTGCAGAAATAGATGATTTTGATGTCGTAACTTCTAGTGAGCATAATTGTGCAATTAAGCCTCGTTGTTCTTTCTTTAGAAGCTTCTTCATGACATTAGAGCTTATTATCCTTCCCGGATTCCCTTCAATACCCCGTAATTTGACTTCCTTTCCTTCTGAAAAAAAATTCAAGAAAAGTTCTTGAAAATTAAAAGCTACCGTCCCCAAAGATTGTAACCATTGTACTCCTAGTACAACATCAACACCTCCCATAGGAATGGAAAGCATTGGACTAGTAAACACATATTCCCCCATGGTTAGCTTGATATTATGGCATTTTCCAGAGCAATTTATAGTTCCTCCATTTGCAACCATCACTTGACATTCTGGTGCTGGGTATAGGAAACAATTTAATTCCTTGGCTACCTTACAATGAATAAAATTATGGGTGCTACCTGAATCAATCAACGTTATTACCTTTTTCTTCTTGATTTGTCCTTTTATCTTGAGAGTTTTAGGAGTGGTAATTCCTGCCAGTGCATTACACGATATGGTCGGATTCATTTCTTCCTCTTCTGGGGCTGGTTCCTAGTGTATATCCTCTTCTTGTTCATTTTCTTCTTCCTCTTCACAATCTATGTAAAATAATTTCTTCTCAGCACACTTATGACCTTTACTGTATTTGCTATCACAATTGTAGAAAAGCCCTTTTGCTCTTTTTTCTTCCAATTGTTGTGGTGTCAACCTTGTAGGTTGTGGAAATATAGGCGTAGCCCCACTTCTTTCTTTATAGAATTGAGTGGTAGGCTTCCTTGTTGCCATAATTTTACATTCAACTTTTCTTGCCAACCTGAATGCCTTCTCTAATGAATTAGGTTCCAGAACGCGAACTTCATGTTGAATGTTATCCTTTAAAGTGCCTATGAAGAGATCAATCCTGTGTTCCTCTGGAATATCAGTTACCCTTATATTCAATTTTTGGAAGTCCTCAATGTGCTGCCCCACTAAACCCTTTTGTTTGAGATTTATCAATTGACTAAAGAAGGTGTTGCTCTTTGTATCCTCATAATGTGCTATCATTTCCTCCGTAAAAATTGACCAAGTGACAATTTTTTTACGGAAGCAAAGCCATTGATACCATACAAATGTATTTTGTTCTAAATGTAAAGTTGCAATGCGTACCTTTTGTGTGTTTTGCACGTTATGGAGATCAAAATATTGCTCCATCCGTAGTATCCATGTTACAGGATCCTTTCCATAAAACTTCCTCATATCCATCTTTGGAATATGGTGGTTCTTCCCGCCAACATTAGAGTTTATGAAATCACAATTAACATTTATTTTGTTCTCATCATGAGGTTCTTCTACTATCTTTTCACCATTAGGAAACATTTCTTGTATCAACTTTGTCAAATCTTCGATGTTTGATTTTAGATCATCCATCTTAGCTTCCATGCCAGCTTCCATGCCATCCATCTTAGCTTCCACGCCATCCATCTTAGCTTCCACGCCTTTCTTCAAACTGTCCATCTTCACTTTCACGCCATCCATCTTATCTTCCATGTCTTTCTTCAAACAGTCCATCTTCACTTCCACGCCTTTCTTCAAAACTTCCATTTCATTTTTTGTTGCTCTTTGCGAGAGTGAAATTTGTTGCACTTGCTCTTGTAATTTTGATAGATCATGTTGCAATTCTTCATCTTCATGAGTCATGGTAGAGCCTTCGGAAGGCTTGATGGGTGTTGAATTCTTTTTAGGGGCCATTTTAGAATCCAATATTGATATCTATTCTACAAGATGCCCTTGGAATCAATTCAACTTGATTCTTCAAACAAGACTTATGCAATTCGGAAAAAAATACACACCTTTTACTTGCTTTGAGGAGCTCGATATTGAAATTTAATTATCTCTGTAATTGAAAATCTTCAATAACTGAAATTAATCCCTGTATTAACCTTCTAAAGCTTCTTTCAAATGCCACAAGTCTGATCTAATTTAGATTCTCCAAGACAAATTTGTGTCCAATCTCCCACAATGACCTAATTCTGGACTGGTTCAGTAGAGCAAACTTGTAGGACTTGCCACGTGTCACTGTTTCGTCCTTTGTCTCTAAAATTTATAGCCAAGAAACTACAGTCCGTGTACTTGCAACCACTTTTTACGGCACTCAAATCCACTGCCCAGAGAGAGAGTTATTGAACTTTTCCCACTATCACCTCTTTGAAATGAAATTCAGGAGCTTGAAAAAGCACTACCTTCCACAGATCATATCTCCAAAAATATTGCGAACCAAGCTCTAAAATTTTTTGACGAATTTCCTAAGGATTTCAGCTTCACACCATATAAATTTCAGATACTGAACCTTTGTAGAAAGAAATGTATAGCGAAAATGTCACGATGACCTGTTTAGGAGCTTGAAAAAAGACCTAACTTCCATAGATGATATCTCCGAAAATATTTCGAACCAAGCTCTGAAACGTTTAGAAAATCTTCCTCAAGATTTCAGCTTTGCACCCTAAACATTTCAGCTTCTGAAACTTCGTAGAAAAAAGGTTATAGCGAAAATTCCACGATGACCTGTTTGGAGCAGCGAAACCCTAGAATCCAAACCTTTGATACCAAATGTTGCGTAACCAGCTCCAAAAATGGAAGAAAAGAGATATCAATGCCTTAGAAATGAGCCACTTCGAGGGGGAAACCTCCAATAAATTACATAAATGAACAATTCTTGGATGATACAATTTACAAAACCTCCTTTCTATATATAAGAGTCCATGGGGCCATAATGTAATCCTAGTGGGCCACAATGTAATCCTAGCCGACCTAAAAATAATAAATTAAGGGCACAATAATAACAAAATGGGGGTTACAAGGGTACAATAATAACAATAAGGGGGTTACACTAACAACAATAAGGGAGCATACTAGTGATATAGGGACCTAATAGTGTTTCAGTGTACCCCACAAAAATCCCAACCTTAGTTGTTGGTTCTAGCTTCTTCCTGGAATCCTTGGTCACATGCACATAAACAGATGAGTAAAAAATCTTAAAGTGTGAAACATCAGGTTTCTTACCAGTGAAAGCCTCTTCAAGTGTACTCATACTAGGTATCCTATGAGGAAAACGGTTCTGCGCAAATACCGTAGTGTTTCATGCTTCTGACCATAGATGCATTGGTAGGCCTTGATCATGTAACATCGCTCTTGTTACACCCACGATCGTTCAATTATTTCTTTCCGTGACCCCATTCTATTGTGTTATGAGGCGCTACCAGTTCTCCTTGAATTCCTTCTTTGCTACAGAAGTCCTTGAATTAGTTAGAGATGTATTCTCCACCATTATTGCTCCTAAGAGCCTTCAATTTCTTCCCGAATCTTTCAACACCAATTCCTTAAACTCAAGAAACTTAGAGAATGTATAATATCTCTTCTGCATGAAGAAGATCCAACACTTGTGAGAAAAGTCATCAAAAGATATTACATAGTACTTATGTTTTTCTGTCGAAGCGACAGAGAATTGTCGACACACGTCTGTGTGAACTCTCTCAAGGATCCCTGAAGCTTAGTTCTCCTTCTAATGAAATGTGGCCTTTACATACTTCCCCATGGTGCACCCCTTGCATGTATCTAACTGAGAAAATGTTCCCATTGGAAGTCCAGTAGAAATCTATTGCATGACTTTCAAGACTCCATGGTGAAGATGGTCCAATCTCCTGTGCCATAATTCGCCCTCATCCCGACTCACCACTTTGTTTTCCTTTCCTATAATTTTTGCGTAGCCATCTACCTCCAGCTTGTAGAGATTCTTAACTAGAATCCCTATCCTAATGGCTTGTCCTATTGCTTTATGTCACAGGAAAGCTTTTCCTTCACTAAAAACAACATCATAGCCTCTATCCTCCAACATTATGACTGAGAATAAATTTTTCTTCAAACCTAGTACATGCATTACATTTTTTAATTGTACATGCAGATCTTTCTCCTCCAGGCCATTGAAAAGTTCCTTGTCTCTTTTCATGTGAAAGGAAGTGCCACTATCTAAACACCACAGAGATCCCAATGCACTTGACAACATGCATGCAATCAATGAGAAGTCAAGCTCAACTTTCAAGGTAAGAGCCTCAACACCTGCAGATCCATCAACCTTCTTGTTCTTCTTCTTTTGTGGACAGTTAGTAGCAAAATTCCCATGTTCGTGACAGTGAAAACACTTCACCGTGGACATGTCCTACTTCTTTCCATTCTTGGACTCGGATTTGGAATGGAATTTCTTCCCCATCACCTTCTTCACCTTGGCAGCCAAAGCAAAATCTTCTTCATCCTCATGCTTAGATGAAAATCCATCTCTGGTGTTCTGTCTGAACTCCTCATACACCAAATAAAACAACAATCATTCCCAATCTGACAATTTTTCCTGTCCATTGACAAAGTATTCATAACTGTGCCAACTATTAGGAAGTCCTAGGAGATCCAAGCTCACAAAATCATCATCAACGACTATTATTCCAATGCTCCACAGTTCATCCCGACATTGGACAAACTTTGTTAGGTATTTTGTAATGGTGTTGCCCATTTCCATCTTGATCTTCTTGAGTTTATCTTTGAGTGCCAATTTCCTATGGTTGTTGTTGCTCTGGAATAGATCCGTTAAAGCCTTCCACATTGCATACGGTGTGGCTTTCCCATGAAGTCTTGAGACAATGTGGTCTCATACTCCCTCCAACAGGATCCTCCTTGCCTTTGCCACTTTATTTTTCCATGCATCAAGATTTGCAGCATCTGTCACAATGGGTTTAGGAATGTCATTATCGATGAATTCCTTCAAGCCATTGTCTTCAAGTACTGCCTCCATCCTGTCCTTCCAAGAAATATATTTTGATCTACCCTCCAGTGCATACTCCAAACTCAAACCATTGAAAGCCATTTTGATCTTGAATCAGCTGTAGCACCAAGAAATTATTTCTGCAAATTTGAATTCTATCCAGTCACAAACTCTTCTCTTGCTTCACTTCTACAATTTCTAGTGCTCTTATACGATGTAGAAATTATACAACATGCATGCATATCATGGATTCGTCTGATCCAACAATGTACTAAAGTTAAATAATGAATCTCTTCTACAAATATTTTGTGGAATTAAAAACACAATCGCCAATGACATGAAGTAAAGAAGAAAAAAATCATACACAACACATATAATTTTCCGGGGAAAGCTTGATGCTTAAAAATCCACTATATTCTATTGTATATTCAGCATGGATCATGAAAAAATTACATACAAAAATATTCTCAGAAGAGTCCTCAAGTACTTAGCTAATTGTCTCACATTGTTAACCATAAAACTGACCAACACTTAGCCAATTTACTACCTCCCAACAACCTACCTTGCTTGTGAAATCCTCGATGAATGAAATCCCTAAAAGATATGAATTATGGCCTTCCTTGATTGCACAAGTATCATGGGCACTCCAATAGGTTTTTGATTTCATGTGTGCAACCCAATAATCCTACAACTGATAGTCAACTTCCCTTTCACCTAGATCTCAACTATGTCTCCACTGGATCTGACATGCATGCAGCTAATATTAGTAAATCCTCAATTTCATGTGAGATCACTGATTGTGAATTAATTAATATTTAATTCACTTGATCTCTCACTAGTGTATCAAGTAGTTACAACTATCAAAACTAAGTCTAACTCACTTAACTGAGTTAAACTGATTACAACCTACATTAACTAATGCAACACTTCACTTCAAACTCTGTTACAACTAGAATTACTTTGCATGCCTCACCAACTACCTCTAACTCAAAATACACTAGCTAATTGAGTTTATCACTCTTATTTAACTATTGAAATTTATCATTGATAATATATGATATTTTATAGTCCATCTTAATTAAGGGATAAAATAAAATAGAAATGCACCAAAAATAGAACTGTGGGCCCCACCCTAGTGTAGGTGCTTAATGCACTAGGTGTGGGTGCTGAAATTTTCTTGTTGAATCTCAACACTCGTCTATAATTCCAAATGACTCTAAGGTGACCTTCCATATTGAAGATGCATTTGGAATTTTCTTATCTAACCTTCCCATCCATTCGTCTAGAGGAATTGGATCAATATATTTCATTTTTACTACAACAATTCACATATCTTCCTTATTTAAAATGTTCCACCCAGATTTTTCTTCCATGGAAGATGGAAAAGGTGGGATATTATTGATTCCCCATCCTTCCCATGCCTTAGGGGGAGAAGCCTTATCCCAAGAAATCCATGTTAGGAATTCCTCCTCCTTTGATCATGCCCATTAAAAATGACCACATAGGTTCTTGATATGGGAAAGAATACCTTTTGGGACCCAAGTCAGAGCTACCCAGTACACTGGAATGGAAATAAGTACCGAATTAATTAACATAAATCTTCCTACTCTCGACAACCACTTGAAAAGTCTTGAGTGGTTAATACGCTTTTCCACTTTCGCAAACAACCATTTCCAATCATTATGTAGCTATTAGTTTTAAGATGGAAGCCCAGAAATTTTAAGCTATCGTTCATAGCTTTATCTTTAAAGCGGTGAATAGAAAGTGCACAATTTACTTCTGCCATTATAAACCCCTCATGTGCAACTATATATTTCTATACATTGATGCACATTCCTCTAGCTTTGATAAATAAATCAAGGGCAAGTTTCAGTTGATGTATATCCCCTTGAGATGCATCATTGAACAAGAGAATCTTGTCTACAAACAAAAGATGTGTGATAAACATATTGATAGCTACTTCAATCCCTTTTACCTCACCTCTACGCTTAGGATATAGGATAAAATAACTAAGGCCTTTGGCCACAAGTAAAATGAGGAGCAAGGAAAAATGACACCCCTGTCTAAGTCCCCTCTGGTTGTGAAAAAATGGAGAAGCCACACCATTTATAAGAAAAAAATTGAAATATTTGATATACATGCCATTATTGAGTTGATGAAGCTAATTCTGAACCCCAAATGAGTAAGAAGGAGGTGAATATATAACCAACTTATTCTGTCACAAGTCTTTGATAGGTATATTTTAACTATCATGTACGTTTCATTTTTTTCCTCTTGATGCTATGCATAGTTTCTTTCGCCACTCCTATCACTTTGTGGATCTGTCTACCATCTAAAGACTGAAATTGTTCCTTATAAATATTCCTTGATAGCATAGATTTCAGATCGGAGGCTATGATATTTTCAATAATTTTATAGAGGCAATTGTAAAGGGATATGGGCCTAAAATATTTAAAACTTGAGGGAGCATATGTTTTAGGAATTTTAGCTAGAAAAGTAGTGTTAAAAGGTTCATATATAAACCCCATGATTCCTGATTCTTCCACCACCCCTATGATCTCATCCCCAATGGTGTCGAAAAAATGAAAGGTAAAATTCCATCATCCAACCATCCAACCATCCAACCCAGGGCTTTTTTATTTTTCCATTGATTTATGATTACTTCAACTTCCCCTTTTGTGGCAGGTGCCATGATCCTATCATTTTCTTCCTCAGCATATCTTGGGAAAAATTGTGCAACTTCGATGCCTTCTATTATGGTTTCTTACAACAGAGCTCTAAACAATCCCTTTAAGTGATCTCTTTCTATTAATTCCAACTATTTGAATGATTTTTTTTGTTCGTCCTTCTGCCTGGTCCATTTACCAGATTGTGTTGGCATTCTTTCAGCCCTTTGCATAATTTTGGAAGAACTTGGAGTTTTCATCCCCAAATACAAGAAAAATGGCTCTACTCTTTAAGTCTCCATTTTTATTCAATGTCTAATAGTATCTTTCTTTTAAAGGGTACTAGTATTTGTATTCCATATTTTTTCTCCTCTATCTCATATCCATCTTCCTCTACACTTTCAAATTTTTGAATGGATTCATTAATTATTTTAAGATAAAATTCTTCCCTTAACCTATTTTCCTTTTCCTAGTTGATTGTAGCATGTTTAATTATTTTTATATTTCCCATAAAGATCTGAGACAAGGAGCATATAACATCTCCTTCCCACATCTACCCAAGTAACCATACAATAGGGGTAAAAATGTGATGAGAGGCTACTATAACAATATTCAACCTTCTATGTGACCTTAAGGAAGTGAAACTAATGGAAAACAAAAACTACAAACCTTTTACAACAACCACAACACCCCCAAGAGGTAACCCAACCACTAAGGCCTCTTACCCCTCGGTCATAACGACATTTTGACCCCCTTTGAGCCATATTTGCAGGCATAACACTGCATCTTAGGTGCTATAAATCTATATTCATGGGCATAACACTACCTGCTAGTGGCTAAGGCCGCAAATGATCAATTCTGTGCTTGTGGTTCTGGGATTTGAGCCACCTTTTCAAGCCCAGAGCCCAGGTCACTACTCATAACTTCATGAAAACTTAAGTGATGTTAAATAACAATAAGAAAATGATATGGAAGCAATCACATCGAGAAGAATTCATCTAGACCCCTCTTAGCCATGACAAGCATATTTTCAAACATGTCACAATCATTAAATCTACAGGTGTAAACAACAATTAAAACGTAGGGGTCTCATACTTATCTAGGAATCTCTAAGAAGAATTTCTACCTTACATCATTAATTGCAATACAATTTATTTTATCATAAATACATTGTGCATTCATTTACAAGTAAAAACATTGATAGAGCCATACATCATCATTAATTAAATACATGCTTACAACCAACGTAATAACAACATAAATACCATGGATAAAACAACAATAGAATCCATATAGAAACCTATAAATTTATGTAAATGTTTTATTCTTGATGCAAATTTACTTTCTTTTCAATATAAGACAACAATCACATAAACAATAAAGTAAAATGCTGATAGAACATACCAGTAGATTGACAGAATATAAGATAGAAATATATAATTGTGTTGGTTCATTACGATGGTCAATAAGATGCTTCAACCAACAAAGTCTCAATATGGTTAGCCAACCAGTAATGTCACGCAACCCTCTAGGACAACCAAACATTCAACTCAAATTTCAGCCCAAAACTCAACGTTGTCAGTCAACGGTCAACACAAATAGCAGCATCAGCTAGGTCAATGCTGAAAATTCAAAGTCAACATTTTGCCTCAGAAATAGTGCTAGAAAATGCGGATTAGGGAAATCAAAACTTTGGAAAAGTTTTAGGTCTGTAAAACATTGCGTTGACCAAAGTCAACATTGGTCAAAGTTGCTACAGAAACCCTAGCCAAAAACACAAATCTGAAAATAGTTTTCTTCCTTGCTACACTTTACCACATGTGAAGAGAAGAGACTCCAAGTGATCGAACCAATTAGAAAAGGAGAGAGAAAGTGTGAGGGTGAGATGAGTGGAATGTCCTTCAACATTGACCTTATTTATATCCATCATTGAGGATTTGTGACACATCTGCTGGGGCACAAAAAATTAAGGCCGACCTGCACATATTTTGAATAAATTAAAAATAAATGTTTTACTCATCAGATCAAGATGATATTTAGATCGATATTGCACCTCTCCAAAAGAGGAACCCAATAAAAATATAGGTATCTTCATCTGAGCATCACAACATGGAGTTTGGACCTAGTTGTCCAAAATTAACACTCCCTCTCAACTAGCGAGAACTCCATCCACCTGTGCAATCCAAACATCATGCGTCATCCCACTGTAACTTTCCTTTTTGGCTTATTATTTTAGAACATAAATGGGTCAATCACGAAGACATCATTCTCGACTAACAGATTCAGCTGAGAGGTCTGAAACTTCTATAGGACTCACAAAGAGTCTCACACCAACCTGAAGTTGGTTTATCTGACCTGAAGTTTGTAGGAGGCCTGAAACCTCACTAGACTTGATCCCAGATCAAGTGGTTGGACTGTGCCATCGTATATAGAGAGTACAGAAATATTGGATGTGTCCATCAGTATTTTCTACTAGTGTCTAGCTTTTCGCAGCTCACTATCCAAATGAGCGGTACTTCCCATGAGCTTTGAACTTAATGGGTAGGATGCATACGGGGCACAAATAATGAGAGGTGAACCAACTCAATCATCACAACGGTGGGGTGGAAGCACACCAACAAGGTTAGGAAAGCCTAGCCCTGTGGTTACTTACAGCCCCAAGAAGCTATCCCCAAAGCCCTCGAGAGTTCCCAGAGCTCATCGTCCAACAGGACCCTCAAAATAAGGTCATTCCACGATACCAATATTCTCACGAAAGGTTAGGAACTTGACCTTCCCTATGGAATTTGTGATAATGTCTACAACCTTCTCATCAATTCCTATATGATCGAGCCTTACGGTGCCTTGCTATACCATATCTCAGATAAAGTGGTACTTGATATCAATATGCTTGGATCGATCGTGGAACATGGGATTCTTGGATAACCGAATCCCACTCTGGTTATCACAGAGTATCATTGTGGTATCTAGCACATGCCCGAATAGCTCACTGAAGAGCTTTCGCAACTAGACTACTTTACAACAGGCCATACTCGCTGCAATGTATTCGGCCTCTGCAATGCTCAAAGCCACTGACTTCTACTTTCTGTGCATCCATGATATTGAAGCAGCACCAAATGTAAAGTAGCATCCTGATGTGCTCTTACGATCCACCACACTGCCAGCCCAATCGACATCAGTATATCCAAGGAGTGTCATGCTCCTGGCAGTGTATCTTAGCCCATGGTTTATCGTGCCTCCAAGATATCTCGGAAGATTCTTGGGACCAACCCAATGAGTGTGATGAGGCTCGACCATCTGTTGACTCAAAGTATTCATTACAAAAAATATGTCCAGATGGGTGTTCACTAAGAACATCAGGGCCCTTATGGGTTGACCACACTTAGTAGGATTTGCTAACACGGGCCCAACAACATTGCTACTCAACTTCTGAAAGTTGAGCTCCATCGGTGTCGACACAGACTTACAGTGCACCATATCAAATTTTTCTAGAAGCTTCACAATGTATTTTAGTTGAGAAAGGAAAATCTCACCAGGTCTTTGCGAGACCTCCAAGCCCGGGAAGTAATGCATCAGTCCTAGATATTTCATCTCGAACTCAGCAGTAAGCTCCCTCTTGCACTGATGAATGGGAGGGTCAACACTTGTCAGGAATAGGTCGTCCACATACAACACTATAATGAGAGGCTTCTCTCTATGAACCTTGAAGTAAAGGTTCGGATCATCATTACTACGAGTGAAGCCCAGCTTCATCAGGTAGCTATCTACCCTCTTGTACCGAGCTTTGGGTGCTTGCTTCAGCCCATGGAGGGCTTTCTTCAACCTACAAACATGGGTTTCCCGATCTTGAACTTCGAACCCCAGAGGTTGCTCTACATACACCTCTTCCTTTATGGCACCATGCAGAAATGTGGTCTTCACATCCATCTGATGAAGACTCCATCCTTGCGTAGTAGCAAGGGCTATGATAGATCTAATGGTGATATATCGGGTGACAGGTGCAAATATGTCATCATAGTCTATGCCTTCCTTTTGAGAGAAGCCACAGGTAACAAATCTTGCCTTGAAATTTTTAACACTTCCATCATATCCATGCTTGATATTGTAGAGCCATTTTGAGGTGACAACTGCTTTGTCCCCTAGTCTTGAAACCAAATCCTAGACATCATTCTTCATTATGGACTCATAGTCTTCGTGCATAGCATCCTTCCAGACTTGATGCTTTATGGATTCCTCAAAAGATCCAGGCTCAGATCGTACAATAGTACTCATGGCTACTAGATACCCATGGTATCTACTCGACTTCTTTCTTTCATGGAATGTCTCCCTTGGGGCCATATGTCCCTCGGCATCCTTGAGAGTTTCCCTAAGCCATGATAGTCTCTTCCCCAATGAAGGAGGTGGATCAATTGGGTCCATCGGTCCTTCAACATTGGGCATCGTCTCATCCTTCGGTTCTTCTTGATTTCCAAGCCTTGCTTCATGATCTCCCTTAGATCTCAGAATATTTATTACTTTCCTCAGGGAATCATGTTCGTCAAATGTGACATCATGGAATATCTCCACTTCCCTTTGACCAGGCACATAGACCCTATAGGACTTTTAATTTTCGTTGTAGCCCATAAACATTCCCTTCTTCCTAAAAGCATCCAACTTGCTCCTCTTCTCTTTCGGCACATGGAAATAAACAAGACATCCAAAAACACTAAAATTTGATATGTGAGGTTTATTACCAGAGAAAACCTGTTTGGGAGTTTTTAAGTCCAGTTTAGAATGCAGGCATTGATTTTGTATGTACATAACAGTGTTCGCAGCTTCTCCCCATAGAATTTTCGGTAGACCCTTCTCACATAGCATGGCACGGGCAGCTTCCACAATGGTCCTTTTCTTTCGTTCAGTAATGCCATTCTACTCAGGAGTATAGACAGTTGTGGTCTCCCTCTTGATGCCAGCTTCTCTGCAAAATTTCTTGAACTCGTTCATCTCATTTTCAGTGCCATTATCAGTCCTCAATATCTTGATATTCTTCCATGTCAGATTTTCCACCAAGGCTTTGAAGGTATGGAACCACATGAAAGCCTCATCCTTCCTCTTCAAGAAGTATATCCAGGTTTTGTGAGAGAATTCATCTATGAACGTAATATAATAAGAACATCCTCCCAAGGATGTCACGGGAAGCATACCAGACAGATCAGAATGTACTAATTGAAAAACATCATATGTCTTTGTGATGCTTGACGGGAAAGGTCCCCTTTTATTCTTTCCTTCGGCACAACCCTGACATACACCTTAATGATTATTTTAGAACCTGGACATCCTCGTCACCACCTTCCTTGCTTCGGGAAGGGCCTTGTAGTGAAAGCGTCCAAACCTCCAGTGCTATAATTTAGTCTGTCGGATAGTATCACATGTCATCGCTCCTAGTGGCCTTCCTCCAACTTGGTAGAGTGTATTAACTCTAAACCCAATCATGATAGCTTCCTTGAAGCTCTTCTTCCACATGCGCACATTTCCATCAATGAATGCCACATTGAAACCTTTGTCTTCCATGGCCGATATAAACACAAGATTCTTCTTCAAATTAGGTACATAGAGTACATCCTGTAAGTGGAGGAATTGACCTTGAGACAAGTGGAGGGTCACAGTCCCTCTCCCTTTCACGGGATATGTGGAATTATCTCCAAGAATAATTTCCAGATTAGTATCCTTCTCAACTATATCAGAGAGTGCTTCCTTGAACCCAGTGATGTGCCTTGAGGCACCACTATCTATCAATCATACATCCACAGTGTCGGGTGGAGATGTAGCAGAGAGGGTAGATACAAGAATTAATTCATTTTTTTTATCAACAAAATTTGATTCATCATACCTGGAGTTTCTCGACATTTTGAAAGGTTGACCATTTACGCTGGAGGGAGCCTTCCTGTTTCCCTGGAACCTATTGTTCCTTTGATTTCCATTCCTTTGGTTGTTGTTGTTTTCATCACCATTGAGAGAATCCTTCTTGAAAGGGAATTCTCTAGCATAGTGAGGTTGCCTATGACACGTGTAACACTTTCCCTTCTTTCCTTGGGCCCCTGCTCTTCCTTTGTTCTTTGGACCACCAAAGTTCTTCTTTCTAAAATGAGAAGCATAGGTAGCATTTCCTTCATTTTCATACTCCTTCATTCTTGTCTCTTCTTGAACACGTATGAATAGTACTTCGTCAAAGTTTAGTATCACATTATTATTGAGAATGGTAGTGTTGAACAAATTCCATTCGGATGAGAGCCCTCCAAGTGCCGTGAGTACCATCTCTGGATCAGCTATTGTCTCCCCAATAGTCAGCAGATTTTTTTTGATATTCATTAGCTTTAGAAAATATGATTAAAAAGACTCATCCCCGCCTTTCTTCATATTCTTCAGTTGATTCTTGAATAATAGGACTTGATTCGCATTGTTGGCCTTGAACATATGGACCAACTTATCATACATATCTTTGGATGTTCCCAGCTCGGAGATGTAGACAATGAGACTCTTGTGAATTGAGTCCTTGATCATCAGCTTTGCTTTGATCTCCCATTTCTTGTACTTTGTTTTGGCAGAAAAAGTAGCAGTGGATGGAGGCTCTTTGATTTTACCCTGCACATAGTCCATGACATCTTGGTCTTCCAAGTTAAGATCCAATGTCATCTTCCAAGCATGGAAGTCATCTTTCCCAGTCAATTTTTCATCAGCCTTGAAGCCATTGTAGTTTGAGGAACCCGTCCTCTTCTTTGGTGATTGCTACAAATTAGGGCTCTGTCTTCACCTCAACTCTAATACCATGTTAATCTATGTAGATGTTATATGCTTGATGCAACTTTAATTTCCTTTCAATATCAGACAACAATCACATAAGAAATAAAGTAAAATGTTGATAGAACATACCAGTAGATCGACAGAAGACAAGCCAAAAATATATAATTGTGTTGGTGCATTATTGCAGTCAACATGATGCTTCAACCAGCAAAGTCTCAATATGGTCATCCAACCAGCAATGTCACACAACCCTCTAGGACAGCCAATTAGTCAACTCAAAAGTCAACGTTGTCAGTCAACGGTCAACACAAACAACATTAGCAGCTAGGTCAATGCTAAAAAGTAAAAGTCAACATTTTTCCTCGGAAATAGTGCCAGAAAATGTGAATTAAGGAAATCAAGATTTTGAGAAATTTTTAGGTCTGTTTAACCTTGCGTTGACCAAAGTCAACGCTGGTCAAAGTTTCTACAGAAACCCTAGCCGAAAACAGAAATCTGAAAACAATTTTCTTCCTTGCTGCACTTTCCCACGTGTGAAGAGAAGAGACTCCAAGTGAGCAAACCAATCAGATGAGGAGAGAGAATGCGTGAGGATGAGATGAGTGAAATTTCCTCCAACGTTGACCTTATTTATATCCATCATTGAGGGTGTGTGACATATCTGTTGGGGCACAAAACCTTAAGGCCAACCTGCACATATTTTGAATAGATTAAAGATAAATTCAAAATATGGTCTATTAATCTGATCAAGATAATCTTTAGATCGGTCTTGCACCTCTCCAAAAGAGGAACCCAATAAAAATATTGGTATCTTCATTTGAGCATCACAACATGGAGTTTGGACCTAACTTTCCAAAATTAACACAATACATTTGCATACCAAATACCAAAGGAATGAGCTCTTCATTATTGAATGAAAAAACCAACCAGCGATGGGACATCCACGTTCCACTCGACCATAGATTGCCTAATCCAAATCTCTCTTCAACCAATCACCCTCATGCCATATTCCAAGTAGAATGTGGGACTCAAATAGAAATAAACAATGAGGTAATCTCGAGGCTAAACAACCTCACCCTCATCAAATAGAAATCAGGCTTTACTGTGATCTACTCCTGATCACTAGACCAACACAAGCATGGATATCATCAGATTCTCTCCACCTAAATCATGAGGAATTTGTTTAAATTTGGGTACCGGAGGACAAGTGGTTCCATGAGGCTTTGATCCTTGGCCTAGGAAAAAGTGTCCAAATGTATTTAACTTTTTCTCCTAAAGTGACTTTATAAGTTCTAAAGTCAAATCTAATTTAAAAGTGACTTTAAGTGATAAAGTTACTAAGTCTAATTTTAAAGTGACTTTAATAAAGTCAATATGAAATTAGAAAGTGAAAAGTGACTTTAGAAATAAATGACTAAGAGGGCCTTTATTAAAGTGGGGTGAATTAAAAAATAGAAAGTGAGATTTAAATGCACATTTAATCTCAGCCCTAAATCTAAAACTATCTTAGCCATTGGATTTAGGGATTCCTCAAAAGTCACTTATGGTTAAGTGAAAGGAGGAAAAGAGGAAAAAGATCATTCAGTCTTTCATGAGCAGATTGAGAGAGGAGGAGAGAAAGTAAAGGAGACATTTCTATGCAGTGAGAAGAAAGAGGGCAGCAGCAAGGAGATTCAGCAAATCCGTATAGCAAGAAACAACATAAAGTTCGAGGCAAGTGGCACAAATTTTGAGGGTGGAAAAACATCATTTATTACAACACGTTTTTCAAAGTCCGTACAGAAACAAGGAGGCACGAAAATCAAGGTCTGTACAATAGAGAGAGAGAGAGAGAGAGAGTTGTTTTTCTAGAATTTATACAATTGTAAACAACATGGAAAACGAGGTTTGTACAACAGCTGTACAACACGAAAATCGAGGCAGCAAGTGGAACAGTTTTAGAGGGAGGCCATATAGTTGTTTCGACACTATTTTCGGTGTTGTTCATACAAAATTTAAGGTTGTACTTTTCTGCTGATATTTTTCTGTTTGTATTTGGCATGAAAATTGAGGCAGAGTTTGTGCATGGTTTTCGAGATAAGTAAAATACTAGTTGCTGATTTTTTTACTGTATATTCTGTCTCATTGTAAAATAAATATTCAAAAATAAAGATAAGCTTTCGAACTGGTTTTCCCTAAGATTTTTAGGGGGTTCTTCCAGGGTCATATTGACCAAAAATCAGCGTGTCATTTTCTGTGTGTGTGGAAAATTATTTATGAGTTTTGTTTTTTCATTTACCAGCACTTTGAAATTTTCAGAATTTGTGTTTTCAGAAATATTTATTATTTCGAGCTTCTTGAATGTATGGCTATGGGAATGGGCATTTAACTACATGGGATTAATAAGAAGAAACTAATATCTGGGGTTGGGTAAAAATTTCTACAAGGTATCAAAACTTGGGTGGCTGAAAAGTGCAGTTTGGGACAGTAAGTGAAAAATTATAACACGTTGATATTTTTCACACATAAAACTGAACCTTTACCACAACAGTGAAATTTTCAGTTTATTAGGACAACAAGCATGTATTTGGTCTTGAGGGTGGAAGATAGGTTGGATGGGAATAGCAACTACAGTGCATGGAAGGAAATAATGCAAAGCATCTTTGAGGAGGCAGAAGTCTGGGGTATAATGGTGCATACCCAACAACACCTTGTTAATGTGCTTGCTGACACTGTTCAGATAGCAGACTTTAATAAGAAAAATAATAAGGGTAAGAGACTGATTCTGGATGGTATTAAAGACCATTGCATTCCTCATGTGAGAGGAAAGAGACTTGCTCATGAGATGCAGACAACCTTGACCAATCTCTACCAGAGTACCAATGAAAACAAAAAAATGGTCCTAAGGGAGAAGCTAAAGGCCATTAAGATGGAAAAGACTGATATTTTTACTGCATACCTCATAGTTATTACTAATGTGAGAGATGAGTTGGTAGCAGTTGGAGAGGTCATTCCATCCACTGAGTTGGTGTGGATTACAGTGAATGGCCTTTCCAGTACATGGTTGAACTTTGCTGATGGGATTGTTGGATGTGAGGTTGTTCCCACTTGGGAGAGGTTGTCGGATGATTGCATACAGAATGAAATCAGAAAGGACCATCTTGGGGAAACCAAACCAGTTCAGGAGGATGGAAACGTAGCACTGTTAGCAAGAGGCAAGAAAGGCAAGGGAAAGAAGCAAGCTTCCAGAAGTGGTGGTGGGGGCATAAGAAAAGGTAAAGGTATACAAGTGAACACACAAAAGGACTATTCCAAGGCAAAGTGTTGGAATTGTCAGAAGTTGGGACACTATGTAGTTGTGTGTCCAGAGAAGAAGAAGAAGGAAAACAATAAGACCATGGCAGCATTAGCAGAGATAGAGAACCTTTCAGAGTGCTTTGACCAAGAGTTTGGGTTCATCTCTTTTGATTCCACTAGTGCAAGATCAGCTGCCACGGAGGTCAAGAGGGAGTGTGCACTGCTGTCCACTAGCAGAGCATCTTCGGGTATGTGGTATATTGACAATGGGGCTTCACATCACATGATAGGGGTCCGTGAGTACTTCTCAGATCTTTTAGAGAGTGGCAGTGATATAGAGGTAGTACTCAGAGATGAAAGCATTGTTAGAGAAGTCGGTGTGGGGACATTGACATTTGATAGGGAACCCAAACCTCCCTTGAAAGTGTCAGATGTTTTATATGTGCCAGGGATGAGGAATAACCTTATATCCATATCATCATTGGAGGATAGAGGGTATGATGTATTGTTTAGGAGAGGACATGTGCTTATATATCCTAGGGGCGCTCCAGCTGATTCGAATAGAGTGATTGGTGCACGCCATGAAAAGGTGTATAATTTTGCATTTCAGCCCCTTTTGACATTGAGCAGTAGTATAGGCAGAAGAGCTAGCAGTTCAGAGATGTGCAAGATTTGGCACCGCAAGATGGGGCACATGTATCATGGGGCCTTGAGTACATTGCGAGAGATCACTACAGGTGTGCCAGATTTTAGTTCTGATCACATTGATACATGTAGAGGATGTGCTATGGGGATGTTTTCCAAATCCCCTTTTCCCAGTAGTGATAGCAGATTGACCGAGATTCTTGATTTGATTCATACTGATGTGAGTGGTCGGATGTCTCATGTTTCCTTTAGTGGATATGAGTACTATGTTTTATTCATTGATGATCACTCCAGGAAGACCTAGATTTATTTCTTGAAGACCAATAGAGAGGTCTTCAAGCAGTTTCAGGAGTTCAGAGCTCTTGTGGGTTCTCAGACGGGTCGGAAGATCAAGTCCCTCAGGTCAGACAATGGAGGGGAGTACACCCTTGGTGATTTTGTTGACTATTTTGAAAAGGTAGGCATCATGAGGGTGTTCACAATTCCTTACAACCCCCAGGAGAATGAGGTTGCCAAGAGGAGGAACAGATCCATTTTTGGGGTTGCCAAATCCATGCTACATGATCAAGGGTTACCGTTGTTTTCATAGATAGAGGCCTGCAACACTGCTATGTCTTTTCAGAACAAGAGTCCACATCATGCCTTGGGGCATGTGACGTCGGAGAATGATTTTTCTAAGAAGAAGCCTATTGTTGGTCATTTTCATATATTTGGGTTTATTTCATACCCTTATGTACCCAAGGAGAAGAGGACCAAGCTAGATCCCACTGTAGAGAAGGTTATCTTTGTGGGCTACAATGAGACCTCAAAATCCTTTTGGATTTATCTTCCTACACAGAGGAGAGTTTCTGTCAGGTGGGATGTGAAGTTCAAGGAGGACAGGGATTTCAGAAGGTCATGGGAGTTAGAATATTTGGATCAGCCAAACCCTCAGGAACGACTGAGTTAGACACAGGGATCCAGTGGGTAGGGATCAGGAGGTACAACGATTATGGTGTCAGGTCCATTAGTGAGTAGTGGCTCGCAAATTCATAGGGGTGGCGCTTTGGGCAGAATGAAAAGAAATTCATTAGGTAGTCCACTGATGTACATTTCACATTTTACTTCAGCATCTATAGATATAGGTTCAAGTAGGAGGAAAACAGACAAACATTCAGGAGTTCAGGCTTCCAATGAGGATGAGGAATTTTATTCTCCATTGGGAGAAGTGTGATCAGGGAAGAGGAAGCCCAAGTGGCTTCGAGATACCCTGAGAGAGTCCACATCTGTTGCTGGGCCAAAGATAACGGTCAGAGAGAGTAGAGCACCTGAGAAGTTCTGCAGCTATATGGCAATGGTTGCCATCATCGTTGACTCTAAGACTTCTAGCTATGAGGAGGCAACTAGGCAGCAGATCTGAAGAGATTCCATTCAGGAGGAGTATTCTCCTATCATGAAGAATGATGTTTGGGAGGTGGTGTCGAGGCCTGAGGTCAAATATGTGGTTACATTTAGATGTGTTTACAAGGTAAAGCATGCTGCAGATGGAAGCATTGAGAAGTTCAAGGCAAGAATTTTGGCTAGAGGGTTATCCCAAGTAGAGGGAGTTTATTATGAGGAGTCCTTCACTCCTGTGGCTTGATATACTTCCTTTCGCTCCATTATATCGACAGCAACAGAGATGGGTTGGAAGATCCACTAGATGGATGTGAAGACCGCATTTCTCAATGGCTTCATATAGGAGGAGGTGTACATTGAGAAACCATTGGGCTTTGAGGTGCATGGGAAGGATTCCCATGTATACAGATTGAAGAAGGCACTTTATGGTCTGAAGAAAGCTCCTAGAGCTTGGTACTCTGGGATTGATACGTACTTGCAGGAGATGGGTTTCACAAAGAGTGATGCAGATCCAAACCTATACTTTATTGTGATAAGTGAGGAGCCTTTCATTCTGGTGTTGTACGTGGATGACTTGGTCATTACGGGTGCAGAGAGACTCATAGAGAGCTACAAGAGAGATCTTCCTTCGGATTTGGAGATGAAGGACATTGGATTGATGCATTACTTTTTGGGTTTGGAGGTGTGGTAGGAGGAGGGGAATTTCTTCCTGGGACAAGGGAAGTATATTGTGGACATCCTTAACAAATTACACATGGAGGATTGTAGACCCATGTCGACACCTATGATCACTAACTAGAAGAAGATTCATGCTTTAGATTTCGAGTTGATGGATCCCACATTGTATAGAGAACTGATTGGTTCCTTGATGTATTTAGTCAACTCTAGACTAGATATATGTTTTGTAGTCAACACAATGCCCCAGTTCATGTGTGAGCCCAGGAGAGTGCAGTGGGTTTCTACAAAACACATTTTGGGGTACTTGCAGGGGACAGTGGATTATGGTCTCGATTATAGACCAAGAGATGGAGTGAGATTAGTAGGGTACACTAATTCTGATTTGGCAGGTTGTGCTTCTGATAGGAAGAGCACTTTAGGTTGTTGTTTTGGGTTGGGTTCGGTAGTTGTA
The DNA here is from genome assembly GCA_034641835.2 of Pinus albicaulis. Classification (NCBI taxonomy): domain Eukaryota; kingdom Viridiplantae; phylum Streptophyta; class Pinopsida; order Pinales; family Pinaceae; genus Pinus; species Pinus albicaulis. The sequence goes on along the minus strand of CM076578.1, from coordinate 399,804,156 downwards.
TCGTGGTTCAGCTGAAATCAGAATTCAGTAGCATTGAGTTCAGCGGAAGCAGAGTACATTCCATCCAGTCTGGCTAGTTGTGAGACCATATGGCTTTGTAAGATGTTGTTTAGCTTATTTGGTCAACCATTGAGACCTTCATTGATTTACTGTGATAATCAGAGTTGCATTAAACTCACGGAGAATCTAGTATTTCATGACAGGTCAAAGCATATCGGGATCAAATATCATTTCATCAGAGACTATGTTCAGAAGGGAACTGTGAAGCTTGAGTATATTCCCACATATGAGCAGGTAGCAGAAATATTCACCAAAGCCTTACCACAGGGCAAGCATGTCTACTTCAGAGACAAGATGGGTGTGGCAAGGAATACTTTCTCGATAAGAGGGAGTGTTGAAATTTGGGTACCGAAGGACAAGTGGTTCCCTAATGCTTTAATCTTTGGCTTAGGGAAAAGTGTCCAAACATATTCAACTTTTTCTCCTAAAGTGACTTTATAAGTTTTAAAATCAAATCTAATTTAAAAGTGACTTTAAGTGATAAAGTTACTAAGTCTAATTTTAAAGTGACTTTAATAAAGTCAATGTGAAATTAGAAAGTGAAAAGTGACTTTGGAAATAAATGACTAAGAGGGCCTTTATAAAAGTGGGGTGAATTAAAAAATAGAAAGTGAGATTTAAATGCACATTTAATCTCAGCCCTAGATTTAAAGCTATCTCAGCCATTGTATTTAGGGATTCCACAAAAGTCACTTAGGGTTAGATTAAAGAAGGAAAAGAGAGAAAAGACCATTCAGTATTTCATGAGCAGATTGAGAGAGGAGCAGAGAAAGCAAAGGAGAAATTTGTGAGCAGTGAGAAGAAAGAGGGCAGTAGCAAGGAGATTCATCAAATCCGTACAACAAGCAGCAACACGAAGTTCGAGGCAAGTGGCATGAATTTCAAGTGTGGAAAAACAACATTTATTGCAACACATTTTCTGAGGACCATATAGTAGCAAGGAGGCACGGAAATCAAGGTCTATATAGAAGAGAGAGTTATTTTTTGGAATCTATACAATAGCAAACAACATGGAAAACGAGGTTCGTACAACACGAAAATCGAGGCAGCAAGTGGCACAGTTTTCGAGGGAGGTCGTATAGCTGTTTTGGCATTGTTTTCAGTGTTGTCCCTATAGCATTTAAGGCTATACTTTCTACTGATATTTTTCTATTTGTATTTGGCACGAAAATCGAGGTAGAGGTTTTGCATGGTTTTCGAGATAAGTAAAATACTGGTTATTGTTTTTTTTACTATATTTTTTGTCTCATTGTAAAAGCAATATTCAGAAATAAAGAGAAGTTTTCAAACTGGTTTTCCCCAAGATTTGTAGGGGGTTTTTCCAGGGCCATGTTGATGAAAAATCAACGTGTCATTTTCTGTGTGTGTGTGGCTAAAATTATTTCTGAGTTTTATTTTTACATTTTCCAGCACTTTAAAATTTCTAGAAATTGTGTTTTCAAAAATATTTATTATTTCTAGCTTGTTGAATATATGGTTATGGGAATGGGCATTGAACTACATGGGAGTAATAAGGAGAAATTGATAACTGGGGTTGGGTAAAAAATTCTACAGAAGTTTCTTGTCTCATGGTATCTCAAGATTTATGGTAATCCAAATTATGATGAGGGGTCACTCGGCCCTAAACCAAGACATACTCTCCTATATTTATCGTATATTCCAAACTTGATGTTACACGTGTAAATAAACTTAGGAAGAAACTTAGGAATGATAAAACCCTAATTACGATGTTTTAGGAATCATATTTTCGGCACTGTGCAAATAAAGTTCAGAATGATAAAACCCTAATCGTAACTAATGATCACAAATTTTTGTTTTAGGAATCGTAATTCCAATCACAGTGTCAAAACTAGACCACTCTCATATTTTTTTTAGACATGCAGTGTAAATATTAAATATGTCTTCCAAGAAAAAGTTCCAACGAAACAAGACACAATAAAATCCATGAGTTGACCTATGGTACTAAATAAATTTCAAGAGAACCTAGGTGGATCAACCCATTTTCCAAGCATGCATGTTTGTCTCTTCAGTTGTCTATCTTGTACAACAGTGTTGTCCCTGATTCTCTTTCTAGGTTGGTGAAAGTTCCAAATTTCTATTAATTCTTAATGCTCTCTATGTTGGTGGAAGTTACATTAAGATGTCTAAACCATCCTACCATCTACGAACCCAAATTTTTCCTTAGATATATTCCTTGAGAGCATAGGTTTCAGATGGGAGGATATGATATTTGCAATAATTTTATTGAGGCAATTGTAAAGGGATATGGACTTGAAATCTTTAAAACTTGGGGGAGCATCTGTTTTACGAATTTGAGCTAGAAAAGTAGTGTTAAAAGGTTCATATACAAATCCCATAATCCTTGATTCTTCCACCACCCTATGAGCTCATCCCCGATGGTCTCGAAATAATGAAAGGTAAAATTCCACCATCCAACTATCCAACCTAGGGCTTTTCTCTTTCGGCATTGATTTTATGGTTCCTTCAACTTCCCCTTTTGTGACAGGTGCCATGATCATATCATTTTCTTCCTCCGCATACCTTGGGAACAATTGTGCCACCTGGATGACTTTAATTATGTTTGCTTCCTCCAAAGCTCTAAACAATCCTTTGAAGTGATCTCTTCCCATTGATGGCAACTATTCGAATGATTTTTCAGTTCCTCCATCTACCTGGTCCATTTCCCATATTGTGTTGGTATTTTTTCGTCACTTCGCATAATTTTCGAAGAACTTGGAGTTTTCAAACCCTGTTGCAAGCAAAATGGCTCTACTCTTAAGTCTCAATTTTTCTTCAATGTCTAATAGTATCTTTCTTTTAAAGGATTCTAGTAGTTTTATTCTATATTTTTTCTTCTCTATCTCATATCCATCCTCCTATACACTTTCCAATTTTTGAATGACTTCATCAATGCTTTTAAGATCAACTTCTTCCCTTAACCTCTTTTCCTTTGCCCAGTTGATTGTAGCATGTTTCATTTTTTTTATATTTCCCATAAAGCTCTAAGACAAGGAGCTTGTAACATCCACTTCCCACATCCACCCAACGAACCATCCAATAGGGGTAAAATTGTGACGAGAGGCTACTATAAAAATATTCAACCTCCTATGTGACCTTAAGGAAGTTAAACTAATGGAAAACACAACCTACAAACCTTCTACAACAACCACAACACCATTGGGAGGTAACCCAACCACTAAGATATCTTACCCGTCGGTCATAATGACTTTTTGACCCCCTTTGAGCCATAGCCACAGGCATAGCACTACATTTCAGGTGCCAAAAATCTATAGCCACAGACATAACACTATCTACTAGGGGCTAAGGTCCCAAATGATTAGTTTTGTGCCTGCGGCCCGAGATTTGAGCCACCTTTTTAGGCCCAGAGCCCAGGTCACTACCCAAAACTTCATGAAACCTTAAGGGATGTTAAATAAAAATAGAAAAATGATATGGAAGCAATCACATCGACAAGAAATCATCAAGACCCCTCTTATCTATTACAAGCATTTTTTCAAACATGTCACAAACTGATGCAGGGGCATTAGGCTAAAACAAATTCCATATGTTTTAATTAGACTTAGGGGTTTTTTATTTTTCAAGGGAGTTAGACTTATATAATGAATTGAGTAGGTTTTAATTCATACTCATTAAATGTAGAGAGAATTGTAGCTGCCCTCGAATGATTAGAGGATAGGAGAAGTCGATTAGATAAGAATATGAAGAGTCAGTTCAGAGCAGTTAAGGAGTACTTAGGCTAATTTAGGATTTGAGGAGTTTTTTCAAATCATTATGGGAGCTGAATCGATTGACTATCCATCTGTATAATTGTAAGCCTCAATGGCATTCAGAAATAGATCTGGAGATCTGGAGAGACAGAGTAGGAGGGCCATCGAACTAAAAATCGGGCTAGAACTAAGAAGGCTTTGTAAATTGAGGTCAGATGTATAAATGAAGAATTTGCTTTAAATTCTATGTCATATATATATGTATCCCTCGGTCGAGTACTGTGTGAAGAATGATTTAGTTTCTGTGAAATAAAACATGAGACTTTGCATACGAGGATTTTAGGCAATGTTTATTACATACTTTGAATTGTATATACTGAGATTTGCATACACTGGAGAGAACACAAGGGATGTTCCTTTGAGCATGTTTACTTTGGTTGTTTGAAATCGATTGAATTCGATTGAAATTGATCCACTTTTGTTGGTCACAGCAGTAAAGAAGTATTCTTACCCTCGTAAGTTTGCTTGGGTCATATGTTGTGGAAGGCATTGAATTCCTGTGTGAAATGCAAGCACATTCGATCAAAATGTGTAATCTCAGATCCAAGCTGGGATGAAGAATAAAGGATTATTTGACTCTGTTTGTGGGTAAGGAAGTGATGTTTCATAGATGAGAAATGTGTAAGCAAGGAGCGAAGGCATATTAAGTTATAATGCAGTGGAACCATATTGAATGGGATGGTGCGGAACCCTGAGTCAAAGGGCAACCAGAACCGAAAGTTTGAAAAGTGAAACTGGGGTTAGAATACTAGCAGTATCGCGTAAGTTTGGAAGTGGTAAGTGGATTCACCTTTTCGAACGCGATATCAGTGATTGAAGGACACATGGCCAAGGGTGGTTTATAAAAACCACTTTATCGCATTTTTTCTGAGTGTTAATGCTCATATGGAGAAAAAACATGATATTTTTTTTAATCCATTGGATCATCGATGTTGATGCGACGGCATCTCCGCTGTCGAATGAGAGGGAAGAGTTAACTACTGGGACCCAGTACATCGCGTGATTTTGGAGGATTAACTCTCGTGCACTTTAGTTACGCGACCACCATCGATTTATCAAATTGGAACGCGATGAGACTGTAGCCATCGATTGAAGAGGTACGTTATAAGACCCGTGCGATGATTTGTTTATGATTTGTTGTGGGGCCCAGAACTTTAATACGGTTCAGTGTCGGGTTTTAAACCAAAAAGGTCAGGACTTTTAATATTTGTGATAATAGGATGCGTCGGTTAAGTTTAAAAGGTGAAGGCCCATATATAGTCGGTACCTTGGGTTTCGACTGAGTCGAAGATTTAATGTGTGGTAAAGCGTTTCGTGAGGCAAGTCAAACATATAATAAGGTTTTCTTTGAAGAAGAAAGGAGACAGAGCTTCCGCACAAGTATTATTATTTGGATGTATGGTTTTATAACCTTTTGTGTAAGGAGTAATGAAATTGACTATGGTTGTAACCATAGGTCAGTGAAAGGTAACCCTCCGCTTATGGAATTGCATGAAGAGTAATTTATATTGGCTCTTTAACCATTAATTGGAATTAAAATTCTAGAGATATTGAATTTAAATTACCAGTCCAAAAAATAGAACATTGTGAAGTTGCCTAGATAGTTGAGATTTATTTGGGGGAAAAATTGGGATGCATTTATAGGCATAGAAGGCTCAAAATGTGGGCTCAGAAAGTAGGCATGCCATCACAAACATTGAATCTACAGCTGTAAACAACATATTTAAACATAGGGGTCTCATACTTATCTGAGAATCTCTAAGAAGAATTTCTACCTTACATCATTAGCTGCAATACAATCTATTTGATCATAGATACATTGTGCATTCATTTACAAGTAAAAACATTGATAGAGCCATACATCATCACTGATCAAATACATGCTTATAACCAATGCATATGCCTACCCTCTAGGAACCTAAATTGTTACTCAGAAATTTTCCTTGAGAGCATAGGTTTCAGATGGGAGGCTATGATATTTGCAATAATTTTATAGAGGCAATTGTAAAGGGATATGGGCCCAAAATCTTTTAAACTTGAGGGAGCATATGTTTTAGGAATTTGATGTAGAAAATTAGTGTTAAAAGGTTCATATACAAACCCTGTGATCCTTCATTCTTCCACCACCCCTATAAGCTCATCCCCAATGGTCTCGAAAAAATGAAAAGTAAAATTCCACCATCCAACCATCCAACCCAGGGCTTTTGTCTTTTTTCATTGGTTTTATGATTCCTTCAACTTCCCCTTTTCTGACACGTGCCATCATCATATCATTTTCTTCCTCCACATACCTTGGGAAAATTTGTGACACCTTAATGACTTATATTATGATTGCTTCCTCCGGAGCTCTAAACAATCCTTTGAAGTGATCTCTTCCCACTGATGCCAACTATTCGAATAATTTTTCAGTTCCTCCATCTGCCTGGTCCATTTCTGAGATTGTGTTGGCATTTTTTCAACCCTTTGCATAATTTTGGAAGAACTTAGAGTTTTCTTCCCCTACTGCAAGAAAAATGGCTCTACTATTAAGTCTCCATTTTTCTTCAATGTCTAATAGTGTCTTTCTTTTAGAGGATTCTAGTAGTTTTATTTTATATTTTTTCTCCTCTGTCTCATATCCATCCTGCTCTACACTTTCCAATTTTTGAGTGGCTTCATTAATGATTTTAAGATCAACTTCTTCGCTTAACCTCTTTTCCTTTGCCTAGATGATTGTAGCATGTTTCATTCTTTTTATATTTCCCATAAAGCTCTGAGACAAGGAGCTTGTAACATCCCCTTCCTACATCTACCCAAGTAATCATCCAATAGGGGTAAAAATGTGATGAGACGCTACTATAACAATATTCAACCTCCTATGTGACGCTAAGGAAGTGAAACTAATGGAAAACACAAGCTACAAACCCTGTACAACAACCACAACACCCCCACGAGGTACCCTAACCACTAAGGCCTCTTACCCCTGGGTCATAATGACTTTTTGATCCCCTTTGAGCCATAGCCACAGGCATAGCACTGCATTTGAGGTGGTGGAAATCTATAGTCATGGGCATAACACTGCCTGCTAGCAGCTAAGGCCCCAAATGATTAGTTTTGTGCCTGCGGCTCCGAGATTTGAGCCACCTTTGTAGGCCCAGAGCCCAGTCACTACCCAGAACTTCATGAAAACCTAAGGGACATTAAATAACAATAGGAAAATGATATGGAAGCAATCACATCGACAAGAACTCATCTAGACCCCTCTTAGCCATGACAAGAATTTTGTCAAACATGTCACAAACATGGAATCTACAGGTGTAAACAACAGAATTAAACATAAGGGTCTCATACTTATCTAGAATCTCTAAGAAGAATTTCTACCTTACATCATTAGCTGCAATACAATTTATTTGATCATAGATACATTGTGAATTCATTTATAAGTAAAAACATTGATAGAGCCATACATCATCACCCATGAAATGCATGCTTATAACCAATGCAATAACAACATAAATACCATTGATACAACAACAATAGAATCCATATAGAAACCAGTACATTTGCATACCAAATACCAAAGGAATGAGATCTTCATTATTGAATGCAAACACCAACCGGGATAGGACATCCACGTTCCACCCGACCATAGATTGGCGGATCCAAATCTCTCTTCAACCAATCACCCTCATGCCATATACCAAGCAGAATGTGAGACTCAAACAGAAAGAACCAACAAGTGAATCTCGAGGCTAAACCACCTCACCCTCATCAAATAGAAATCAGACTTTACCGTGATCTACACTTGACCACTAGGCCAAGAGAAAGACTCAAACACAAAGAGTGAATCTAGAGACTAAACCAACTCACCCTCATCAAATAGAAGTCTTGGTTTACTGTGATCTACACCTAATCACCAGGCCAACACAAACATGGATATCATCATATTCTCTCCACCTAAATTATAAGAAATTTTCTTGTCTCATAGTCTCTCAAAATTTACTGCAATCCAATGAAATCCAGTGAACCTTAAACCAAGACATAGTCTCCAACATTTACCGTATATTCCAAATTCGATGCTTCACGTGTAAATAAACTTAGGAACGATAAAACCCTAATTACGGCCTGTTAGGAATCGTATTTTCGGCAATGTGCGAATAAGTTCGGAACGATAAAACCCTAATCGCAACTACTGATTACGCCGTTTTGTTTTAGGAATCGTAATTCCAGTGACAGTGCCGAAACTAGAGCACTCTGATATTTATTTTGGACCTGCAGTGTAAATACTAAATATGCCTTCCAATAACCAGTTCCAACGGAACAAGACGCAGAGACCTCCAAGAGTTGACCTACGGTACTGAAGAAATGTCAAGAGAACCCAGGTGAAGCAACCCATTTGCCAAACATGCACGTTTAAGTTATCTATCCTGTACAGCAGTGTTGTCCCTGATTCTCTATGAGTTGGTGAAAGTTCCAAATTTTTATTAATTCTTAATTCTCTCTGTGTTGGTGAAAGTTTCATTAAGATGTCTGAACCCTTCAGCGCCGCCAAACGCTTTCAGGGACAGCCCTTCCTCAGAGAAGGGATTCACTGCCGGAAATATTGAGGGCGGAACAGCGAAAAGTGGGGAGGAATATGAAGGATCTGGTGATTTTAGACAAGAAAATGAAAATCCGCTGGCAGTTACGGCAGAGTACAACTGGGCAACTAGATCATTGCCTCCAACCACTGTTGCTCCGCCTACTCAATCCACCAGGCTTGGTGCCTCTTATGGTGACGCATCCACAGGCGAAAACCGAGGTATAGAAGCTCATCATATATTTTTTCTTTACATATTGACTTACCTCTTTTTAGGAATTTTTTTCTATCATAAAATTGTCTGTTTCAAATGCTTTTGGATAAATATGTATACTTTTAGAAAATTTGATTCGTAAATCTCATACAATATTAATAAGAATTAGTCGTACTAAACGGAGTTGTTTAAGGATATGGAGGAATTGTCGATCAAAATTGGCCTGAATTTGGGCTAATTTTTTTTTAAAAATCATGTGGGCTAAAATCTACAAAATTCACTACCAATTTTTTTTTTAAATCTTACTAAAATTTCCATAATTTTCAAAGCAAAAAAGCCATTTAATTAAACACGAGGTATTAAACTTAGAGTGAATTAATCCATAGGGTAATTATTGGTATGAGATACTATTAATTTTTTCCATGGACTGTTTTCATATTTGCTATTCTCGAAAAAAAATCCATTAATTTGACTCCTCCAAGAGAATTAGCTTTCTGAGAGGTTTTTGTTTCACTTTGGTAAAAGTTTCAAGTAATGCCAGACCATTTAGATTTAGGTAGAGTCGTGCTATTGTGAATTGATTTATATAAAAGTATTTGGAGAATTTTAAAAAAAATGGATTTTTCTATAGAGAGAGGAATTGTTAGGATTGCCAAAAGTAACTGGAATCTTAGCAAAAAAAAAATTAAAATCTTACCATAGCAGTGTTTAAATCATGTTTTTTTTTATGGTGAAAATAGATTCAGCACCATCAAAAACCTCTAAGGCACCCAAAATATTGAAGTTTGATAGCTATAACTTGGATTTACAAAAATCCATGCTAGATTTCTTAAAATTTACCAAAACTTTCATTTTTTTCAAGACAGAAAAGCAATCTAGTTAGACTTGAATGTTGCTAATATCGAGAACCGACCACTTCATGCAAACATAATGAATACCCCACACATTTCTCAAGGGTTGAACCAGTCATATATATTGCTAACGGCAGCCTATAACATGAGGAACGAGGACCCTCAACTTCAGTTTCTGCGTTCGGATCCAAATTCAGGTGTTGGAACAAGCATGCAAAGAAACTATGCTTATTCATTCGAACAAAGCATGCCATTATCATCATCAACTCCCTTTGTCACACAATGGTGATTCAATTACATCATGTAATCCTAACATGATAATTTTGAAATGGGTACTTCAGATCAATCAGGCGGCCTCCTCTCTAACTCACCAGCCCACCAGACTGAACATGCTCATGCTGCATCCCACCATTTCAGTTTGCAGGAATTCCAGAACACGCAACTTCTGACTTACCCTTCTAGCCAAAATCCAACGCTCCCACTAAATTCACAAGTGAATGAAGACTCTAGGCTGGCTAATGTTTCAAGGAATCTCAGAGGCTTAACACATCCTTCGTAGTTTCAGGCTGCAACAAGAATCAACTCCCGTGATGGTACAAATGTAGAAGCAACAAGAAGCAACAATGAATTTATTAATTCAAATTCCCCATTAATTTTGAATCCCTACATTCGCAGAAGCAACAACATAAGAGATTGAAAGAAAGGAATGACCAGATAAATCACCCAACTAAATTCTTCGTTTTCTTTGTGATAGTCATTCTCCCGTATAATTTAATTGTTGATTTGTTCGTACCATCTACAAAATAACTTCCTGCGCTGTAAAAAAAAAAACCCTCGAGCCCTGCATTTTATTGAGCCTAAAGGTTTATCCTTCTATTTAATTGAATTTTGTCAATAGTTGCAGATTGAAGACATGAAGTTTGGCAAACAACACAGGAGCTCATAGGTGTAGATCACTAGGAGCTCCTACAAGAAAATGCACCTGCTTGAGGTTTCTCATTAAACTCGAATGATTAAATAGATACATTAGGTAAAACAGATTCCTAAATGATAGGAATTGAATATCTAATAAAAAGAAACAAAATCACAACTACGTAACCAAATACCTAATCTCCATTAATTTCTAACACTCCCCCTTAATGGAGAAATGGATTTTTAAACACACTTAATGTATCCCTAAACAAATCAAACTTTAGTCTTCCTAGAGGCTTATTGAATATGTCAGCCATATTATCACAAGAATTACAATACTCTACAGAAATCTCTTTGGATTTCACTTTCTCCCTAACAAAATGAAATTGAGTGTCACTGTGCTTAGTGTTTTTACGAAACACGGGATTGTAAGCCAGTTTGATGGAACTCTGATTGTCGCAATTGATGATCGTAGCTTTTGTCTGTTCTTCCCCTGCATCTTGGAGAAGTCTACGCAACCAAACTGCCTCACATGTTGCTGCACACATGGCTTGATATTCTGCTTCTGCTGAGGATAAAGCAACCGTATGCTACTTCTTGCTGCACCAAGAGATGACCCCAGAACCAATGTTGAAGGCGTAACCTGTAATTGATCTTCTGTCATCTAGATTTCCTGCCCAATCTAAGTTTGTATAACCTGTCCACTTAACATAAAATGAGTCAGAATACAAAATACCAAATTCTGATGTTCCTTGCAGATACCTTAACACTCCTCTTGTTGCACTCCAATGAGTATTATGGGGTTGAGTCATAAACTAACTCAAAGAACTCATTGCAAAGGCTAAATCTGGTCTTGTTGTAGTCAAATAAATAAGACTACCAACCAATTGTCTGTACAATGTTGCATCTACATATTTCGAACCATCATTCATCTGAAGTTTGTTGTTCTGCTGTAAAGGTACAAATGCAACCTTACACTCATCCATCTTAAACCTGGACAATAGACCCTTTGAATACTTACCCTGGGACAAGAAAGTTTGGCTTGAATCTCTCCAAACTTATAGACCCAAACAATATTGCATTTCTCCAAGGTCCTTCATCTCAAATTTATGTGATAATTGTTGTTTGATTTCTTCAATGAGATTATCTGCACTTCTCATCATTATCAGATCATCTACATATAAAGAAATCACCACTATCTGTCCTTCATTATTAAACACAGTATATAAATTGGGATCATTTTTTCTCCTTTCATAACCATGCATGAGGAAAAAAGAATCAATTTTTTCATACCAGGATCTAGGTGCCTGCTTTAAACCATATAAAGCTTTCTTTAATCTACATACTAGGTGTTCTTCTCCCTTCTTAAAAAACCCTTCAAGCTGTACTAAATATACTTCTTCTTTTAAATCAGCATTTAAGAAAGTAGATTTAACATCTAATTGATGTATTTTCCAATGATGCTTAGTGGCTAAAGAAATAATCATTTTGATGGTATTTAATTTTGCAACAGGGGCAAATGTTTCCTCAAAATCATTACCTTCTATCTGGGAATATCCCTTTGCCACCAACCTTGCTTTATGCTTATCAATAGACCCATCTGCTCTAAATTTCAACTTAAATAACCATCTACAACCTATGGGTTGTTTATCATTAAGAAGTTTTACTAGATCCCAAGTATTTTTCTTAATGATCGATTCATATTCCTCATTCATTGCTTTCTTCCATTCAAGACTTTTACTAGCTTCATAAAAATTAGAAGGTTCTGCAATGTTTAACATACCAGTCATAAGCGCACAATCCCTATATCGAGCTGGTAACTGTTTTGGCCTGCTTAATCTTCTGAGTGGTGGGGGTTCAATTATTCTGCGTCTTTCTTCTCTTTGTGGACTGAACTCCACATTATCCTGCTACTGTTGTACCTGCTGTTGTTCCTGTTCCTGTTCCTGCTTATGTTCCTGTTGCTGACTGATTCCTGTTTCACTATCGTCTTATGAAAGTAAGGGTACATGCCATTCTTCATTGTTTTAGACAGGATTTCCATCATCAATCTGTTCATGGAATGATACATCTCTACTGACAAACACCTTGTGAGCACTAGGTTCAAACAATTTATAAGCCTTATACTCACTGCAGTATCCAATGAAAGTGCATTAAATGGCCTTTGAATCTAATTTCTTCCTGTTCTCTTTGGGAACATGTGCAAAATCTTTACAGCCAAATACTCTAATATGACTTACTGTAGGCTTGAAGCCAAACAATGCTTCAAAAGGAGTTTTATACTTAAGACTTTTAGTAGGACTCCTATTCTTTAAATACACTGCAGTATTAACAGCTTTTGCCCAAAACCACTGGTTAGATTCTTACCTTTCAACATACTGTGAGTACATTCCACTAGTGTTCTATTTTTTCTCTCAACAACTCCATTCTACTGAGGAGTGTAAGGTGTTGTAAATTGCTGCTATATCCCATGCTCGTTGCAGTATTTGATGAAGACTCCTTTATTGAATTCCCCCCCTTGATCTGATCGAAGAATCCTAATGAGATTTCATGTTTGCTTCTCAATCATGTTTCTAAATTCAAAAGCATGAATTTTTTGTTTAAGAAAATATACCCATGTGAATCTTGTATAGTCATCAAAAAAGATTAAAAAATAATAGGCCCCACCTGATGATCTTGTCTGCATCGGGCCACATAAGTCAGTGTGTACAAGTTCGAGTATATCCCTCTATTTTCTATTTTTAATGGCAGGACATTCATCTCTGTGCTGTTTACCGAATGCACATGCTTCACAATCAATATGCAAATTTTTCAAAACAGGAAGACCATCTGCCATACCTTTGTTCTGCAACAGAAGGAGATCACTAAAATTGATATGCCGAAGTCATTGATGCCACAAATTTTCAGCACACTTATCCGACGACATCAAGGCTTGCTATGGTGTACTCTTCACATCCAGTTGGTAGAGTCCTCCTATGCAAATACCTATAGCAATGGGCTTAATTTGATGCAACAAATATTTAATAATGCAACGATATTTAAAAAATTCTACTTTAAGGTCCTGATCTGTAATCTTTGGCACATAAATCAGGTTCTTCTTAATGCCAGGAACATACCACACATCAAATATATTCACGATCTTACCATCAGGCAGAGTAACAAGGACATCTCCATGTCCCTTGATCTCATACCCTCTATTATCTCCAAGGTAGACTTTTACTCCAGTGTTGGATTCTCTAAAATTTCTGAACCATTTATTTTTACCTGGCATATGCGAGGAGGCTCCAGAATCCATGAACAAAATATCTGATTCATCCTCCTTAGTAGCTAAGGCAGTGTCTGTCTCAGCCATAAACAATCTAACATCTAGATTCTGATTTGTGCTGCATCTGCATCTACATCTGCCAAATGACCTGCATGTCTTCGCTGCTTGTACCTCTCCTAATTTTCCTTCTTCTTATGAAAAAATTTAGCAATATGGCCTATCTTACCACAGTAAAAGAATTTAGGAGCAGAGTCATTTTTATGCGAGGTCATACCTTGTGGTGTACATTTTGATGTGTTTCTCCTCCTCTGATCAGCCATTTCTCTCCCTTTTGGCTTGAACTTTGTTATCAATGCAAGATCTGGGTATTGAGGTTTGAGAGACAACCTCCTGTCCTCTTCTTGTAGAAAAATCCCAGTGAGCTCTTCAAAACATGGAGGCTTTCTCTTGCATTTAATCTGGTGATAAACATTTGATAGTCATCCGTCATGCCGTTCATGCTAATTGTCAGTAGATCAACATTTTCCACGGTTTGACTGATATCAGATAGTTTATCTTTAACTTCCTTTATCCGGGATAAGAATGGCGAAACAGACTCATTCTCCACCATCTTGATTGAAAGGATCTTCTTCCCGAGGAACAAGGTTCAACTGGTGTTCTTGATTTCATACATATCTTTGAGAGTTGTCCATATTTCATTTGTTGTCTTGCAATCTCGAATATGAAGGATGATGCAATATTTAACTGATAATTTGAGTAGCACCTTTTCCTTCATCTCCCTTTTCTCCCACTCTTGAGTTGTTGCATTCGTTCCACCATTTACAACAATCGGCTTAACTTCATCACCAATGACAATGCTATAAGAATTTTTTCCCTCAAGAAAATTCTGAAGCTTAAATTTCCAATTTGTGTAATTGGAACCATCCAAATTGCTACTTTCATTTAAGTAATTTGCCATCTGAGCATTCATCCTGGAGAAAAAAAAAAAAAAAAAACTCCTGAAACTTGAAAAAAAAAAAATCAACCCAGATTGCCACAAAAAATTGAATGTAGTTGTGAGTTACAGCATATTTTTTCAAGGCAAAAAAATTATACCGTTAGAAAAAAAAAACAAGCTTTTGGATTAATCAACAACAACTTAAAATATACCCAAGCTTTGGGCGCTTGTTCAAGTGTGCAGACAGTGGGAATAATTAGTTTTATCAAGCTCCAATCGTTGGGCTGCGGCCTTAATATTTCTCTGAGAGGATTTTTAGACAGGAAAATCAGCGAGGGGAGTTTTAGACAAAAACACTTGGACATTTTGGGTGCAGCTGCCCAGACGTGTGGCAGGGAAGACTGTGAATTTGCAGCAGTTTTTTGGCAGTGAGAAAAAAGACTCGATCCCAATGGCCTCTTCTCTAACGAATGGACCGATGGGCTTCTTGATATCGGTGCTCAAGGGAACCTATAGACCCACCACGATGCTTAGTGTTGAGATGGGCACCATGACCTTCCAGGCCCTCCAAGAAAGCGAGGATGCAAATATGTTGTGTAACTCGACAAAGGGGAGGGAAAAACTGCAGCTTCAATATTTCACAGAAGCTTCATCCCTTCAAAACTGTGATCACAGTTGCAAACCGTAAAAAAAACTCTTTGTACACATGTGGTTACCTTCGGTTCAAATCAGGATGGCCTCCTTTTCACGTCTTGAATGTTCCTCCACCCCAGATTGATGGACAGATAGACTCAAGTTGCCTCCATGCCAATCGACCACGGCACTCTTCACCGGCCCACGAATTTTCTCTGCCTGGCCTCCACGCAATTAAAAAACAGGGTTCACGGTCACCACAAAGAACAGGTTTTTCTCTGCCTTCACGACTCTCCTCCTCACGTTTCTGAGAACAAATTATTCAAATAGCACAAACAACAAGGCTCTTCACATGCTCACACACCTACGGGCTCCACGTCGATTGTAGTGAAATCGAACACGGCTCTTGAGAAGTCCTTCACATATATTTCACAGACTTACGCTCAACTCAGACAGCGCAAACAACAACAGGCTTTTCGGCCTAAGCTCTAACAAGCTTGCTGCTTTTCTCAACATCCCATGTCTCTTTGCACAAATAGCAAACATGGAGATCCTCGCCCACATTTCTCCATGCTAACAACGTCGAACACCTCATGCTCACCCATTTTACTCACAAATCCACACAGCTCTCTTCAACTTTGATACCATGTCAATATTTTCATATTGAAGACATGAAGTTTGGCAAACAACACAGGAGCTCACAGGTGCAGATCACCAGGAGCTAGTACAAGAAAATGTACCCGCTTGAGGTTTCTCATTAAAATCAAATGATTAAATAGATACATTAGGTAAAAAAGATTCCTAAATGATAGGAACTGAATATCTAATAAAAAACAAAATCACAACTACGTAACCAAATACCTAATCTCCATTAATTTCTAACAAATTTTACCACTTAGTGTGTTTTATTCCGTTTTATTGAATCTTACCACTCATAGTGTTTTATTGAACCTAGATGCTTATCTTACCACATTCAGTGTGTAAAGATAATGTGTAATTAAAATTAAATAAAAAAATAATATTGATTATAATTAAAAAAAAATCTATACATATTTAATTAATTGTTTTTATGACTTAATTACGCCATAAGGCATCACTATTTGAAAACAACTCTTCAACTGCCACTTGTGCTAATATGCACCGTTAGATGGAGTGTTAGATGATTGAAATGTCCTGTACCATTAGATTACCCTTGAAGTTTCAACTAACTCCTTGGTTCACGCCAGTTTGTTTAACCGAAACAAAATTTTGAGAGAGACCACAGTTTTTTGGTCTCTGCACACCAATTCACAAAGAGCTTGTCCTCTCATCCTGGTAGTCAACTTTTGTTTTTATTGCTGCAGCTATCAACACCACCTCATTTAATCCATTTCAAATAGGGCTCAAGAGTTTGTGCTCCATATCTAACTCACTTTTCCAAACAGGTACCAAATGATTTGACAATTGTATGCATTTTATTTTCCACTCTATTATACAAAATCAGGTGTGAGATTATTGATTATTTAGCTTGTTTTGTTGTTGCAGATGATGTAATTCGATGTTCCTCAACCTAGCTTCTGCACAGGTAAGCTCTCTTATTCCAGCCCGTTATTCGGCTTACTGCATCTATGGCTTAACTACCATTGGTTTCTTTTGTGACTAGGTATCGTTCTTTCCACTTTTGGTGCCATTTTTGTTAATTTTGGACAACTAGGTCCAAACTCCATGTTGTGATGCTCAGATGAAGATGCCAAAATTTTTATTGGACTCCTCTTTCAGAGAGGTGCAAGATCGATCTAAAGATCATCTTGATCCGATGAACAGAACAATTATTTTGAATTTATTCAAAATATGTGCAGGTTGGCCTCAAATGAAACGTGGGCTTGGAGCCCCAACAGTTGTGTCACACACCCTCATTGATGGATATAAATAGGTCAATGTTGGAGGTAATTTTCACTCATCCATCAAATCAAATTCTCTCTCCTTATATGATTGGTTCAAGCATCTATTGGAGTCTCTTCTACACTCACACGTGGAAAAAAACAACAGCTAGGGTTTCAGAATTTTTAGCATTTCTAGCGCAGAAATTGACCAACATTGAGTTTCGTCAACCGTTGGTCAAATTGACCTGAAACTCTCTCAACACTTCGATTTCTTCAATCTGCATTTTTTGACACAAATCTCGAACTTGGATGTTGACTTTGACTTGGCTGTGTTGACTTTGTTGTTGTTGTTGTTTGTGTTGACCGTTGAGTGGGACAACGTTGACTTTGGGTTAACTGGGAGGTTTGTGTGACACTTCTGGTTGGATGACTGTATTGAGACTTTTTTGGTTGAAGCATCCTGCTGACTGTCGTAACACACCAACACACATATATATTTTTGGCTTGTCTTCTGTCGATCTACTAGTATGTTCTATCTGCATTTTACTTTCTTGTTTATGTGATTGATGACTGATATTGTTGATAAAAATTAAATTTGCGTCAAGCATAGAACATCTAAAAAAATTTACATGTTACCAGAGCTGAGGTGAAGACAAAGCCCTAGTTTGTAGCAATCACCAAAGAAGAGGATGGGTTCCTCAAACTATAATGGCTTTAAAGCTGATGAAAAATTCACTGGGAAGGAAGACTTCCATGCCTGGAAGATGACATTGGATTTTATGTTGGAAGACCAAGATGTCATGGACTATGTGCAGGGTAAAATCGAAGAGCCTCCATCCACTACAACTGATGTTGCCAAACCAAAGTACAAGAAGGGGGAAATCAAATAAAAGCTGATGATCAGGGACTCAATTCATAAGAGTCTAGTCGCCTACATCTTTGACTTGGGCACATCCAAAGAGAGGTATGATAAGTTGGTGAACATGTTCAAGGCCAACAATGCAAATCAAGTCCTATTCTTCAAGAACCAATTGAATAATCTGAAGAAAGGCAGGGATGAGTCTGTTCAATCATATTTTCTGAAGCTGACCGAAATCAGGAATAATATTCTGCCTATTGGGGATACAATAGTTGATCGAGAGATGGTTCTCACTGCACTTGGAGTTCTCTGATCTGAATGGCATGCATTCAATACTACCATTCTCAATAACTATGTCATATACGAATATGATGAAGTACTATCGAGATGCGTACAAGAAGAGACTAGGATGAAGGAATATGAAAATGAAGGAAATGTTGTCTTCAATGCTCATGCTAAGAAGAAGAACTTTGGTGGTCCAAAGAACAAAGAAAGAGCAGGGGCCCAAGGGAAGAAAGGTAAATGTTACACTTGTCACAAGTCAGGTCACTATGCTAGAGAGTGCCCTTTCAAGAATGATTCTCTTGATGATGATGACAACAACAACAACTAGAGGAATGGAAGTCAAAGGAACAACAAGTTCAAGGGGAAGAGGAAGGATCCCTCTAGCGGAAATGGACAACCTTCAAAAGGTAGAGAAAATAAAGATATGAGGAATCAAATGTTGTTGACAAAGGAAATGAACTCATTCTTGTATCTGCCCTCTTTGTTTCATCTCCACCCAACAATATGGATGTCTGGTTGATAGATAGTGGTGCCTCAAGGAAAATCACTAGGTTCAAAGAAGCACTTTCTGACATGGTTGAGAAGGATATTAGTCTGATAATTATTCTTGGAGATAATGCCACATATCCCGTGAAAGGGATAAGGACTATGACCCTCCACTTGCCTCAAGGTCAAGTCCTCCTCCTGCAAGATGTACTATATGTACCTAATTTGAAGAAGAATCTTGTGTCTATATCGATCATGGAAGACAAAGGTTTCAATGTGGCATTCGTTGATGGAAATGTGTGTATCTGGAAGAAGAGTTTTAGGGAAGCTATCACGATTGGGTTTAGAGTTGATACCCTCTATCAGGTTGAACGAAGTCCACTCGGAGCGATGACGTGTGATATCCGACAGACTAAACTATGGCATAGGAGGTTTGGACACCTTCACTAAAAAGCCCTTCCCAAAGCAAGGAAGGTGGTGACTAGGATGCACGAGCTCAAAAATAATCATGAAGGTGTATGTCAGGGTTATGCCGAAGGAAATCATACAAGGGGACCTTTCCTCTCAAGTGTCGCAAAGACATATGATGTCTTGCAATTCATACATTCTGATCTGTCTAGTATGCTGCTTGTGACATCTTTGGGAGGATGTTCTTGTTATATGTCGTTCATAGATGATTTCTCTCGCAAAACTTCTATATACTTCTTGAAGAAGAAGGATGAGCCTTTCATGTGGTTATGTACCTTCAAAGCCTTGGTGGAAAATCTGACAGGGAAGAACATCAAGATATTGAGGACTGATAATGGCACTGAATATGAGACAAATGAGTTCAAGAAATTTTGTAGAGAATATGGCATTAAAAGGGAGGCAACAAGTGTCTATCCTCCTTAGAAGAATGCCATTGTTGAACAAAAGAATAGGACCATTGTGGAAGCTGCCCATGCCATGCTATGTGACCAAGGTCTTCCGAAGTTTCTATGGGGAGAAGCTGTGAACACTTATGTGTACATACAAAACAGATGCCCGCATTCCGCTCTGGACTCAAAAACACCCGAAGAGGTTTTCTCTTATAAGAAACCCGACATATCACATTTTAGAGGTTTTCGATGTCCTGATTATTTTCATGTGCCAAAGGAGAAGAGGAGCAAGTTGGATGCTTCTAGAAAGAAGGGAATGTTTGTGGGCTATAGCAAAACTTCGAAGGCCTATAGAGTCTATGTGCTTGGTCAAAGGGAAGTGGAGATATGCCACAATGTTACCTTTGACAAAGATGCTTCCCTGAGGAAAGTAGTCAATCTTCCAAGATCCGAGGAAGATCATGAAGCAAGGCCTAGAAATCAAGCAGAACCGAATGATGAGACGATGCCTAATGTTGAAGGACCGATGGACCCGATTGATCCACCTCCTTCAATGAGGAAAATACCATCATGGCTCAGGGACACTTTCGAGGATGCCGAGAATCATATGGCCCCTAGGGGGAATTCCACAAAACCAAGAAGTTGAATAGATACCAAGGGTATCTAGTAGCCATGAGTATTATTGTACAATCTAAGTCTATATATTTTTATGAAGCCATAAAGCAACATGTCTGGAAGGATGCTTTGCATGAAGAATATGAGTCCATTATGAAGAATGATGTCTGGGATGTGGTTCCAAGACTGGCGGATAAAGCAGTTTTCACCTCGAAATGGCTCTATAAGATCAAGAATGGATTTGATGGGAGAGCTAAAAAGTTAAAGGTAAGGTTCGTTGCCTATGTCTTCTCCCAAAAGGAAGGTGTAGACTATGATCATATATTTGCACCCATGGCTTGATATACCACCATCTGATCTATCATAGACCTTGCTTCTACGCAAGGATAGAATCTTCATCAGATGGATGTGAAGACCTCATTTCTGCATGGTGTGATAAAGGAAGAGGTGTATGTGGAGAAACCTTTGGGGTTCGAAGTCCAGGATCGGGACACCCACGTCTGCAGGTTGAAGAAATCCCTCTATGGGTTGAAGCAAGCACCCAGAGCTTAGTACAAGAGGATAAATGGCTACATGATGAAGTTGGGCTTAACTCGTAGTACTTGATCCAAACCTTTACTTCAAGGTTGATAGAGAAAAGCCTCTCATTATGGTGTTGTATGTGGACGACCTCTTCCTGACAGGTGTTGACCCTCTCATTCATCAGTGCAAGAGGGAGCTTGCTGATGAGTTCGAGATGAAGGACCTAGGACTGATGCATTACTTCCTAGGCCTGGAGGTCTCGCAGAGACTTGGTGAGATTTTACTTTCTCAAGGAAACTATATTGTGAAGCTTCTGGAAATATTTGGTATGGTGGACTGTAAGTCCATGTTAAAACCGATGGAGCTTAACTTTAAGAAGTTGAGTGGCAGCACTATTGGGCCTGTTCTAGCAAATCCTATCGACTATCATCAACTCCTAGGGGCCCTTATGTTCTTAGTGAACACCCGTTCGAACTTATGTTTTGCAGTGAACACTTTGAGTCAACATATGGTTGAGCCTCATCACTTTCACTGGGTTGGTGCCAAGAATATGTTGAGATATCTTTGGGGCACGATAAACCATGTGCTCAGAGACACTGCTGGGAGCATGACACTCCATGGATATACTGATGCCAATTGGGCTGGCAGTGTGGTGTATTGTAAGAGAACATCAGGATGCTACTTCACGCTTGGATATTCTTCGATATCATGGATGAGAAGGAAGCAGAATTCAGTGGCTTTGAGCACCATAGAGGCCAAATAAATTGCAATGAGTATGGCCTGTTTTGAAGCAGTTTGGTTGTGAAAGCTCTTTAGTGAGATTTTCGATCATGTGCTAGATACCACTGTGATACTATGTGATAACCAGAGTGGGATTCGGTTATCCTAGAATCCCATGTTCTACGATCGATCCAAGCATATTGATATCAGATACCACTTTATTCGGGATATGGTACAACGAGGCACCGTTAGGCTCGATCATATAGGAACTGATGAGCAGGTCATGGATATTCTCACAAAGCCGCTAGGGAAGGTCAAGTTTGTAACCTTGCATGAGAATCTTGGTATCGTGGAATGACCCTATTCTGAGGGTCCTGTTGGACGATGAGCTCTAGGAGCTTTGAGGGGCTTTGGGGATAACTTCTCGGAGCTATAAGAACATATGAGGATAGGTTTGTCGAACATTTTGGTGCTTCTAACCCACCATTATGATGTTGAGTTGGTTCACCTCTCATGATCTATGCCCTATATGCATCCTACCCATTGAGTCCCAGGCTCATGGGAAGTACATCTCATTTTGCCAATGAGGTGGGAAAAGCTAGAGACTTTTAGCAAATACTGATGGACACATCGGAGATTGTTGTACTCTCTATCTAGGATGGCACGTGTCCAACCACTTGATCTAGGTCAATTCTAGTGACGTTTCAGACCTCCTACTGACTTCGGGTAAAATAAACCAACTTCGGGTTGGTATGTGACTCTTTGAGTCCTATGGAGGTTTCAGACATCTGGGGCAAATTTTTCAGTTGGGAATGATTTCTTTGTGACTGACCCACTTCCATTCTAAAATAAAGAAGCTAGGAAAGCAAGTTACGCGTCGGATGACACAGGATGTTTGCATTACATAGGTGGATGGAGTTCTCCCTAGTTGAGAGGGAGTGTTAATTTTGGACAGCTAGGTCCAAACTCCATGTTGTGATGCTTAGATGAAGATGCCAATATTTTTATTGGACTCCTCCTTTGGAGAGGTGGAAGATTGATCTAAAGATCATCTTGATCCAATGAGCAAAACATTTATTTTGAATTTATTCAAAATATGTGCACGTCGTCCTGAAATGAAATGTGGGCTTAGAGCCCCAGCAGTTGTGTCACACACCCTCATTGATGGATATAAATAGGTCAACGTTGGAGGTTATTTTCACTCATCCATCACATCACATCCTCTCTCCTCATATTATTGGTTCGAGCATCTATTGGAGTCTCTTCTTCACTCACACGTGGGAAAAAAACAACATTTTGGGTTTCAGACTGTGTAGGGTTTCTAGTGCAAAAATTGACGAGCATTGAATTTGGTCAACGCTTGGGCAAATTCACCTAAAACTCTCCCAAAACTTCAATTTCTTCAGTCTACATTTTTTGGCACAAATCTCGAGGCTAGATGTTGACTTTGAATTGGATGCGTTGTCTTTGACTTGGCTGCGTTGACTTTGTCGCTGCTATTGTTTGCGTTGACCGTTGACTGGGACAACGTTGACATTGGTTGACTTTGGGTTGACTGGTATAGTTGTCTGAGAGAGTTGTATGACACTTCTGGTTGGCTGACCAT
This sequence comes from Pinus albicaulis, assembly GCA_034641835.2. Classification (NCBI taxonomy): domain Eukaryota; kingdom Viridiplantae; phylum Streptophyta; class Pinopsida; order Pinales; family Pinaceae; genus Pinus; species Pinus albicaulis. Next base: position 399,781,126 of record CM076578.1, on the reverse strand, counting down.
ATTGAGACTTTGTTGGTTGAAGCATCATGCTAACCGCCACAACACACCAACACAAAATACATATTTTTGGCTTGTTTTCTATCGATCTATTGGTATGTTATATATGTATTTTACTTTCTTTTTTATGTGATTGTTGACCGATATTGCTGATAAAAATTAAAGTTGCAAAAAACATAAAACATCTACAAAAAATTACAATTTTCCATTGGACCTAGCTAAACATATTGGCCATTGACCCGTTTGAATTCGACTATTTTGAATTCCGTACGTACTTTGAGCATCACTTGGGAATCTGAAAACTTTTAATCCCTAAGCTATGGTTTCTTTTGTCACTTGTGAGGCTCTCCAAGTTACTGAGAATTGAAAACAGGAGTGACATAGAACCGACCGATTCAATGCGGCACACAAAAGTTTATACAATTTAGCAACATATGCGAGAAAAGCTGGAGGATTACTGAATTGATGGCAAGAAACCATGAAGGAGTTGATGAAGGTCGAGGATTTCATTGAAGTCGTAGACACTATGGGATGATCCAATCAATCAAAAGGACAAAGGTGGTCTTCCCCTAAATTTGCTGGTAAATTTATGGAGTTCTTCAATTTGAAATGATTTGTTGATAATTCAGTGTCTGTGTGGATTATTGTTTTTATTTATTTCGGTCAAATAGGAATTATTTTGTTCAAGAATGTCTTAGAATATCACTTTGGTAAATTTACCAAAATTTTGCATGTTGATTCTTTTTTCTGCATTATAGAAATGGTTTTATCTTTTCAAGTGTCTAATTCTGGCAATTTCTTTTTTCCACATGATAGAAATGGATTTGGCTTTTTAGGTTCCTAATTCTGGCAATTTCTGCTTGATGAATCTATAGTTTTTGGATTTTTATTTTCCTTGATTTATGCAGAGAGCGTCGCCTTTCTCATGTTCTTCTTGGTAAGTACACCCATAAATTGTAGTACGCAGACTATTTTTTCGGTCTTGAACTGAAGCAGTGGAAGAATGTCTTCTTCCCTCCTTCCGGCGGATGATTTTACAATTTTCCATGGAAAATGCTCTGTTGGATTCCGTCATATATTCACTAAATATGAAAATTTAACGTAATTTTAAAATTACATGAAAATTATTTGTGAAATTTTCATTTATTAATAAGAATATAAAAATTATAACAAGATTTCGAATTAACAATAGAAGGAACGAATGTGAAAACGTTAAATGTTCAAGTCCTCACAAAGTTAATTTGTAATGAAATAGGCATGGATATTTGACAAGTCTACATCATTTACATAAAGGACAATAACGAACCTTTAAAGCAACATTGACCCCCCCAGTGCGGGATTGCGACATGCCATTCGGAGTATCAATTTACATATTATATGTCACTATACGTAAATTTGATAGTAAGGTATAATCCTTCACACTATCGCTATGTACCATTGCAAGACCTGTAGAATTGAATTAATTATTGATGACTATGAAGATGAAATGTGCCATGGATTTACCATACCAAGCTACTATACCAAATTTAATTTGTACATATAAAATGAAAAATATGAATAATCGAGCTTAAGAAGCTTTTCTTTGGTTATATCTTATTCTTCAAGGTTGTTGCTTTTGTCTTAGCTTTTGACGCAAGTGTGTCAGCCATCGACTATTTTTTGGAATCCATTAAGGAAGGACAATTTAGGAGGCGGCCATTGCATACGATTAAGATTATATGGGGTCCAAGTTTTGAATATTATGGGTTTTGAATATCTTGTCTCAGGAGGAAAGTCCATTTACTTATTTTGAATGCCATTTATGTGATAATGTGTCCCTATAGTTTTTGGGGCTTCACATCGCTGCTCTCATGACAGAAGTCTTCTGATTTCCTAGAGAGTTTGAAAGAAAGCCTTCCAAATTTTTGCTCTCATGTTGTTCTTCATGTTGATGTTGAAATTTGGGTAGAAGAATCAGAAAATGTTGATGTATAACATATCAATCCCATTTTATTTCTACTCTAGATTTGAGCAAAGGATTGAGATAATCAGAAGCCTCCTCTCATGTGACTACATTCTAAAATCATGGGTTCTAGTACATATTTTTACAGTGAGGTGTCCTTTTTGAAATTGGTTAGGGCATTGTCTACCCTTTTCATCACATCTATCTCTGTTGTTTAGCCAAAACATTGATTAAAATATAACACGTGTTCACCATCGAGTGTAAATTTTTCCAGGGTAGCAGGTCGCACCCCACCGGCCCCACACCCACAATCCCCCATGGCGCAGGACCTGTTGCCTAAGCAGTTTTACTTCACTTCGTCATCGCCTTACCTCTCCTTTCCTGTCCAACGGATCTGTCCGAAAAAATGCTACAATTTCAGGTATACTCATCTCTCAGGATTCATTACTGAGAAGGCACGCCTTACCAAATGTTACAGTCGCGAATCACATGTTTCACACAAAGGATTCCAAAAATATTCAGGAGATCACAGTAACAATTTCTTCAAAACAAAGTGGTATCATATTTTGATTTTTTTAAAATTAAGATGTGAAATATTTCAAATAAATAATGGATTAATATATGAAATATTTCAAATAAAAATAACCAGCCTAGATCCATCTAACTCTGGATCTATCATGCGCCGAGAGGGATCAAATCTCTCGAGGTGCAAACCTCTTTTTTGAGTGAAAAATTTGAGGAAAGGTTTGCACCTCGAGAGATTTGATCCCTCTCGGCGCATGATAGATCCAGATTTAGATGGATCTAGGCTGGTTCCAGTCGGAGGCATCAACATCATATTTTTCAGATTATTAAATTTTTTGTATGTTTTTGAGATGTAAGATGGATCTAGGCTGGTTTCAGTCGTGTTCTACCAAGGAAAATCTATCAAAGATATGATTAATTTTATCAATAATATGTAAATATATGAAATATTAATATAATCATTTTAAATATGCTAAATATTTCTGAGATTAACTTGGTCATTTTAATTTTAAATTTTCTTAGTTACCTCAGTTGGTTGAGATGATAATTATTGTTAATAACTATAATGATGAAAAATGATGAATTTTTTTTTTTAAATGCAAAGTGAAAATAATACTGTTTAAAGATAAAAAATGTGAATAATAAGAACGTACTCATCTTACAATCAATCTCAAACTATTTTCTTCTACTATTCTTATTTCCTCCCTTGCTAGTTTTGTTATCTTTTCATATCAATTATATGAAAAAGAAAATTTAAATCGTAAACCATTTAAATCTTTAGCTCGATCTATTGTAGTAAACATGATGTCTTGTCTCTCTTGCTCTCCAATATTAATAGCTTAAATTATATAACACAAAAATCAATCTACATTGTTAATAACTTTTTGTGCTTACACTAAAATCAATGCATATTGTTAATCCAATCACTTTAAAATTAATGTACCATCATATATCCAATTACATCAAATCATAAATCAAAATATACATTGAAATCAATGCATTTAATGCAAGCAATCAAATAAGATTAGAAAATAACTTCTACATTGAAATCAATGCACCTAATGCAATCAATCAAATAAGATTAGAAATGAACATCTACACTGAAATCAATGCATTTACTCAAAAAAATCAAATAGGATTAGAAATCGCCATCTACACTGAAATCAATGCATTTAGCGCAAACAATTAAATATTATTAGGAATAATCTACATTGAAATCAATGCATCTAGTGCAAGAAATCAAATATAATTATAAATCAACGTCTAAATTGAAATCAACACATCCAGTGCAAGCAATCAAATAGTATTAGGAATCATCACCTACACTGAAATCAATGCATCTAGTGCAAGTAATCATATATCATTAGAAATAAATATCTACACTAAAATCGATGCATCTAGTGCAAATAATCATATAGGATTATAAATCACCATCTGCACTTAAATCAATCCATCTAGTGCAAGAAATATTCTTCCCTCTCTCCACCCTCCATCCATATCTATATCCCCATCGATCTCTTTTTTTTGTCTCTATCTCACCCCCCTAATCACACAAGCTCTCGCACTCCATATATATCATTCTCTTTGTCAATCACCCTCTCTCCCCATCTCTCTCTTCTTCCCTCTCTTCCCCTTCTCTCCCTCTCCCCCGCTAATATCTCTCTTTCCTCCTTTTTTCCTCTCTCTCTCTCTCTCCATCTTCCTTATCACTCACTCTCTCTCTCTAGGAACCAACATCTACACTGAAATCAATGCATTTACTCAAAGAAATCAAATAGGATTAGAAATTGCCATCTACACTGAAATCAATGCATTTAGTGCAAACAATCAAATAGGATTAGAAATCATCTACATTCAAATTAAGTCATCTAGTGCAAGTAATCAAATATAATTATAAATCGACATCTAAATTGAAATCAACACATTCAGTGCAAGCAATCAAATTGTATTAGAAATCACCACCTACACTGAAATCAATGCATCTAGTGCAAATAATCAAATATCATTAGAAATAAATATCTACACTAAAATCGATGCATCTAGTGCAAATAATCAAATAGGATTAGAAATCACCATCTCCACTTATATCAATCCATCTAGTGCGAGAAATATTCCTCCCTCTCTCCACCCTCCATCCATATCTATATCCCCCTCCATCTATTATTTTTTGTCTCTCTATCTCACCCCCCCTAAACACACGCGCTCTCGTACTCCATATATTTCAATCTCCTTTTCAATCACCCCCTCTCCCCATCTCTCTCTTCTTCCCTCTCTTCACCTTCCATCTATATCTCTATCTTCCCCTTCTCTCCCTCTCCCCCATTAATATCTCTCTTTCCTCCTTTTGTCATCTCTCCCTCTCTCTCCATCTTCCTTATCACTCTCTCTCTCTCTCTAGAAACCAACATCTACACTGAAATCAATGCATTTACTCAAATAAATCAAATAGGATTAGAAATCGCCATCTACACTGAAATCAATGCATTTAGTGCAAACAATCAAATAGGATTAGAAATCATCTACGTTGAAACCAATTCATCTAGTGCAAGTAATCAAATATAATTATAAATCGACATCTAAATTGAAATCAACAAATTCAGTGCAAGCAATCAAATTGTATTAGAAATCACCACCTACACTGAAATCAATGCATCTAGTGCAAGTAATCAAATATCATTAGAAATAAATATCTACACTAAAATCGATGCATATAGTACAAATAATCAAATAGGATTATAAATCACCATCTCCACTTATATCAATCCATCTAGTGTGAGAAATATTCTTCCCTCTCTCCACCCTCCATCCATATCTATATCCCCCTCCATCTCTTCTTTTCTGTCTCTCTATCTCACCCCCCTAAACACACACACACTCTCGCAATCCATATATATCAATCTCTTTGTCAATCCCCTCCTCTCCCCATCTCTCTCTTCTTCCCTCTCTTCAGTCCATCTATATCTCTATCTTCCCCCTCTCTCCCTCTCTCTCCATCTTCCTTATCACTCACTCACTCTCTCTCTCTCCACCTTTCTCTCTCTATTTATTTCTTCTTACCTCTCTCCCCCTCCCCCTCCAAGTCCATCTCTCTTTCCCTCCCTCTCTCCACTCTCTCACATCCTCTCTCTTCTTTCCTCTCTTTCCCTTTCTCTCCCATCTCTCTCTCCCTCTCTCTCTCTCTTCACCCACCAACTATGTTACTATATCCCTCCCTCTCTCCTTATATCTCCTTCTCCCCCCTTATCTCCATCTCTCCTTATTTGTCTCTTTATCTCTGCCTCAAACATACACGCTCTCTCTCTGTCTCTCCCTTGTCACTCCTTCTCTCTCTCCACTTCTAACTCTCTATAATTCTTATTTCCTACATTTCTCCCCCTCCAACTCCATCTCTCTTATCGATCCCTCTCTCCTCCTCTCTCTCGTCCTTCCTCTCTCTCTCTCTTCCCTAAATGCCTCTCTCTTCCCTGATCTCTCTCTCTCTTCCCCCATCACTCTCCTCCTCTCTCTCTCTCTCTCTCTCTTCCCCCATCACTCTCCTCCTCTCTCTCATCCTTCTTCCTCTCCCTTTCTCTCCCACCTCCCTCTCTTTCTCCCTCCAATCCTCTCTCTCTCTCTCTCTCTCTCTCTAATCCTCTCTCTTTCCCCATCCCTTTCTTTCTCTCTCTCTTTCCACCCCTCTCTCTCTCCAACTACATTACTATATCCCTCCCTCTCTCCTTGTCACTTCTTCTCTCCCCCCTTCTTTCCATACATCTTACTTTGTCTCTTTATCTCACCCCTAAACATACACACTCTCTCTCTCCATCTCTCCCTTATCACTCTCTCTCTTTATTTCTTCTTAGTTATGTAAACTAATGAACATAAATATTCGTAAATATAAAGGAGATTATGGAGTAAATATGAAAAGAGGTTTTATTTACTTACCATACCTCTAGTTTATTTATATTTTTATTTATTTACCATACCCCTTTTCTTTACTATGGTATTTGGCCCATAGGCTTCTTATATAATAAGATTTTTATTTATAATCCTATTTGATATATTGTTATTTATTTACCTTACCTCTTTATGCCTCTTTTATATTTATTTATTTACCATACCTCTTTATACCTATTTTATATTTATTTATTTATTTATTTATCATAATTTTTTATACCTCTATTATATTTATTTATTTACCCATGGTATTTGGCCCATGGTATCAATATTAATTTGTCCCATGGTATTCGTCCCATAGGCTTCATCTAAATAAAACCTCTTTTTAAAGTTTTTTTAAATATGAAAAGTTTTATGGAATAAATATAAAAAGATTTTTTATTTATTTACCATACATCTAGTTTATATATAATTTTTTATTTATTTACCATAGCTCTGGAGTAAGTATAAATTCATTTTACAAATATCTAATTAAAATAAATATTAAAAGATTTTGGATTTTGATTTTTTGTGTTGAATTAACTCTTTTCCTTTGATTTAGGAAATGGTATTGACTTTAGTAAAGAGTAAAGATGTTTAAAATTTTACTTAATTTGGAAATTCAATGTGGTAATCTTTTTTGTTAAAGGTAAATTTATGATCCATTCAAATTCACATATATAATTTACTATCCATTCAAATTATACAAATAATACATAATTGTATTAGAAATTGATATATGTTCTAGCACAATGCGATTTATTTTATTTTATTTTTTTAATTTAAAACTTAAGCCGACATTTTGTATGAGGACGTGACATACCTGACATCGGGGTCAAATTGGGCTGTAGATGCGCCTCTCGGCGCAATCAAGAAATTATATTAAAAATATAATTTTGAAATTTTTGCCATAAAAGTATATATTTTAATAAAATGAAATAAAATATTAAAAAAAAATTAAGTTTACTAAATTATATAATTAAAGATAGTAATTATAATAAAAACATAAAAATAGATATAAAAAGTTATTTGGAACTTTAATCAAATCCTATTCAAAGTGACAAAAAAACTTTTCTAACCATACATTATTTTTTAACTAACAATTTATTAATGAATATGTTTATGATAGATAGACAACAATGATTTTATTTTAAAAATTTATATGAAAACAAAACTTGAGTGAAAATAAAATAAATAAACTTGCATAAATTTTGTTTGTTTAGCTCTTCCCTTACGACGTTCCCTTTGCAACATATGGTGCAATTGCTAGTATAATTTCATACAAGATAATTAAAAGTAAAAAATATATATAAGATTGATTAACGTTTGGCATCACCTTTATATATATCTATATATAGAAACATGTTTAAAAAATAAAAAATTACACATTGTTTTGGCACTCTAAAACAAGTTTGCACCTAAAAAAAATTGACCACTCTAAGCTCATGTTAGATCTGTGGTTAGTCATTAAGATGTATCTATGTTGGTTTTAGAAATTATTCTACTTTCAAAATTTAAATTTTTCACCTTACATGTAACAAAATAAATACTTTGGTTATAAGTAGAGTATAATTTCATTGATAAACGTGGTTGGGGTATATAAATTAAGTGCATAACACATTGATAAATGTGGTTGAAAAAAGAGGTTATGATACAACAACAACAATAATAATAATAAATATTAATAAAATGTTAATAGTAGTACATCCAAAAATCATTCTTGAAACTGTGATCCCACTTACAAAGGAGAAAACACTATAAGGACGGAGTACCAGCAAAAAGAAAAAAAATATGCTAATCATGGTTAGTTTAGCAAGTTACAAAAAATATCATAGTTGGGCCTCCCTATTAAGGAGAAAACGACCCATACATCACAGTCACCAATTTTAAAGAACCAATTTGTACATTAATCAAATATATCTTGAAATTTTTCCATTTGTGGTCAAAATAAAACATATGTGTGTTGAAAACTGATAAGAACCAACATATAAAGGGAAAATTATAAGCATATTCCACACCAGTTAAAAAAAGAAGGATCATCTGATGTAAGGTTTTTGGTTGACACACAGGTCCTCCCCCCCTCTTCTTTTGTTATGTTCCATGCATCCACAACCTATTGTAGACCCTCTTTAGAAAGGAGGCATGCTTTTGTGTTCCACTCCCTATATATGTGGCAAACAAATATAGAATCAAAACCCAATTTTAGATGTAAAATTTCTTCTATGAGTGGAATCAAAATGTAATTTTGACATCTTTGCACTTCATTAAATCAGTTAACAACATTTAAAGAGTCACAAAAAAATTGAACAATATGAATCCCCATTTCTTGAAGCTCGCACATTAATATTTTCAACGATTGGATCTCTACAAAATTATTTGTTCCCTGTCTTAAGGCCCACTGAATCTTTGAAGCGTTTTTGGTCATTTATGTGAATAACCAATCCTTCCCTACAGTTGTTCTGAGCATTTGATGCTCCATCAAAATATGCCCAAGGGGTGTTAGGTTTGATGATTTCTTCTTTTATGGTATGTGAAGTCTGCTTTGGGGGGTTCTTAGGGATTAAGGCAAATGTTGTTGCACATTGTTCTACAATTGTTGAGGGAATTTGATGTTGGCCTTGAAAAATTCCTTTGTTTCTTGCTATCCAAATTCCCTAGGAAATAATTGGAGATATATTTCTCAGATATTCATCATGGGCTATGTTCCACCATTTTTTCCATGCTTCCAATATATTTGAGCTATTCCAACTATGTATAATCCCCATAAGGCTAATAGTAGATTGACAATTTTTTACATTGAAAGGGAGATGTAGGAAAAGGTGGCTCACTATTTCCTCAACATTTTTACACATAATACACCAACCAGGTTTGTTGATGTTCCTTTTCTATATATTATCCTACATGGTGCTTTGTTTTCTAGAAGGCACCAAAAGAACAACCTTGTCTTCATTGGGCATTTTAATTTCTGCAATGGCTTCAACCACCATGCTTGTCCCCCTTAAGCTCTCTTGTCCATTTGATAATTGTATCTAAAATTTGGTGAGTTTAGGCCTGTAGGTGCTCACGCCCACCTAAGAACATCAGGATGGTCCCTTATCCACAAATTCGTGCATTAAAACTCTCTGATATAATTCTGTCAAGTAGCTCTCCAATTTACCTCAAGGTCGATATCCTCGACCAATTTCCATCCTTGATGCTAGTTTGATGAAGATTCATCTTCCACTATCTGATTCAATGATCAGAGGCTCAGTATTTAGCTCAAAAATTAAAGTGCGCATAAATTATCCAAACTAGAATGACCAGATAAAGTTGGTCACCAGGATTCCAACGCAACTCGTTTCATAAAAATATGAGTTCATATGAGTAAGTTATGGTTTGTTGTATGTTTTCTCAAATAAGTAAAACATGTGCAGAACAATGACATAATGATTACTTTGAAGTCCAGTCATCACCTCAGGAATATCCATGGAATGTTCTCCAGATTTCATCTAATGACATGATGACAAGTGTCACCGTCAGATTCGCCAATTTTTCTTGGGAAATTGAAATTTGTCCTCGTAATCATAAGGTTGAAATTTCTACATGGTGGATTATTGATTTTTATGGTTGGAATTGGGCCAATGGAGAAGGGCCATGTGGATTAGATGGAGGCTTCCACATTCCCTCCCCCATGGACAGGTTAGATGGGGTATTTATTTTATCCAAGGTCGAATGTGAATGTGTATGGGCGCATACATTATTTATATACAAAGGTTCATATCAAAGGTCAGATGAGCAACATATATATATTTTTTAAAATTCCATTTCTAAAGTCCAAATCAATGTTGCATTCAACAAAATTATTGACCAAGGAGGGGCGGAGGTCGGGGTTGACCCTGAGACCTCCCCCATACAAGTGCCTAGAGCTACTGCCATACCATGCAGATTTCCTTTTTAACATAAGGATCTCGCATATGTTTGAATTTACATTGCTCCAAGGTTGGGGGCCAACCCCCTCCCACATGTCCAAGGTGCGAAGACCAGGAGATAACAACTGTTTCCAACATAGAAAAATCAATAGACTTAATCCATGTTTAATGCGCGCTAATCTCGGTTTAGTCTCCATAATGCAGTTAGCGCTAACTGCGCTTGGTGCCTTAACCCTCCACTAATCCAGATTAAACTTGCACTTATCTTAACTTAATGCACAGTTAGACTGGTGGAGAACTTGGTAGATCTCACCAAATACATTGGGATCTCCACTTTTAGTGGAGCTATCTCACAGACTTCAAGTTTTAGTGGATAAATAGTAGGAAAAAATGGTTTTTCCATAACTGAGGCAATTTTCGACCAATTTTGGCTCAGGAAGAGTCATTATTAGTATATTTTGATGTTTTGGAGCCATTAGAGAAGGTTTCAGAGGCAACAAGATATTTTAAACATCACTTTTGTACAATTGAAGCCAATACAAAGGCCCATGCCATGGAAGTTGGACCAAGGTGATGTAGCCTAGGAAGGGTGAAATCCTTAATCAAAACCATGTGTATTTGACTCAGTTGTCTATTTTTGTTGTGTATTTATATTTTGTTGTTCAACAACATTTCGTTTCCATGCTTTTATGTTCATGAAATACACTTAATCTCATCAAGTTTTTTGAATTTTCAATCATAAGCACATGTAAAGACACTTGTACAAGAAGAAAAACTAAGCACTTTCATATTAAATATAAAACTGATATTAGCACAAGATTAAATAACAATCAATTTCAGATCAAGTTGCTATTAAAGCACAAGGTTGCAAAAGGTTATTGTATTTCTTTGCTTGAGATTGTACAAGAAGGGTTTTTGTTGTGTAACCAGCTCCAAAAAGAGAAGAAAAGAGATATAAACGCCTTAGAAATGAGCCACTTCGAGGGGGAAACCTCCAATACATTACAAAATGAAAAATTCTTGGATGATCCAATTTACAAAACCTCCTTTATATATATAGGAGTCGATGGGGCCAAAATGTAATCCTAGCCGACCTAACAATAATAATTTAAGGGCACAATAATAACAAAATGGGGGTTACAAGGGTACAATAATAACAATAAGGGGGTTACACTAACAACAATAAGGGACTATACTAGTAATATAGTGACCTAACATGCCCCTCTCCTTCAAAAAAGTGTTGTCCTCAACGCTTGAGTAGCTCTGGGTGCTTCTGTATAAAATTCTCATCCTCCCATGTAGAATCTTCAATGGGTAAGTTCTTCCACTTGATGAGATACTCTGAAATTGATCGATTCCGTAGTTGTCGAGTTCTTGTTTCCGTGACCGCTTCAGGTTCCAATATGATTTTTCCTTCCTCATCAAGTTCTGGTAATATTGTTTGAACCGGAAGATTTTCACCGATAACCTTCTTTAAGCATGAAACATGGAAAATTGGATGTACTCGCGAAGAAGCCGGAAGCTCCAATTTGTATGCCATAGTACCAATCTTTTGCAACACCTTGTAAGGACCATAGTACTTTGGCGATAATTTATTATCCTTCTTTGCTTGCTTGAGGGACATTTGTTTGTATGGTTGTAGCCGTAAAAATACCCAATCTCCTACATCAAAACTTCTCTCGCCGCGATGTTGATCTGCCTGTTGTTTCATTCGATTTTGTGCCAAATTCAGGTTATCCTTTAAGAGTTGGAGAACTTCCTGCTGATGCTCGATGTGATCTTCCACTGCTTGAACCTTCGAATTTTCCCTTAAAGATGATATGATGGATGGTGGATGATATCCATAAAGTGCCATAAATGGGGTCATTTTTGCTGCAGCATGGAAGGAAGTGTTATACCATCATTCAGCGAGAGGTAACCACTTGACCCATTGTGTTTGTTTATCAGATACAAAACAACGAAGATATCCTTCCAAACATTTATTTACTATCTCAGTTTGACCATCAGATTGAGGAGGATAAGATGAGCTATGAGCTAATTGAGTACCCAAACAAGAAAATAACTCCGTCCAAAAATTTCCAGTAAAAATGGGATCTCTGTCGCTCACAATAACCCTTGGCTTCCATGTAGCTTTTGAATTCTGTCCATAAATGTAGTAGCAACTGTACTTGCTTTAAATGGATGAGATAATGCACAAAAGTGTGCATACTTGGTAAGTCTATCAACTACCACCATGATGACACCCTTTCCTTCGGACTTAGGTAAACCTGTGATAAAATCCATTGAAATCTCCTCCCAACGTTGACCTGGAATGGATAAAGGTTGTAGAAGTCCTAGGGTCTTAATTGTTTCCACTTTATTCTGTTGGCAAACCAAACATTCCGCCACAAACTTTCGAATATCAGATTTAAGGCCATCCCAAAAAAATTCTTTCTTCACCCTGTGGTAAGTTTTTAAAAATCCTTAGTGTCCTCCTAAAGGAGAAGTGTGCAATTCCAGAAGAATATTTTGTTTTAGTTGGGAATTCTTACAAAGATATAAGCGATCTTTGTACCATAAGGAATCATTTTTCCAACTAAATGTATGAGATGTACTAGGATCTTGCTGCAACTTTTGAATGAGTGTCGATACATCTTTGTCCTTCTTCCATTCATCTATTGCTTCGGTTATCCAATCTGGTTGGATAATAGAAATGGCACAAAGCAATGCTTCCACCTCTTCATTCTTTCTTGAGAGTGCATCTGCAACAACATTATGCTTTCCTTTTTTGTAGATTATTTCAAAGTCATAACCCAACATCTTTGTGACCCATTTTTGCTGCTCTTCTGATGATAGTCTTTTTTCCAAAAATTGTTTAAGACTATCATGATCATTTTTTACCTTGAAGTGTCTTCCCATTAGGTAAGTTCGCCATTTCTTTAGTGCATGTAGTATTGCTAACATTTCCTTCTCATAAATAGGTTTCTGTAAATACTTTCCTTTGATTGGACGACTTTCAAAAGCAATGGGACTTCCTTCCTGCATTAAAACTGCACCAATTCCATTTCCTGAGGCATCACATTCCACAATAAAGGTTTTTGTGAAGTCTGGTGTAGCTAAGACCGGTGCTAGGCACATTACCTCTTTAAGACATTCAAAGGCCTTAGTTGCTTCAGGAGTCCATGAAAATGCATCTTTCTTCAATAATGTTGTTAGAGGTGCTACTATTCTCCCATAATTCTTAACAAACTTGCGATAATACCCCGTTAACCCGAGAAATCCTCGCAACTACTTTATGGTTGTGGGGACTTTCCATTCCTTAATGGCTTTAATTTTGTTAGGGTCTACTTTAACACCCTCGTGAGATACAATATGACCCAGATATTCCACCTCTTGTACTCCAAAGAAACATTTGGATTTTTTTTTCATATAATTGTTTCTCCTGCAATAGTTTGAGCACCCTGTCAACATGTTCAACATGATCCTTCCAAGACCTGCTGTAGATTAGTATATCATCAAACAATACTAGCACAAATTTTCTAAGGAAGGGTTTGAAAATGGAATTCATCAACCCTTGAAATGTAGAAGGTGCATTGGTAAGGCCAAAAGGCACGACCAAAAATTCATAATGACCCTCATGAGTTCGAAATGTTGTTTTTGGAATGTCTTCAGTCTTCATTCTAATTTGATGATATCCTGAATGAAGATCCAACTTGGTAAAATAAATTGCTCCATGTAATTCATCCAATAATTCATCAATCACAAGAATGGGAAATTTGTCTTTAATGGTGAGCTTATTGAGCTCCCTATAATCCGGACACATTCGCCATGATCCATCCTTCTTGTGTACCAATACTACAGGAGCAGAGAAAGAACTTTGACTAGGTTGAATTATACCGCCTCTAACATTTCTGCAATCATACGTTCAATTTCGCTCTTTTGGAAGTAAGGATATCTATAAGGCCTGATGTTTGGAGGAACACTTCCTGGAATCAAATGAATAACATGATCATCATCACGAATAGGTGGGAGTCCTTTGGGAGTTTCAAACACCTTGGAATGATTGTCCAAGACTTGTTGGAGATCTGCAGAAATAGATGATTTTGATGTTGGAACTTCTAGTGAGCATAATTGTGCAATTACGCCTCGTTGTTCTTTCTTTAGAAGCTTTGTCATAACATTAGAGCTTATTATCCTTCCCGGCTTCCCTTCAATACCCCGTAATTCGACTTCCTTTCCTTCTGAAAAAAATTTCAAGAAAAGTTCTTGAAAATTAAAAGCTACCATCTCCAAAGATTGTAACCATTGTACTCCTAGTACAACATCAGCACCTCCCATAGGAATGGAAAGCATTGGACTAGTCAATACATATTCTCCCATGGTTAGCTTAATATTATGGCATTTTCCAGAGCAATTTATAGTTCCTCCATTTGCAACCATCACTTGACATTCTGGTGCTGGGTATAGGAAACAATTTAATTCCTTGGCTACCTTACAATGAATAAAATTATGGGTGCTACCTTAATCAATCAACACTATTACCCTTTTCTTCTTGATATGTCCTTCTATCTTGAGAGTTTGAGGAGTGGTAATTCCTGCCAGTGCATTACACGATATGGTCGGATTCATTTCTTCCTCTTCTAGGGCTGGTTCCTGGTGTATATCCTCTTCTTGTTCATTTTCTTCTTTTTCTTCACAATCTATGTAAAATAATTTCTTCTCAGCACACTTATGACCTTTAGTGTATTCGCTATCACAACTGTAGCAAAGCCCCTTTGCTCTTTTTTCTTCCAATTGTTGTGGTGTCAACCTTGTAGGTTGTGGAAATCTAGGCGTAGCAACACTTCCTTCTTTATAGAATTGAGTGGTAGGCTTCCTTGTCGCCATAATTTTACATTCAACTTTTCTTGCCAACCTGAATGCCTTCTCCAATGAATCAGGTTCTAGAACGCAAAATTCATGTTGTATGTTATCCTTTAAATTGCCTATGAAGAGATCAATCCTGTGTTCCTCTGGAATATCAGTTACCCTTATATTCAATTTTTGGAAGTCCTCAATGTGCTACCCCACTAAACCCTTTTGTTTGAGATTTATCAATTGGCTAAAGAAGGTGTTTCTCTTTGTATCCTCATAATGTGCTATCATTTCTTCAGTAAAAATTGACCAAGTGACAATTTTTTTACGGGAGCAAAGCCATCGATACCATACAAATGTATTTTGTTCTAAATGTAAAGTTGCAATGCGTACTTTTTGTGTGTTTTGCACGTTATGGAGATCAAAATATTGCTCCATCTGTAGTATCCATGTTACAGGATCCTTTCCATCAAACTTCCTCATATCCATTTTTGGAATATGGTGGTTCTTCCCGCCAACATTAGAGTTTATGAAATCATGATTAACATTTATTTTGTTCTCATCATGAGGTTCTTCTACTATATTTCCGCCATTAGGAATCATTTATTGTTTTAATCTTGTCATCAAGCCTTCCATGTATGTTTTTAGATCATTCTTCATGTTTTCCATGTTGTCTTTCATGTCCACTTCCATGCCATCCATCTTAGCTTCCACGCCATCCATCTTAGCTTCCATGCCTTTCTTCAAACCGTCCATCTTCACTTGCATGCATTTCTTCAAAACTTCCATTTCATTTTTTGTTGCTCTTTGCGAGAGTGAAATCTGTTGCACTTGCTCTTGTAATTTTGATAGATCATGTTGCAATTCTTCATCTTCATGAGTCATAGTAGAGCCTTCCGAAGGCTTAATGGGTGTTGAATTCTTTTTAGGGGCCATTTTAGAATCCAATATTGATATCTATTCTACAATATGCCCTTGGAATCAATTCAACTTGATTCTTCAAACAAGACTTATGCAATTCGGAAAAAAAATACACACCTTTTACTTGCTTTAAAGAGATCGATATTGAAATTGAATTATCTCTGTAATTGAAAATCATAGATATCTGAAATTCAGCACTGTAGTAGCCCTTTGAAGCTTATTTCAAATGCCACAGGTCTTACCTGGTTTGGATTCTCCAAGACAAAGTTGTGTCCAATCTCCCACAATGACCTAATTCGGGACTGGTTCAGTAGAGTGAAGTTGTACGACTTCCCACGTGTCACTGTTTTGTCCTTTGTCTCTAAAATTGATAGCCAAGAAACCAAATTCTGTTTACTTGCGATCAATTTTTACGGCACTCCAATCCGATCCCCAGAGAGAGAGTTATTGAACATTTCCCACGATCACCTCTTTGAGATGAAATTCAGGAGCTTGAAAAAGCACTACCTTCCACAGATCATATCTCCAAAAATATTGTGAACCAAGCTCTAAAATTTTTTGAAAAATTTCCTCTGGATTTCAGCTTCGCACCATATGAATTTAAGATTCTGAACCTTCGTAGAAAAAAATTTATAGTGCAAATTCCACGATGACCTGTTTAGGAGCTTGAACAAAGACCTGACTTCCACAGATCGTATCTCCGAAAATATTGCGAACCAAGCTCTGAAATTTTTATACAAGCTTCCTCAAGATTTCGGCTTCGTACCCTAAAAATTTCAGGTTCTGAAACTTCGTAGAAAAAGAGTTATAGCAAAAATTCCACGATGACCTATTTGGAGCAGCGAAACCCTAGAATCCAAAGCTCTGATACCAAATGTTGTGTAACCAGCTCCAAAAAGAGAAGAAAAGAGATATAAACGCCTTAGAAATGATCCAGTGAGGGGGAACCTCCAATATTACTTACATAAATGAACAATTCTTGGATGATCCAATTTACAAACCTCCTTTCTATATATAGGAGTCCATGGGGCCATAATGTAATCCTAGTGGGCCACAATGTAATCCTAGCCGACCTAACAATAATAATTTAAGGGCACAATAATAATAAAATGGGGGTTACAAGGGTACAATAATAAAAATAAGGGGGTTAAACTAACAACAATAAGGGACTATACTAGTAATATAGGGACCTAACAGTTTTAATAGTTTCAATTTTGTGATGCTTACAAGGTTGAAGTTGTAGAGAGGAGAAGGGAATCTATTGGTTGTTAGTCTTGAGATTAAGACAACAATAAAGAGAGTTGAGAAAGCATCATCTTCACCCAAATTTCCACTCATACTTGCACTTGAAGCCCCTCAACTTCTATCTCCAGCAATTGATATTGAAGAGGTACAAATTTCATAAGAAGCTGAGGTGATTGAAAAGGTACAAGCATTAGGAGTTGAGCTTGAATCCTTAGACATTATGTCAAGTGTTGGAGAGACTCAAGGACATTCAAAAGAAGAATATGTCAAGAGAGACTTCAAGGAAGTGTTGGAGAGACTCAAGGACATTCAAAAGAAGAATATGTCAAGAGAGACTTCAAGGACATTCAGAGAATGGTTAAAGTCATGTTTGATGCATTCACTTCAGAAAGAGAAGGAGAAGGTTCTACGCCTCCACATGGAGAAGGAACTTCAGATGACAAGAAGGATGAAGAGAAGAGTTCAAAAGGTAGTGGAGGAAAGCCACCTCGATCTCCACCATCCTCATCCTCATCATCTTCATCAGCATCTTCATCTTCCACTTCCACCACAAAAACCACCCACACTCGTTCAAAAATCCCAAAAGGAAAAACTAAATTACTCAAATTGGACATCAAGTTTGAATTTCCCATGTAGAATGGTGAGGTAAATGCAGAAAAGTTAGAAAATTTTATCTTTAAATTAAAAGTATAATGCAAAATTTAGAATCTAAAAGAGGGTGACATAAAAATCTAGTTGACTTCATTAAGGCTAGAAGGAGCGAAACTAGTTTGGTGGGAGGCAAAGACTTAAGAGGAAATGCTAATTCATGGTAAGATATCCATTTCTTGGGTTGAATTCATTTATTCCATTAAAAGAAATTTTTATCCATTAGCCTATATGCAAAAATAAATTATGAGTTGGAAAAACTTTAGGAATATCAAAGGCCAAACAATTCAAGAGTATAGTCAGGATTTTAGAAAGAGGGCTTTGTTGTTAGGAGTAAACTTGAATTCCCAAGGCACACTGTTGAAATAAATTGGGGGTTTACATTCCTATTTGAAATATATTATCCTTATGTTTAACCCAAAAAACTTAGATGAAGTATGTGTGCAAGCCACACATCTTGAAGCAAGGGGAAAGAGCATTCAGGAAGAGGGTAGTAAGAAGAAGCCATTCAAAGGTAAGGGAAAAGTGAAGGGGGGGAAATGGAAGGGAAAGAAGAATGCAAGCATCAAGAAAGAAGGGGAGAAAACTACATGCAAACATTGTTCCAAAGAGGGGCATGATGAAGCCCACTGTTGGAAACTACATCCTAAACTAAGGCCAAAGAAACCAAATAACAAGGGGAAACAAAAGATGACTGCCACCACACAACAAGATCTTGGATCCAATTCAGAAGATGAGACCAAGATCGTAGCCATGGTTAACAAAGGAAAGGAATCCATAGCAAGTACTAGTTCCTCAAATAGTCACAACAACACTCCAAAAGAAGACACAAGGATAGAATTGTTCCATGTTAGAGTGATTTCAAATCATACAAAGATTGATGCATTGTTTGATAGTGGGTCACAAGAAAACCTTATTTCAGAATACTTGGTCAAAAATATTAACCGTGAAACCGTACCACATCATAAACCATACCCTTTGGGTTGGATAGTTAAGAATTCCAATTTACAGGTTATAAGGAAATGCATATTTTGATTTGATATTACTGCAAATTTTGTTAATGAAGTTGAGTTAGATGTGGTTCCACTTGACATTTAAGGGATTGTATTGGGAAGTCCAAATTTTTTTGATATGAAAGTGGTGTTTTATCACCATGAGAACAAATATAATTTTCTTAAGGATGGGGCGGAGTATATTGTGAGAGCTCATCATGAAAAAATGAATATTTATTTAGTTAATGTAGGGAAAATGAAGGGGCTAGTTGATGCAAGTAAGCATTTTGTGCTTCTCATGATCAAGAAAAAGGATGATGTTGACTATTAATATTTTGAAGGATGTGATAAAAAATTTAAATCTACTTTGTTTGATGTGGTAAGTTAGCATGGTGAGATGTTTCAAGGACCAAGTGGGTTACCTCCCAAGAGGGGAATTTAGAATGAGATTCCGCTGCAACAGGATGTTCCACTTCCAAACATTCGTATGTACCGCATGTAAATTATGGATAGTTTGGAAATCAAGAAGAAAATAAAATAATTGTTGAAAAAATGTATCATACACATATCTACTTTTCCATATGGTTCACCAATTTTTTGGTACTAAATAAGGACGGGACTTGGTGCATGTGCATAGATTTCCGTGCACTGAATATAATCATGATAAAGAATCACTATCCACTCCGACACATTGATGATTTTCTAGATCAATTAAAGTATGCAAGCTATTTCAATAAGTTAGACTTACAAAGTGGTTATCATCAAGTTAGAATAGCCGAGGAAGACATTTGAAAAACTGCATTTAAAACTAGACAAGGATTGTTTGAGTGGCTAGTTATGTGATTCAGTCTAACCAATGCTCTAGCTACTTTCATGAGAGTCATGAATGATGTACTAAGACCATTTCTAGATGACTTCCTCATTTTTTACTTAGATGACATACTTATATTCAACAAATCTAGAGATGAACATGCCATGCATAGTAAAAGGTACTTGACGTCTTGAAAAAAGATACGTTATTTTTAAAGATGTCAAAGTGTGAGTTTGTCAAGACTTATTTAGTTTATTTGGGACACATTGTTGGAGGAGGTGAGTTGAAGATAGACCCTTACAAAGTAGTGGTCATTCTAAATTGGCTGAAGCCCAATACATATATAGAGGTAAGAAGGTTTCTTTGGGCAACACAGTATTGGAGGAAATCCATTGCAAATTTTTCTTCCATTGCAGCTCTGTTACATGCATTGAAAAATATTAATAAGGTCTTCCATTGGGGAGATATGCATCAAAAATAATTTTATTATTTAAAGCAAAAGATAATTTCATCACTGGTATTGGTTCTTCTGGATCTTAGACATCCATTTGAGATCCAAAGAGATGCAAGTGATTATGCTATGGGAGCAGTTCTCATGCAGCATGGTAAGCCTATTTCATTTCATTCTGAAATTTTTAATGGAGTTGTGACTAACTATCCCACCTATGAGAAGGAGTTATATGCATTGGTACAAAGTGTAAATAAATGGAAGCACTATTTGACGGCGAAAGAGACCATTATCCATATCGACCATCTACCTTTGCAGTACTTACAATCACTTTCAAAGTTGCAACAATTAATACATTTTAGATGGATGGGATTTCTACAAGAATTTCATTTGGTTATCAGGTATAAAAAGGGAATCTAAAATAAGGTAGTTGATATGCACTATAGGCCTATTGTAAATTAATCTGTTATAATCAAGCACGATTAAGTTATGCAATATTCATATGATAGTGATTTCCAAGATGTGTATGAAAGCTTGAGTCAAGGAAACCAAAATGAAGAGTTATATTATCATGTGCATAACAATTTTTTGTATCACTTGGGAAAGTGATGTATACCACAGGGATAAAGAAAAAATATCATAAGGGTGGCACACACTTCATTGATTGTTGTATAGTTTAGTGTAGGAAAGACAATAGAAAAACTCCAGAGGTATTGTTATTGGCCACACATGATTGATAGTGTATCTCATTTTATTAGAGGATGTTCTTTATCTGCAATAAGTAAGCCTAGTAATAGGAAACTTGGAATGTACACTCCACTTCTGGTTTCTTCACATCCTTGGGAGAGTATCTAAATGGCTTTTGTAGGTGGTCTTACAATGTCAAGGAAAGGTCATGATTACTTATATGTTGTGGTAGATAGGTTCAGAAAAATGTGTCTTTTGATGCCATGTAAGAAAAAAATTACAACTGAAAAAACCACTCATCCTTTCTTTCAAAATGTATGGGTTCATTTTGTTCTTCCTACTTCTATTGTAAGTGATCGAGATTCCCGGTTTGTTGGGAATTTTTGGTCAAAATTATGGGACATGTCGATGGAAACAAAATTGAAGAAGGGTACAACATTTCATCCGCAAATTGATGGTCAGACCGAGGTGGTAAATAGGATAGTCATTCATCTTCTTAGAGGCTATTTTAGCAAACATTCCAAGTTTTGGTATGAACAGTTTCATTACATTCAACATGTATACAACAGGGAAAAGCATTCTTCCACAAACACATCGCCATTTGAGGCATGTTTTGGGTACTTTCCAAGATCTCCTTTGGACTTCATCTTTGAGAAATATGTCGCTATCAATGGTCATAGTGACATAGATAAGGCATGGTATTTCATTGAGAAAATTCATTTGGTACATCACACAGTCCAAGAATAACTTGAAAAGAGTCAAAGAAACTACAAGGAAAGGCATGATAAACACCGTGTTGATCACAAATTCCAGGTTGGAGATTAATTTTGGTTATATATCAACAAAGAAATATTGCAAGGGGAAATTAAAAAGCTCAAGCCAATCCATTATGGTCCATTTAAAATTATGGAAAAGATTGGTACTAATGCATTTAAGCTAGATTTACCTCCTTATATGCAAATATATTTTGTTGTTAATGTTGAGAATTTGAGATTGTTTAAGCCTCCTTTGATTGATGATCAAGGAGAGCATGTTTAGTTTCCATCAATAGATGATTTCTTGCTAGAATATCTTGATGAATTTCAGCAAGATCTCATACTTGACAGAAGAAATAGAACTTCAAGGAGAGGGAATGTCGAATACCATAGATTTCAACTCAAGGGATAAAATCCTTCCATGGCCAAATGGATGGAGAGCGAAAGGGTGAGGGAGTTGTACCCTCACCTGAAGAAAAATTGATAGTATCTTTTGGGGTCCAAAAGGCTTCTGGTGGGGAGGAATGATCAGGGGCTCAATATTTAGCTCAAAAATGAAAGTTATAAAAAATTCTCCAAACTAGAACGACTAGATAGAGCTCGTCACTAGGATTCCAACACAACTATTTTCATCAAAATTCGAGTTCATACGAGTAAGTTTTGGTCTTCTGTCTATTTTCTCAAACTAGTAAAAAATGTGTAGAACAATGAAAAACTGATGACTTGGCAGTCAAATCAGCACCTCAATATTATCCAGGGAATATTCTCCAGTTTTTAGCCAATGACACAATGACAAGTGTCACATTCAGATTCGCCAATGTTTCTTGGGAAATTGAAATTTTTCCTCCTAATCCTAAGGTTGAAATTTATACATGGTGGATTATTAATTTTTATGGTTGGAATTGGGTGAATGGAGAAGGGCCATGTGGAGCAGCCAGAGGCTGCCACGTGCCCTCCCCCATGGCAAAATTGGATGGAGTATCTATTTTATCCAAGATTGAATGCGACTGTGTATGGATACATACATTATTTATATACAAAGGTTCATATCAAAGGTCAGCTGAGCAACATATGTTTTTTAAACCAAAGTCCATTTCTAAAGTCTGAATCAACGTTGTGTTCAAAAAAATTATTGATTGAGGAGGGGAAGAGGTCATGGTAGATCCCGTGACCTCCCCCATAGAAGCGTCGAGAGCTATTGCTAGACCACACAGAATTCCTTATTAACATAAAGATCCTGTGTATACTTGAATTTACATTGCGACAAGGTTGGGGGTTGGGAGGGGCCGAGCCCTGCAACCCATCCCACCCCCTCCCATATGTCCAAGGCATGAAGACCAGAAGCTAACAATTGTTTTTGATGGAAAAAAATCAATGGACTTAATCCATGTTTAATGCACCCTAATCCCGGATTAGTCTCCATAATAGACAGTTAATGCTAAACATGCTTTGTGCCTTATCCCTCCACTAATATGAATTAAAATTTCTCTTATCTTAACTTAATGCGTAGTTACACTGGTGGTGAACTTGGCAGAGCTCGCCAAATGTGGCAGAATCTCCACTTTTAGTGGAGCTATCAGGTGGACTTCCAGTTTTAGTGGATAAATAGTAGGAAAATTTGGTTTTTCCATAAATGAGGCAATTTTCGACCAAGTTTGGCTCAGGAAAAGTAATTCTTGGTATATTTTGATGTTTTGGAGCCATTGGAACAGGTTTCATAGGCCATAGGAGGCTATAAACATCAATTTTATACAATTGAAGTTAATACAAAGGCCCATGCCATGGAAGTTGTATTGAAGATTGCAACAAGAAACAGTGAAGGAGACATCCTGAAACATCATTCCTGATCCTAGTTGGAAAATGATCACCTAAACTGGGTGGGGCCCACACAGGTGATTTTTGGTGCAAAGTCTATTTTTAGACATGTCGATCATTTTCTATAAGTTACAGGATGTTATTTGTGGATGGTTGGTCAAGTTGGAAAAATAGATGGACTTCTATTTTTAGACATAATGGGCAGAGTCTATTTTTAGATTGTCAGTCTAGAAATAGATATGTCGAATATTATTAGCTCTTAATAATATTTGGACTCTAAACATTATCTTATTCTCTTGGAGCACCTCAGTTAAGTGCACAGATGTGGCACAGGAGCTAACAGAAGGAATTACGCTATTCCTAAGGGTTAACTAGAGCTATTGCACGGAGGACTTCAGTTAGACCTCATGTGATAGAGTTTGGTGGAGTTGTAGAAGTAGTTGGTGGAGTTGTGTTCAGTTTAACTCAGTTAGACACAGTTGAGCTAGTTGTATCTAGTCTAACTAATTGATACACTAGTGAAAGTGGTGTGAATTAATTAATAATTAATTCACTAAATATTAACTCATTAATCAACTGAAGAATACATCAGTTAACTATAGTGCATGGCAGTTTCAGTGGAGACGAGTGGAGAGATAGGTGAAAGGGCAAGATAGACTATTTGTTGTGACTATTAGTGATGCATTAATTGCATCTACATATACATTAGAGTTTCCAATGATAATCACGCAGTCAATGAGAATGGGATTACATTGAATTGGTCTTTGTAATCAGCTTGGATTGCGTAGTGGAGGCAGGCTAGCAGGTGGCAAAGATCGGTGCATGGATTTGCAAGATTGGGCCTGATCAATGTATGACAATTGTACTGTACTGAGAGCTTGTGATAATATTTGTATGCTTGTATGAGATTTTCATATGATCTCCATGTTACATAATATATATTTTGGGTTTTCAGCTTCATGCTTTCCCGGTAAACAACTATGTTATGTGTGTTTTTATTGCTTCATGTGTTTTTCAGTTGTTGATTAAATTTCCGCAAGAATTATAGTGGAAGGATTCTGTATTTAGAAAGAAGATAAATATTGTTAGATCAGGAGAGTTTGGATATATACATGCATATTGTATATAATTTCTACATGGTATCGGAGCTGTGTTATAGATTTTCTACATGGAATGAGAATAGGAATTTTTGGGTGTTTGCAGAGAATATCTGAAAATTTTGGTGAAATATTTTCAGAAAAAATAGAATATTTGGATTCTTTGTGAAAAAATACCCAAATTAAAAAAAAATCGGTCGAATCGGAGCTCAGATGACGGAGATATCATCGATTTAAAATCAGCTCTTTTGTTAGAAAATTTTGCGACGGCGGGACAATTGCAATGTGCACGAGCCAAGAATCTACATGCACTGAGGAACAAAATGCATGCAAAGATTTGAGGAGCAAAGCAAAGGTTAGTGACTTGGTGGTTGAGAGGAAGCCTCTCAACATGCAGCGTGAGAAGTAGTCTCAAAAGGTTGTGGAGCAGCCACAACTGGAGATGCAGAAGAATATTTATAGATTTGAAGTAGATGGGATTTCTACAGAGCTTCCTATTGTTAGGAAGTGTGAGAAAGCCATGCAATTGAAGCTTGAGAGGGATCGGGATTTGCATGCAGGTAAGAGTGAACCTCAAGATGTAGAGTAGCCACAAGATGATGATCATGGAGTGGGAGCAACCACTCATGTAGAGAAATTTCGTGCCAGATGGGCAGAGGGAGTGCATGCAGCTATACCAACAGGTGAGAGGTGGGGCAACATGCATGAGTAATCCCAAGAGGATATTTCTGGGCAGGATTCATGTGGATGGTGTGGATCTCATGAACTGAACCTGGCTACGAGGTGCCCATAGAGTAGCAGTAGCATGATCAGTTGTATTGATGCAGGCATATCAAAGTGACAGTGTCAGATACTGGAGTGCGATTCAGAGTTGACATCAAGTGCAGAGTGCATGGGTGCAGAGTTCAAAATCGTAGTGGTTCCTGAAGACATGTGCAGTAGCTAAGAAGAAGTTGAAGACTTTGATGATAGATACATCAGATTGATTGACTTGTTTGGAGCCTATTTAGTTTCGAAAGAGTTGTAGAGCAGATGCATGGAGTTGCATGGTGCTTGCAAAGGTTGCAGGGCGAATGCATGGAGTTGCATGTCGCATGCAAAGAAAGTCCTTTATTGTTGAGAGGGAGTGTTGAAGATTGCAACAAGAAATAGTGAAGGAGGCATCCTGAAACATCATTCCTGATCCTAGTTGGAAAATGATCACCTAAACTGGGTGGGGCCCACATAGGTGATTTTTGGGGCAAAGTCTATTTTTAGACATGTCGACCATATTCTATAAGTTACAGGATGCTATTTGTGGATGGTTGGTCAAGTTGGAAAAATATATCGACTTCTATTTTCAGACATATTGGGCAGAGTCTATTTTTAGACTGCCAGTCTAAAAATAGATATGTCGAATATTGTTAGCTCTTAATAATATATGGACTCTAAACAGTATCTTATTCTCTTGGAGCACTTCAGTTAAGTGCACATATGTGGCACAGGAGCTGATAGAAGGAATTACGCTATTCCTAAGGGTTAACTAGAGCTATTGCATGTAGGACTTCAGTTAGAACTCATGTGACAGAGTTTGGTGGAGTTGTGTTCAGCTTTAACTAGCTAGACACAGCTTGAGCTAGTTGTATCTAGTTCAACTAATTCATACACTAGTGAGAGTGGTGTGAATTTAATTAATAATTAATTCTACCAAATAATAACTCATTAATCAACTGAAGAATACATCAGTTAACTACAGTGCATGGCAGTTTCAATGGAGACCAGTGGAGAGATAGGTGAAAGGGCAAGATAGACTATCTGTTCTGACTATTAGTGATGCATGAATTGCATCTACATATATTAGAGTTTCCAGTGATAATCACGTAGTCAATGAGAGTGGGATTACATTGAATTGGTCTTTGTAATCAGCTTGGATTACGCAGTGGAGGCAGGCTAGCAGGTAGCAAAGATCGGTGCATGGATTTGCAAGATTGGGCCTGATTAGTGTATGGCGATTGTACTGTACTGAGAGCTTGTGATAATATTTGTAAGCGTGTATGAGATTTTCATATGATCTCCATGTTACATAATATATAGTTTGGGTTTTCAACTTCATTCTTTCCCGGTAAACAACTGTGTTATGTGTGTTTTTATTGCTTCATGTGTTTTGCAATTGTTGATTAAATTTTCACAAGAATTATAGTGGAAGGATTTTGTATTTAGCAAGAAGATAAATATTGTTAGATCAAGAGAGTCCGGATATATACATGCATATTGCATATAATTTCTACAAGTTGGACCAAGGAGATGTAGCCCAACAGGGGTGAACTCCTTCATCATAACCATGTGTATTTGATTCAATTGTCTATTTAGCTGTGTTTTTATATGATGTTACTCAACATTTGGTTTCCATGCTTTTATGTTCATGAAATACACTTAATCTCATCAAGTTCGTTGAATTTTAAATCATAAGCACTTGTAAAAACCCTTGTACAAGAAGAAAAACTAAGCACTTTCATATTAAATCTGAAACTCATTTTAGCACAACATTAACTAACAGTAAATTTCAGATCATTCAAGTAAATGTATCCTTATTTAATTAGATAGCCCACTAGTTATTGAGGAAGTGCATAATCTTTTCCACATCCAATCCATGGGTCTATAACAATCTTGAGCTTTTCTCCATTTCCTATATGCCAAGAAAGTCCTTCGTCTATAATTCCAAATGACTCTAAGGTGAACTTTCATATTGCAGATTCATTTGGAGTTTTCTTATCTAACCTTCCCATCCATTCGTCTAGAGGAACTGGATCAATATATTTCCTTCTTACTACAACAATCCACATATCTTCCTTAGTGAAAATGTGAAACCCAGATTTTGCTGCCAGGGAAGATGCAAAAAGTGGTATATTATTGATTCCCCATCATCCCCATGCCTTAAGGGGAGAAACCTTGTCCCAAGCAATCCATGGTAGGACTTTGTCCTCCTTTGATCCCGCCCATAAAAAATGACCACACAGGTTCCTGGTTTGGGAAAGAATACCTTTTGGGACACAAGTGAGAGTTAGAGAATATATTGGAATGACAATAAGTACCGACTTCATTAAAACCAATCCTCTTGCTCTCGAAAACCACTTGAAAATTGAGTTTTTAATACACTTTTCCACTTTGGCCAACAACCATTTCAAAAAAAGAATATTGTAGGTATTAGGTTTAATATGGAAGCCCAGATATTTGAAGCTATCCTTCATAGGTTTTCTTTAAAGGGGAGAATAGAAAGTACATAGTTTACTTCTGTCATCTCAAGCCCCTCATGTGTAACTATATATTTCTCTACATTGATGCACATTTATGTAGCTTTGAGAGATAAATCAAGGGCAAGTTTCAGCTATTGTATATCCCCTTGAGACCCATCATTCAATAGGAGAATATCATCTACAAACAAAATATGTGTGATAAAGATATTGATAGCTACTTCAATCCCTTTGAAATCACCTCTACGCTTATCAGCTAGGATCAACTAAATAAGGCCTTTGGCCGCTAGTAAAGAGATGAGAGGGGGAAAAGGAAACCCCTGTTTATGTCCCCTCTGGTTGTGAAAAAATGGCGAAGTTGCACCATTTATAAGAAAAAAAAATGAAATATTTGATACACATCCCATTATCCAGTTGATGAAGCTAATTCTGAACCCTGAATGAGCAAGAATAAGGTAAAGGGATAACCAACTTATTCTGTCATAAGTGATCTGAAATGATTGTATTAGTTTTGTTGTGCTAAGTGTCTTTCAATTTATAAAACATGTGCATAACTAGTTCATTAGTTTGCATAAGGTTTAAGGAATTTGATCATGAATTGTAGATGATTTTAGTGAATTAGAAGAATAAAACAAGCTTAAATACCACTAAATAACAGTGTAAAATAGAGAAATAAGTCACCACATGAAATCTACATAGTAGGCATGATAAAGCAGTTCACCCCTCCTGGGCTACATCTATTGGTCTAGCTCCCAAAATCTTGTCCATCTTTCATTATGCTCAAAATTTTTCTATTATACGTATTTATAGTGCTCTAATGGCCATTTTATCTACACCAATGCCTCCAGAATTCTTGAATTAGTCAAAAATGACCCTTCATTCACTCAAAATGGTCGAAAATTGGGCCTCCTACAGTTTTGCGCAGTTTCACCTAGGAAAGCTCCACTAAAAGTGGAGAACTCCACTTAAATAGAGTTAAAAAAGGTATATCTACCACTTTAGGTGTGCTTACCAAAATTACCACCATTTATACCATTTCATTAAATTTTTGCAGTAGGGGTGGCCACATGCATACCCCCAAACCGCGGGTTACATAACTGTCGGTCAAACTTGCGTTTTAAACCATAGTTGAACTGTTGAACTATGGGTTGAATGAGTTTGGTTAGCACTAAACGCGGGGTTGATTGATTTTGTTGTTGTTAGTTTCCATGTGACATACATGATCCGGAACCACTGGCAGGTTGGGATCACCAGCGGTTCCCAAACCCCGAATATGATTTCATTAAACCTTAAGTATAACCCGACATCCAATACAGTTAAGTAACAAGCGTCGTTCGGACGGTAAGGCGTGCGTGCCCGGCGGGATGTCTGGGGGTCAATTCCTGTGGACCCTGAACAAAATTTTAATATGCCATTTTAGAGACACGTGGCGGCCTCAGGGCTGGCCACGTGTCACCTTATGATTGGCTCTTCAACCCCATACCCCATAAAATCTTGACACTTGTCAAAACATGATTGGTCCAGTGGAGGGAATATTTTGAGGAATATTCCATTTTTTCTGACTATATATTCCACCTTGCCGACTCTGCATCCCATTCAAACCTAGTCAAACTGTCGCAGATTTACCTATTTGGCATTTTGATCAGAACGCGATATCTTCCTCATACGACATTGGTTTTTTGAACCGTTCATGGTGCCAGAATCAGGAAGACGAGATCTATGAAAAAATCCTAGTTTCATCCCAATCCTATAGCTTTGAATTTTAAAAAAAAATTATGAACTCCTAATCATTCCTCCCCATTGAGAAGCTTTTGGACACCAAAAGACTTGACTACCTGTTTAGTATATGAGGGTACAACTCCCTCACCTTTCCAACCTCCGTCCATTTTTCCTTGCTTGATTTAGTGCCTTTGAGCCCAACTCGAAGGTAGTTAACACTTCCCCTCTTTGATGCTCTTGTCCTCTTGTCAAGAATTATATCTTCTTTGAGCTCATCCAGAAATTATGGTCAGAAATATTCAATAGAAGGTAGATGAACATCACTTCCTTGATCATTGATCAAATGTGTCTCATACAACCGTAAGTTTTCAATATTAACAACTGAATACATTTGCATGTAACAGGGCAAGTCAAGTTGGAATGCATTATTACCAACTTTCTGTATGATCTTGAAAGGACCATAGCAAATGGGTTTTGGCTTTTTACCTTCCCCTTGCATCCTTTCTTTGCTAATGTGCAACCATACCTCATCTCCCTCTTTAAACTTGTGATCAACCCGGTGTTTGTCATGCCTCTCTTTGTATTTTCTTTGACTTTTCTCAAGTTGTTCCTGAACTTGTTGATGTATAATCTGAATTTTCTCAATGAAATTTCAAGCCTTATCAATATCACTATGGCCATCAATTGCAACATCCTTCCCAAAGATGAAGTCTAATGGCGATTTTGGAAAATACCCAAAGCATACTTCAAAAGGTGAGGTTTGTGTTGAAGAGTGCTTTTCCTGGTTGTAAGTGTGCAGAATATAATGCAGTTGCTCATCCCACAACTTAGGATGTTTGCCGAAATGTCCTCTCAATAGATGTACAACTATTCTATTCACCACCTCATTTTTTCCATCTGTTTGTGGATGAAAAGTGGTACTCTTTTTCAACTTTGTGTCCATAATTCTCCATAGATTTGACCAAAAATTCCCAATGGACCTGGAATCCCTGTCACTAACAATAGAATTTGGCAATCCAAAATGAACCCAAACATTTTGAATATAAAGTTCAACAGTTTTTTCAGCAGTAATGATTTTCTTACATGGCATAAGTATACAAATTTTAATGAATCTATCCACAACTACATAAAGATAATCATGTTTCTTTCTTGACATAGGTAGACCTCCAAGAAAGTAGATGGAGACACTCTCCCATGGCCTTGATGGTACCGGTAATGGCGTGTACAATAAAAGCTTCCTATTACTAGGATTACTTGTTGTGCACATAGAACATCCTCTTATAAAACATGACACACTATCTATCATTCGAGGCCAATAAAAATACCTTTGTACATGTGCCATTGTTTTTCTTAACCCAAAGTGTCCAGAAATAATAGAAGAGTGAGATTATCTCATGACACTTAGCCTATCTCCTTGTGGAATACATAGCTTGCCCAAATGAAACAACAAATTGTTATGCATGTGATAATCATTTTCATCAACTTGATTCCCTTCACTCAAACTAGCATACACATCTTCAAAATCAATGTCATGTGCATATTTTTCTATGCAACTCTCATGTGCAGCATAATCATTTTTTAGTAAAGTATTAGCATTAATGATTGGTCTTGAAAGCATATCTGCAACTTTATTGAAAATACATTTTTTGTACCATATAAACAAGTGAAAATTTTGAATAAATCCCATCCACCTGAAATGTCTTGATTGCTGCAATTTTGTTTCTAACTGCAAGTATTGTAATGGTTGGTGATCAGTGTGTAAAAAAGTCTCGTTACCCATCAAGTACCATTTCCACTTCTTGACACTTTGTAATAACACATATAGTTCTTTTTAATATGTAGGATAATTAGTCACAACACTTTTAAAAGTTTCTGAATGAAAGGCGATAGGCTTACCATGCTGCAAAAGTACTGCGCCCATGGCATAATCACTAGCACCAGTTTGTATCTCGAATGGCTGTCTCAAATCTGGAAATGCAAGGACTAGAGTTGAATTGATCTTGTCTTTTGAATCTTTGAAAGCTTGCTACTATTTGCCTCCCCATTGGAAGCCTTTCTTCACACTTGTCACTTCATGCATAAGAGCTGTGATGGAAAAAAGGTTAGCAATAAAATTTCTCCAATATTGATTTGCACCTAAGAAACCTCTTACCTTGGTAACTATTTTGGGCGTGGGAAAATTCACAATGGCCTCCACTTTAGAAGGATCAATCCTCAATTCTCCTCCTCCTACAATATGTCCCAAATAGGCTAAAGAAGTCTTTCCAAACTCACATTTTGACGTCTTAAGAAACAATTTCTCTTTCTTCAAAATATCAAGCACTCTATTCACATGCAAGACATTATCTTCTCTTGTTTTGATGAAAATAAATATGTCATATAAATAAACAATAAAAAATTCATCAAGGAATGGACATAAAACACTATCCATAACTCGCATGAAATTTTCTGGTGCATTACACAAACCAAAAGGCATAACTAGCCAGTCAAAGAGTCCTTGTTTGGTTTTGAATGTAGTTTTCCATATATCACTTTCTGCAATTCTTACTTGATGCAATCCACTTCGTAAATCTAACTTAGTGAAAAAAAATTCTTCTTTCAACTGATCAAGCAAATCATCTATTCTTGGGAGTGGGTAACGATTTTTTACCGTAATCTTGTTCAAATCTCGAAAATATACACACATGTGCCACGTCCCATCTTCCTTTGGTATCAAGACTATGGGTGAACCACATGGCGAGGTTCTTGGCATTATGATTCCTTTATCCAACATCTCTTTTATTTTCCTCTTTATTTCAACATTCTCCATTATCGACATGCGATACATACCGATGTTTGGAAGAGGACAATCTTGCTGCAACTGAATTTCATGTTGAATTTCCCTTTTTGGAGGCAATCTCGTTGGCTCCTGAAACATCTCATGATGTCCATTAACCACATCATATAAATCTGATTTCAACTTAGGATCACATCCCTCAAATTATTCATGATTAATACCAACTTTAGGCTTAATCATAAGAAGAACAAAATTCTTACTTGAATTTACCAGCCTCTTTACCTGTCCAGCATTTACCAAAGTAATGTTTTTCTTCTTGCGGTGTGCTCTAACAATGAACTCATTGACATCTTTGAATGAATGATACTTGTTCTAATGGTGATGGAAGATCTCTTACCTGTCATATGAGTAAGGAATCCATAATAAAATACCAGTTATGTCAAGTGGAACCACATCTAATTCAAGTGTTTCAACAAAGCTTGTTGTGATTGCAAACCTCAATATACATTTATTTGAAAACTATAGATTTGCTTCCTTACAAATCCAACCCAATGGATATGGTTTTGGATGTGGTATGGTCTCAAGGTTAAGTTTCTTGACCAAATATTCATAGATTAAGTTTTCTTGTGAACCACTGTCAAATAGTGTGTCAATATTGGTATGCTTGGATATGACCCTCACATGAAACAGTTATATTTTTTCTTCTTCATTTGGAGTGCTTATGTGATAGTTTGATGTACTCGTACTAGGTTTAGTTTCAATTTATTTTCCCTTCATATTATTTAATCCCATGGCTGTAATTTTAGATTCATCACTTGAATCAAATCCTAAATCATGTTGAGCTGTAGCAATATTTTTTTGTTTCCTTTTGTTATTGGGGTTTCTCTGGCCTCAATTCGAGATGTAATTTCCAACAATGAGTTTCATCATGACCTTATTTTGAAAAATGTTTACAAACCACTTTTTCTCCCTCTTTATTAATAGAGGCATTATTTTTGTTTTTACCTTTTGAGGTATTTTCCTTGGCTTTACCCTTAAAAGGTTTCTTTCTACCCTCTTCATAAATGTTCTTCCCTCTAGCTTCTAGATGTGTGGTCTGAACACAAACTTCATCTAGACTGGTGGGGTTAAACATAAGAATAATATGTTTTAGGTAGCTATGTAAGCCTCCTATGTACTTTAGCAAAGTATCTTGGCTTTGAAAATCCACCCCTAATAAGAGAGATCTTCTCCTAAATTCTTGGGTTTATTCTTGCACATTTTTTTCCCTTTAATTGCCTAAATTTCTGCCAGTTCATGATGGATTTCTACATATGAACTAATGGATAAAACCTTTGTTTAATAGAAGTAATGAAATCCGACCATAATAGAATAATCTTACCATGTTTCTTGATTTCCTCCTTTGTCTTGGCTTCCCACAAAACAAGTGTTGCACCTTCTATTCTCAATGAAGCTAATTTATTTTTTGTAGCATCAACTTGAAGGCTATATATTCTCAAATAGACCTCCAATTTCCTAATCCAATTATCTAGATTTTATGAATTTACTTCACCATTAAACATTGGCAATTAAAGCTTAACATCAAGTTTTAAAAAAGGACTTTTACGAGTGCTCTTGGACTTGTGTGGTTGATGTACTGAAGTAGAAGTAGAGGATGATGATGATTATGAGGGTGAGGATGATGGCTCTCCATTTCCTCCATTTCCTCCATTTCCCTTGTTTGACTTATCTTCATCATTTCGACCTCCTGAATATCTTTGTCATTCCTTTTTAATTTTAGATCCTTCTCCTTCTAGTCTCTCATTCCTTTCTTGATAAAGGATTCTAACCATCTCATTCATGTCAAGAAATTCTTTCCTGAACACTCTTTCTTCCTCCTTGGGATCAACATCTTCATGTATTTGTCCTTTCTCATGAGGCATGATTAATGGATCTTCTTCTTCTTTAGGAGGTGAACTAGGTGGTGGAGATTGTGGAAATCTTGCTCTCCTTCGCTTTGGCTTCTTTTAAGACCCTTCTGCTTCCACCAGTTTGCATTCTCCCTTTTTGAGCTTGAGCCTGGTAAGCATCTAAAACTTGCAAATAGTTAAAACATTATTTGCACTAACAAACAACAGAGAATAAACTCTAGCTCTGATACCAACCTAATCTAAAATGACTGTATTAGTTTTTTCTTGCTAAGTGTCTTTCAGTTTATAAAACATGTGCATAATCAGTTCATTTGTTTGCATAAGGTTTAAGGAATTTGACCATGAAGTGTAGATGATTTTAGTGAATTAAGCTTTCAAACCAGCCTAAATAACAGCAGCGATTGTAAAACAAATAAGTAAGTCACCACATGAAATCCACACAACATGAATGATAAAGAAGTTCACCCCTCCTAGGCTACATCTACTGGTCCAGCTCCTATTGGATTGTTCATCTTTCATTATGCTCAAAATTTTTCTATTACATGTAGTTATATTTTTTTAATGGATATTTTATCTACACCAATGGATCCATAATGCTTCAATTAGTAAAAAAATGACTCTTCATTCCCTCAGAATTGTTGAAAATTGAGCCTCCTACACTTTTGCCTAGTTTCACCTAGGAAAGCTCCACTACAAGTGGAGAAATCCACTTAACTGGAGTTAAAAAAGGCATATCCGCCACTTTAGGCACACCCTCCAAAATTATATTTGTTTAAACTATCTCATTAAATTTTTGCGGTTGGGGGTGGCTACATGTGCACCCCCAAACCACGGGTTACATAACCGTTGGCGAAACTTGTGTTTAAATTGCAGTTGAACTGTTGAACTCTGGGTTGAATGAATTTGGTTAGCACTGACCACAGGGTTGGTTCACATTGTTGTTACTATTGAACCCTTAGTTAAACTGAGAGGGGGGGGGGGGGTGAATCAGTTTAACACATACATGGACTTTTAAAAATTTTCCCTTAAAACTTATTTACACCTTCATTTCATGATCAACTTAATATGTGAGCAATCTTAATTTGTGAGTAGAAAGTATCAAGCAGATTTGTTTATGTAACAGTAGTCTTAATATGTAAGAAACATGTATTAAGCAGATTAGATAAACAAATCAACACATAGACATCATGAACAGAGACAACAGATATAAGTGGAAACCCATAAAGGGAGAAAACCACATCTTATTATTGTTGTGATGCAAAGGCAAGCTCCAACTCCCTCTCACCACTGATTTTCTGTAGGCACCAACCTACAGGAGGCTCCTACCTCAATTATGCAACCTAAAACTTGCAAGGAAGCTCCAACTCCCATCAATTTTCTGCAAGCACCAACCTATAGGAGGCTCCAACCTTAATCAGCTACAAAGGACATTTTATCAAGCTACAACTTGATGTGGAAGCACCAACTCCCATCTATTTTCTGCAAGCACCAACCTACAGGAGGCTCCAACCTCATTCAGCTACAACTAACATCTATCAAGCTACAACTTGATAGGGAAGCTCCAACTTCCTTACTCTTTCAAAAGGAAAAAACTTGCTGATTTACCTTGGATATCAGCTCTGTTCTGTATCATCTTCACTGTTGTGCATCAGTATTCATATCTGCCTTATATCATATCTGCATCTTCTTGGATTCTATATCAGCTCCATCTTCTTCTATTCTCTGCTCCTTCTTCTTCTCCTCTTCACTGCTTTATTTCTGCATTCTCTAACTTCTCTGCATCTCGGTCTGCTCCTCCTTCTTCTTATCTTTTCTGCCTCAATTCCGCATTCTCCAACCTCACACTCTCTAACCTCTTGCAACTTTATTATTTTCTTCAACTTTCTTTAATTCTACTGCACACTCTCTTCTTCTCTCACTCTTTTTCGTCAACGTTCTCCCCCTTGGATATTATCTTATTTTATACAAACTAGCTTCATGGATGTTTGTATTCTACTGGGAATTCGAAATGGACAGCCATGTCTCTGTGCCTTTTGCCTTCTCATCTCTTTTATCTGCTCATTCAGAAAATATAACAACATGAATTAATTTCAATATTACAGTAGGAGCTTTGTTTTCCTCCGGAGACTTGCCAATGCATCACAAACAATAAAAAATCAATTAAAAACATTTACATTCAAATTACAATGAGAATTCCAGCTCAACTCATTTAGTATTTTGTCTCGCTGTGCATTTGTCTTTTCTGTGACTGTGCTTTATCTCTTCTCATCTCTGTTTGCTTTTGTTAAACACCATGTTAAGGCACACACATGGTGTATGAGGAAGATAAACACACACACACAAGAGACTCAACAACAATGAAAGATAAGTGTGAGGCTTTCTTATTTTCCATTATACAAAGATGTACATTTATAGTACAATGGTGTGACTCTTGGTTTCACATTCCAAGGTCGCTTGGACTCCATTATGAATTTTCGTATTCCACACCTACCCATGTAGGATTAGGTGTTCCAACATCCCCCCTTAATCTGAAGGGGTATGTGTGAGTCCAAGAAAAGAGTTGTAATACAAATATGCAAAGTATACATGGCAACACTTGGCTGAATCAACTCTCTGAAATGTTGGAAAAAAGGGGTGGTTTTAGGATGACCACAAACACTGGAATGCAAAACTTGTTGCAATTCCCGGAACTCTTCCAAAACTGGCAAGAAGCTGAAAGCTTCTGCTAGAGGAATTGTCCCTCATAAAAAAGGGAGACCTTCAACCTAAAAGAAGGGAGGTCTACTACCTGTGATGGTTTTAGGATTACCAACAAATCTGGAATGCTTTGAAGAATTTCCTGGAACTCAACCAAAGCTAGCAAGAAGCTGAAGGCTGCTAAGTTGAAGGCTTCTACTAGAGGAAGTGTTCCTCATATGAAAGGGAGACCTTCGACGTAAAATAAGGGAGGTCTACTACCTGTGATGGTTTTAGGTTATCCACCAACCAAAGATGATGGTTTAAGGTTGTCCACCAACCGAAGGCATGCTCATGGGCATCCGTGTCTCTAGCTACATCTCTGAATCTGGAATGACGAATTGTGGCTCAGGCTCGCTTGAACTGCTGGCTACAACTCTGAACATGGAATGAGAGATTGTGGCTCAGGCTCGCTTGATCTGTCATCGAAGCTTGTACATGACCACCATTTTCCCCCCTGTTAGGGACAAGGTGAGATGATGGCGAAAACTCAACTGCAAGTTTGCTCAATATTCTTGAACAAGTTCTGACATGTGTCTTAAACATCTTCTTGGCTGCTGATGCCCATTGCCAAGAAGCGATCCATCCAAGATGAATCTTTGTTCTTGCAGGAGGCTTGTTTCTGAAGCATCTGTGTGAATAATGGGTGTGCCGACCATAGTGCTTGCATGGATGAAGATCAAAACAATGATCTTTCATATGGCCAACTCGATCACAGTGTTGCAATTTTTCAATCTGTTGTTGTTGTGGAACAAGATCTGGAACAGTTGCAGGTGAACTGTCATAAAGGAATCCGGCACTCTGAAATATGATGGGCTTGGTGTAGTCTGGAATATGAAAGGACACATCCTTGTCATATCCAAGACCAGTTCTGTGCTTGTTGTGGACAAGCTCTTCCCAAGGTCTGATGATGGGCTTGAGAAGTGCAGGCTGAACTGTTGCATCTGCATGTACATCTGCTCTTGAACAAGGAACTGAATGTGAATCATCTGCAACTTTATCTTCTTTCTTCTGATGAGAGTCCTTCACAATCTTCTGAACAGAAACAGGTTCAGAATGGTGACTCTTTTGCTGAAGTTCGTCTTGTTGGAGCTGAGATTCCAACTGCAAAAACTCAATCTTCTCATGTGCATATAGCAAACAACTTTGAATGTTACAAAGAGCATCCTTGCTCATTTTTATCATATCATCAACATTTGAATGAATGAGGCTATTCAAAAACTCTAATTCCTCATTGATTTTAGCCATTTTCAACAACTTAGGCTCAAAATGAAAGGGTGTCGGCTTTAACCGAAAATGCACCCATTTACAATGTGATGCAACAAGAAATATAAATGACTCCAAATAATTTCCAACTATGGAAATCTCAAGTACAAAATCTGCTCCTCAAATGATGGAGGGCAATCAACAATGACTTACATCAACAACTCAAATTCACTGATTCCAACTATGAATGAAGAGGCAAATTCCACTCACAATACAATGTCAATACAATAGAATGTCTCTGCAAAATATGTGCAGCTGAAAAAACTATGCAAGAAGTCTTTAAGACAGCTGAATTTTCCTTCAAAGAGTTGTTTTCAATGATGACAAACTTGTCTTCAAATGTCAATTTCTTCAAAAAATCACCCTTATGCCACGAATCCTAAAATTTCAAATCTGTAATTTTTTCTATGTATTCAGTCCATCGGCTCACATGTCATTTTCTTCATTTCTGCTGTTCATTTCTCTCTTTTCTCTCTCTCTGCTGCTGCTTTTTTTTTTTTTAATTAATTAAAAATTAATTAAAAAATAGATTAATGGAAATAATTAAAAAATGGGAAAAGGGATTTTAAAATATGGAAAGGCAGTGTTAATCATATGGGAGGGAAAAGGGGAATATTAAAAAAGGGGTTATTAATGGGAGGAGGGGGGTTTAAAGTTAAAAAATGATATTAAATAGAGGGGGTATTAATGGGGGGAGGGGGGTTTTATAGAAATTAAAATATCGAATTTAAAATTGGTGGAGTGGAGTCACGTTGGGAAAGGGGAGGCAGATTTTAAAAATTAAATAAAAGTGAAGAGAGAATGGAGTCGTGGGGAGGTTAAACAGCGCGTAGGTGAGGGTAGAAAGGGAGCATTGTGCGTTGTATAGGAGTTCCGTGTGAGGGGGTATGATGAGGGGCGCGGATGAGCGACGGGTGGGTAAATCGATAGGGGAAGGGGAAACACAGAGCTGTGAGGAAATGCAGAGCACGTGAGGCGTTGGGTGGAGAGTGTTGTAGCGTAGGGAGGGGTATCGTATATGGTAGTTGTAGTATCATGGGGTCGAATGCCAAGGGAGAGCGTTTGATTGAGCGGAGAGTTTGGGATTCGGGGTAGGTTAGGAGTGGGGTCGAGTGTGAGGAGGGCTCGGGTAGTATATGTGAGTTGGGCGGATATGCGTTAGGGAGAGTAGGAAGGGCGTGTGCCGGCGTGAGGGGAGGAGTTTTGTGGAGTGATAAGGGTGCTTGCAAATCAATGTTTGGGAGTGCGGCTACCGTGGAGAGGGGTGGGTATGTTGCAATCGAGAGGTAAGGCAGTTGCGAAGGAGTGTATGGAGGTAAGGTGGCGAGTTTGAAGATCGCTGTAGAGAGCGTATGGATAGAGGGGGGTAGGTAGGATAGCAGGAATCGTGAGCCGAGAGTGCGTAGAGTTGAGCGTATGTTAGGTAGCAGATAGGAGCTGTGGGAATCGTGTAATGTGTTTAGGGGGTGCGAATGAATGCTGTTTGTTGCAGAGGTAAGGGGGGGGGGGGCGCGAAAGGCCAATATGCAAATGATTTTTATTTATTTATTTTATTTATTTTTTTATAACAGCAGAGAGCAGGAGCAGAAATTTTTTCTTCTTGCAGGAATTTTACAAATGTACAGTAGTAGAACTTCAGAAATTGCAGAGAAAACTCAAAAATTTTCCTTCAAAAACTCAGAACTTTTCTTCAAAAAATTGCAGAGGGCCATATAGCAGCAGAAACTTGGAGAATTTGCCGAGTCAGATATATGCAGAAAACTCATAAATCTCAGAAATTTTCCAATGAAAACTCAGAAATTTTTCTAATAAAAACCAGAAACTTCTTCAGAAACCTTCTTTAAACACTATTTTCCAGCAGCTCAAAATGCAGAATTTAATAGGGAGAAATTGCAGGAAAAAATCAACCTTCAGATGGGCAGTGCTGCCTTTCTTCAAAGCCAATGCCTGAATGCTGCCAATTTTCTGAATGCTGGGATTTTGAATGCTGCTCCTGTTCAAAACACTACTGTAAAAAGTCTCTAAATGTTGCAAAAAATGTCAAGAACTTTGCAGATATGCATAGGCCATAAACACAAATGGCTCATTCAAAGTGGAGTAGGGCCAGCAATCGCCCGCTTTGATACCATGTTAAACACCATGTTAAGGCACACACATGGTGTATGAGGAAGATAAACACACACACACAAGAGACTCAACAACAATGAAAGATAAGCGTGAGGATTTCTTATTTTCCATTATACAAAGATGTACATTTATAGTACAATGGTGTGACTCTTGGTTTCACATTCCAAGGTCACTTGGACTCCATTATGACTTTTCGTATTCCACACCTACCCATGTAGGATTAGGTGTTCCAACAGCTTTTCTGTCCTCTGTTGTGGTGTAACTGCTGCATACATGTAACTGAGCTTTTTATACCAGCTGACTGTAAATCAAGAATTTTCTAACGCTTTTGTGCTTAGCAAGTGTCTTTTTGATGTGGAACGTTCCGCAAGCGGAACATACATACACCACAATTGTTTTATGTTCACAATCGCAATAATACCATATCTTTACATGCGCACAGTAATATCTCGATACATATATATATACACATTCGCTAATATAAAAAACCCGACATCCAGAAAATAATGGTCGCCGCTTATAAATGTCATACCTTTGTTAAACCCACAGACCTTAACAACGAGCAATATAAATTAAACTGGGGCCCAGCGCTAACAATCGACCTGATCGGAGGGCTCACGTTCCATCGCGCCGCAACATCCAATCCGATGGATATCGCTCGGGAAACTTGCACGAGCAATAACGCGCGATGGCGCGCCGTACTTGGGTTATCCTTCGCGCACCTTCCGAACACAGCCACCGTCCGATGGCATCTTCCAGATCAACGGTATGTATCAATATCGCACCACATTTTTGGTCGATGGTTAACGTGCAATGGCGCGCAGTGGGAGGCGGTTTTCCATGGGTCCATCTCACCACGTGTCGAATGATCTATGGAATCGCTCCCAACTCCTCAAATACTGCCCACCGTGTAAATGTGGTGCGATGAAAACCATAAATTTCCATCACTATTCATCTAGTCATGGTTCCGCTCTTCTACGTAGGGTTCCGGTCTCTTCATTATGTTTTATAAACCCATTGGGTCCGAAACTTAATCGCAATCACAAGTTCCTGTATGGACGTTCTGCTCCCTTTATATTCTCCGATGCGATTAGATTGTTCTGATGCGATCATGCCGAACTTCAAATACTTGTTACTCATGGTTTATAAGCCCATCGGGTCTAGGCTTTCAATCGCAATCCCAATTCTTTGGTTTATGCGTTCCGCTGCCTTGTTTTTCTCTGATACAATTTGGTAAGAGGTCCCACCATATAATACTTTGTTTTATGCGCTTATATAGGCTTTGAGTCGATGTGATTAAGCCGGATTTCAAACTTATCAAGCCAGTGTTTATATGCCCATCGGATCCGGGCTCTCAATCACAATCGCAACTCTTTGGTTTATACGTTCCGCTGCCCTTATAATCTCCGATGCGATTGGGTAAGGGGTCCCACCTTATGGTACTTTTTTTCTTTGAATCTCGCGCTACATATGGCTATACATATGTATATATATATGCTTTAGTCCTTTGTATATAAAGCACAATATATACTTTGCCGCTGGAGTATACGATTCCCGGAATGAGATTTATATTATATATGCATTACATTGCCGCTTGGGTTATGATTCCCGGAATGAGATTTATATATATATATATACTTTGCTGCTCCAATATTTAGTGTATCTTCCAATGGGGTATGTGATTCTCGGAATAACGGCTGTGTCTCTGCCTCTGCTACTTCTGTCGCTCTGCCTCTACCTCTACTGCTGTAATAATGACTCTGCCTCTGCCTCTGCCTTTGATAACGGTTCTGCCTATATATTTGCTTCCTCTGCCTCTGCCTGTCTCCTTTGCTTCCTTCATTTGCTTCTTTGCTGCCTCCATTTCCTATTTCTGTCTTTGCTACCTCCTTTTCCTGTATCTTTCTTTGCTGCCTCCTTTGCCATCAATGACAACATTTCCAACACTTAAGGCACTCCTCACGCCTGCCATTCATATATCAATCCCTTGGAACCAGATTTTAACCATACTTAAATCAATCCACTAGTGCGCATGATTCAAAAAAATAATTTCATATATATATACAGTGAAATAACTTACAGAGTCTCTTGATTCTGGCTAGATCTTCAAGTCAAAATCAACAGCCCTTCTCTAACTCTGCCTCTGAACAGGATATGGATTTTCTTCATTTATCTACAGAACTCCAAAAAACCTTTGCCATAGAGTTTAATTATTTGACACACACCACACCTCATAATTGCACACCTCAACATCATAGACCTATTTAGACCCCCAATTATAGAGTCTCACACTAACCCTACTACAGTATTGCCAATAATCCATTGGTTCCAATACACACAATTCCACAGTTCTTCATCAACATATACAAATGAAATAAAATACAAAACCCTCCTGTTCTTGGCCAGATATTCAATTGGCCCTTCAATTAATTACCCTGTCTCTCCCCAGCAGCTCTCTCCTTTGCCATCTCCTTTGCCTCTATTTCCTCTGATGTCTCTGCTACTTTGCTTCTCTCTTTGCCTTGTTGTTGTTTCAGGTGTTCCTCCTTTTCCATCTCCATTGCCATCAATGAAAACATTTCCAACAGTCTCCCCCTTTGGCATTGATGGCAACACATCCACCAATAATCCAATGCTTCCTCCAAGTCTTCCTCTGCCTAGCTTCTTTTAGAATACCCTTTCTTCTATTACCTGCTTTTCCTCCCCCTTTGACATCAATGGCAAAGGGTTGGATATTTCTCAGTGTAGATTCTGTCTTTGCATTTCTTCTCTCTGATTTTGTACCCTCCTGCTCCAAATTGGTGTACGTTGAGAGAACACTTTTGAGGATTATTGAACTTGAATATACACTGTAAATTGATAAAATTCAAACGAATAGACTTCTTTCACTTGTATAGAGCTAAAAGTGAAGATAATGACACTTCATAGAACACATTGTACCAGCTTTATCTAATCAGAGATGTATGATTGGATCAAAAACTAAAATGATGAGAAGGCTTCAAATATACTTCTGTCTCTGTCTGATGTAGTGAGCTAATATATTTCTGTTGAGGAACATTGTAGATGGAATATGTCTTCTCCTGCAATGCTCATCTTTAGTACCAAACCTGTTCAATTATGATAATGATGCCAATATATCTTTTATTGCTGTGGTACACCTTCCCTGCCTGTTGGTGATGATATGGACTAGAATGCTGACAAGGATATTACTTTTAAATATTCAGAGGTTCTTGTTGTTGATGTGAACAAATGAATCACACCAGATCTTACAGCTTATTGTGAGAATAGGCAATATCTTTCAATATAGGAGACCAAATGACTTTCACTGCTTGCACATTAACCCATAATTAAGACATCCTTCATAAATTATACTATTGAGCTTTCCACTGTTCACACCCATAGTCATCAATATACTGAATATGATCTTGTCATCATTGACCTTTTGCTTAGTCTGTCATTCTGATTTAAAATAAAGTCACTGCATTTCCTTTCTAGGACTGCTCCAGAATCCTTACTGCTTTAGGTGCAATTCAAATGTCTAACATAATGATCTTCAAGAAGACATCTTCAATTTCTTTTCTATGAATCTTCATGGGTTGATTACTCAAATATTTATTACTCACTTAACTGCATTCCTCCAAGTGAACTTTTTGTAGATGAGAGATGTAATGAACTGATGATAGCCACCTTTCTTACTCAACATTCTTAATGGGGTTCATTGTTAATTCTAGCAGTATGATGCATTCTGTGATCATCCTTTAATGTGATGATATCTTCTTAGCTTACATGTTCATTATTGATGTTTACTCTATCATCATGGTTGCTTGTTGCTTTTTCTTCTTCTATCAATCTGTCAGCTATTGAATACTTCAAATAATCTTCTTGATCTCATAGTTGTTCTTATTACATGGAGCTCTTCTCAGACTGATTTCATGGGGTCTATTTATGAACTTCTCTCCCCCTGGGATGTTGCTTCATATATATTACTGGATGGATTTTTGCTTTGCTTCCTAGAGCAACTCCCCCTGAGACTATGGAGGATTCATTATGTTA
This sequence comes from Pinus albicaulis, assembly GCA_034641835.2. Taxonomy (NCBI): domain Eukaryota; kingdom Viridiplantae; phylum Streptophyta; class Pinopsida; order Pinales; family Pinaceae; genus Pinus; species Pinus albicaulis. The sequence continues at coordinate 399,736,770 of CM076578.1, read as the reverse complement.
TTGAGATAATAGGCTCCCCCTTTCTCTTTTCCTTCCATACTTTATTGGGGTTCTTCATAATGTTTGTATTTATTTTTGATTCATAACTTTGTTTGATTTGATTATATTCCATTCTCTGTCTAGAGTTCTTTAGTGTATATGGAAAATTACAGTCCTTTGATTTGTGACCAAGCTTGAGGCATACATAACTTCTTATTTTACCAAGGTATGTTTGAGCTGATGTACAATACTTTGTTCCCCTTTTTGAATACATTTTACATTCAACAGATTTATGTCCAAAATTATTGCATGCATAACAATAGCCATGGAAATGATTTGTGTACCTGGTGAAAGATTGTCCTTTCCATTTGCTTGCTCGAGGGATTCTTCTCTTTTGCTGCATCCTTTGCTGGTTGGACTGGGTTTGCTTTGTCTTACAATATGCCGCAATGTGTCCTTGTTTGTGGCAGGAAAAAAAAGTGATGCTTCCCATAGGAGGAAAGAACCTTCTTTGAAATCTTCCAAATTTATTCAATTCATCCTTAGGAGCATATGAGCTTTTAGCAGTTGATTGTTTCATCCTCTCATTCTCTGTTCTTTCATGTTGCTGCTTGATTCTGTTTGTTTCTTTACAAATCTCGTTCTTGTTGGCTTCTTCTTCTGTGGGAATCTTCTGAGCTACTTCATTTTCCTTTACAACTTTTACAAAGATGATTTTCTTGTTATCTTCTGCCTTGGACTTATTGGTTTCTCCTTCATATCCTATCCCAGTCTTTATGAGAGGTGACCTTTGTGCATTTAGAATCTAGTTCAACTGTCCAGAGCCTTTCATTAGAGGTGTATTCATTAATAGTTCTATTTGGTATTTTTCTAAGTTCTTTCTTAGGCTTACTACTTCTTCTTCCAATATTTCACATTCCTGAATTTTCTCTCTCATTTGTTGCAGCAGAGTGTCTTCTACTTTCTTTGCCTCTTCAAGCTGTGTCTTCAGGCCAATAATTTCTTTCCTATCTTCATATTCTTTCTCATCACATATTTGTACCAATCTCTTAAGGTCTTTGTTTTCATTCTTCAATTTTTCTATTTCAGTCAGAGATGTGTCAAGTTTGGGTTTTTCTTCAGCTGCAATTTCTTCATGGCTCTTACTACCATTCACACTAGCAGGTACCTCATTTGATTGAACATCTTCTTTTTGACATGAATTTCTCTTTTTCTTAATTCTCTTCTCCTTCTTGACAATGCAATCCTCAGTGTCTACTCCATGCATGAAATGCAGTCTGTCCCAAATTTCTTTTGCTGAAGTTAAATCCATTATTAACTCAAGATCCTTGTTATGAAGATTGTTATATATCACACATTTTGCTTTGGCATTCCTCTGTTGTTCTTTCACCGTGGGTGAGTCTTTGCAGTAGCCATCACATACAAGCTTCCATACCTCAGGTTCATAGGCCATTAAACCTGTTTTAACCTTATCTCTCCATTCAGGAAAGTTTGTTGTATTTAACACAGGTGCATTTTGATAGTCCATGACTCAACCAGATCTCCTTCAAGCTATTAAGCTTACACCAAAGGAACTGGCTCTGATACCAATTGTTGAACCCTTATTTAAACTAAGAGGGGGGGGGGTGAATCATTTTAACACATACATGGACTTTTAAAACTTTTCCCTTAAAACTTGTTTACACCTTCATTTCATGATCAACTTAATATGTGAGTAATCTTAATTTCTGAGCAGCAAGTATCAAGCAGATTTTTTTATTTAACAACAGTCTTAATATGTAAGCAACATGTATTAAGCATATTATATAAACAAATCACCACATATACATCATGCACAGAGACACCAAATATAAGTGGAAACCCATAAAGGGAGAAAACCACATCTTATTATTGTTGTGATGAAAAGGCAAGCTCCAACTCCCTCTCACCACTGATTTTCTATAGGCACCAACCTACAGGAGGCTCCTACCTCAATTCTGCAAGCTACAACTTGCAAGGAAGCTCCAACTCCCATCAATTTTCTGCAGGCACCAACCTACAGGAGGCTCCAACCTCAGTCAGCTACAACTGACATTTTATCAAGCTACAACTTGATGTGGAAGCACCAACTCCCATCTATTTTCTGCATGCACCAACCTACAGGAGGCTCCAACCTCAGTCAGCTACAACTGACATCTATCAAGCTACAACTTGATCTGGAAGCTCCAACTTCCTTACTCTTTAAAAAGGAAAACAATTGCTGATTTACCTTGGATATCAACTCTGTTCTGTATCATATTCACTGTTGTGCATCATTCTTCATATCTGCCTTATATCATATCTGCATCTTCTTGGATTCTATATCAGCTCCATCTTCTTCTCTGCTCTCCTCCTTCTTCTTCTCCTCTTCACTGCTTTATTTCTGCATTCTCTAACTTCTCTGCATCTCGGTCTCCTCCTCCTTATTCTTATCTTTCTTGCCTCAATTCCGCATTCTCCAACCTCACACTCTCTAACCTCTTGCAACTTTCTTATTTTCTTCAAATTTCTTTAATTCTGCTGCACACTCTCTTCTTCTCTCACTCTTTTTCGTCAACATTCTCCCCCTTGGATATTATCCTATTTTATACAAACTAGCTTCATGGCTATATGTATTCTACTGGGAATTCGAAATGGACAGCCATGTCTCTTTTCCTTCTTCCTTCTCATCTCTTTTATCCACTCATTCAGAAAATATAACAACATGAATTAATTTCAATATTATAGTGGGAGCTTTGTTTTCCTCCGGAGACTTTCCAGTGCATCACAAACAATAAAAAATCAATTAAAAACATTTACATTCAAATTACAATGAGAATTCCAGCTCAACTCATTTAGTATTTTGGCTCGCTGCGCATTTGTATTTTCTGTGACTGTGTTTTATCTCTTTTCAGCTCTGTTTTCTTTTCTGTCCTTTGTTGTGGTGTAACTGCTGCATACATGTAACTGAGCTTTTTATACCAGCTGACTATAAATCAGGCATTTTCTAACGCTTTTGTACTTAGCAAGTGTCTTGTTGATGTGGAACGTTCCGCGAGTGGAACATACATACACCACAATTGTTTTATGTTCACAATCACAATAATACCATCTCTTTACATGTGCACTGTAACATCTTGATACATATATATATGCACATTCGCTAATGCAAAAAACCTGACATCCATAAAATATTGGCTGCCACTTATAAATTTCATACCTTTGTTAAACCCACAGACCTTAACAACGAGAAATATAAATTAAACTGGGGCCCAGCGCTAACAAGCGACCCGATCAGAGGGCTCACGTTCCATCACGCCGCAACATCCAATCCGACGGATATCGCTCGGGCAACTTGCACGAGCAATAACACGCGATGGCGCGCCATACTTGGGTTATCCTTCACGCACCTTCTGAACACAGCCACCGTCCGATGGCATCTTCCCAGATCAATGGTATGTATCAATATCGCATCGCGTCTTTGGTCGATGGTTAACGTGTGATGGCACGCAGTGGGAGGCGGTTTTCCGTGGGTCCATCTCTCCATGTGTCGAATGATCTATGGAATCGCTCCCAACTCCTCAAATACCGCCCACTGTGTAAAGGTGGTGCGATGAAAACCATAAACTGCCATCACTGTTCATCTGGTCATGATTCTTCTCTTCTACGCAGGGTTCCGATCTCTTCATTATGTTTTATAAACCCATCGGGTCCGGAACTTAATCGCAATTGCAAGTTTCTGTATGGACGTTCCGCTCCCTTTATATTCTCCAATGCGATTAGATTGTTTCGATGTGATCATGCCGGACTTCAAATACTTGTTACTCATGGTTTATAATCCCATCGGGTCCGGGCTCTTAATCGCAATTGCAATTATTTGGTTTATGCATTCCGTTGCCTTGTTTTTCTCCAATGCGATTTGGTAAGAGGTCCCACCATATAATACTTTGTTTTATGCGCTTATATAGGCTTTGAGTTGATGCGATTAAGCCGGATTTCAAAGTTATCAAGCCACTTTTTATATGCCCATCGGATCTGGGCTCTCAATCGCAATCGCAATTCTTTTGTTTATACGTTCCGCTGCCCTTATAATCTCCGATGCGATTGGGTAAGGGGTCCCGCCTTATGGTACTTTATTTGAATCTCGCACTACATATGGCTATACATATGTATATATATATGTTTTAGTCCTTTGTATATAAAGCACAATATATACTTTTCCGCTGGAGTATACGATTCCTGGAATGATATATATATATATATATATATATATATATATATATATATACTTTTCTGCTCCAATATTTAGTGTATCTTTTAGTGGGGTATGCGATTCTCGGAATAAAGGCTGTGTCTCTGCCTCTGCTGCTTCTGTCGCTCTACCTCTGCCTCTACTGCTATGATAATGACTCTACCTCTGCCTCTGCCTCTGATAATGGTTCTGCCTCTATATTCGCTTCATCTGCCTTTGCCTGTCTCCTTTGCTTCCTTCGTTTGCTTCTTTGCTGCCTCCATTGCCTGTTTCTATCTTTGTTGCCTCCTTTTCTTGTCTCTGTCTTTGTTGCCTCCTTTGCCATCAATGAAAACATTTCCAACACTTAAGGCACTCCTCACGCCTACCATTCATATATCAATCCCTTGAAACCAGATTTTAACCATACTTAAATCAATCCACTAGTGCGCATGATTCAAACAAATACTTTCATATATATATACAGCGAAATAACTTACAGAGTCTCTTGATTCTGGCTAGATCTTCAAGTCAAAATCAACATCCCTTCTCTAACTCTGCCTCTGAATAGGATATGGATTTTCTTCATTTATCTACAGAACTCCAAAAAACCTTCACCATAGAGTTTATTTATTTGACACACACCACACCTCATAATTGCACACCTCAGCATCATAGACCTATTTAGACCCCCAGTTATAGAGTCTCACACTAACCCTACTACAGTATTGCCATTAATCCATTGGTTCCAATACACACAATTCCACAGTTCTTCATCAACATATACAAATGAAATCAACTAAAAACCCTCCTTGTCTTGGCCAGATATTCAATTGGCCCTTCAATTAATTACCCTGTCTCTCCCTAGCAGCTCTCTCCTTTGCCCTCTCCTTTGCCTCTATTTCCTCTGATGTCTTTGCTACTTTGCTTCTCTCTTTGCCTTGTTGCTGTTTCAGGTGTTCCTCCTTTGCCATCTCCGTTGCCATCAATGACAACATTTCCAACAGTTACTTTCCATGTGACATACACTACACGGAACTGCTGGCGGGTTGGGACCTTCGGCAGTCCCCAAACCTCGAATATGATTTCATTAAACCTTAAGTATAACCTGACATCCTATACAGTTAAGTAACAAGCATAGCTTAGACAGTAAGGCATGCATGTGCTAGGTGGGAGATCTCGGGGTTGATTCTTGCAGACCCTCAACAAAATTTTAATATGGCATTTCAGGGACACGTGGTGGCCTCAAGGTTGGCCACATGTCACCCTATGATTTTCTCTTCAACCCAATACTTAATAAAATCCTGACACTTGTCAAACCATGATTGGTTTGGTGGAGGGAATATTTTGAGGAATATTCCCTTTTTTTCTGACTTTACATTCCACCTTGCTGATTGTGCATCCCAGTCAAACCTGGTCAAACTATAACAAATTTACCTCTTTAGCATTTCGATCAGAATGCGATATATTCCTCATACAACATAGGTTTTTCAAACCGTTCACGACACCAGAATCAAGAATACGAGATCTACGCAACCATCCTAGTTTCAACCCAATCCTGTAACTTTTAATTTTGAGCAAAATTTATGAACTCCTGATCAATGCAGGTATATTTTAACTATCATTCCTTTCCTTTTTCTCCTCTTGATGCTATGCATAGTTTCCTTTACCACTCTGATTTCTTCCTGGATCTGCCTACATTCTAGGAACCCAAATTGTTCATTAGAAATATTCCTTGAGAGCATATGTTTCAGATGGGAGGCTATGATCTTTTCAATAATTTTATAGAGGAAATTGTAAAGGGACATGGGCCTAAAATATTTAAAACTTGAGGGGGCATATGTTTTAAGATTTAGAGCTAGAAAAGACTCATATACAAACCCCATGATTCTTTATTCATCCACCACCCCTATGAGCTCATCCCTAATGGTCTCAAAAAAATGAAAGGTAAAATTCCATCGTCCAACCATCCAGCCTAGGGATTTTTTCTTTCTGCATTGATTTTATGATTCGTTCAACTTCCCCTTTTGTGATAGGTGCCATGATCATATCATTTTCTTCCTCCTCTGCATATCTTGGGAATAATTTCCCCACCTGGATGAATTCTATTATGGTTGATTCATCCATAGCTCTAAACAATCCTTTGAAGTGATAACTTCCCATTTATGCCAACTCTTTGAATGATTTTTCAGTTCCTCCATCGGTTTGGTCGATTTCCTATATTGTGTTGCCATTTTTCTGGCCCTTTTCATAATTTTGGAAGAACTTGGAGTTTTCATCCCTTGCTACAAGCCAAATGTCTCTACTCTTAAGTCTCCATTGTTCTTAAATTTCTAATAGTATCTTTCTTTTAGATGATTCTAGTAGTTTTATCCTATATTTTTTCTCCTCTGCCTCATATCCATCCTCCTCTACACTTTCCAATTTTTTAATGGCTTCATTAATGCTTTGAAGTTCAAATTCTTCCCTTAACCTCTTTTCCTTTTCCTAGTTGATTGTAACATGTTTCATTCTTTTTATATTTCCGAGAAAGCTCTGATACAAGGAGCTTGTCACATCCCCTTCCCACATATACCCAAGTAACCGATCAATCGGGGGTAAGAATATGATGAGAGGCTACTATAACAATATTCAACCTCCTATATGACCTTAAGGAAGTTAAACTAATGGAAAAAAAAACCTACAGACCTTGTACAATAACCACACCACCCCTAAGAGGTAAACCAACCACTAAGGCCTCTTACCCCTAGGTCATACTAACTTTTTTACCCTATTTGAGCCATAGACGCATGCATAACACTTCATTTCAAGTGCTAGAAATCTATATCCATTGGAATAACACTACATGCTAACACTTAAGGTCCCAAATGACTTTTTTTGTGCTTGCGGCTCCAGGATTTGACCCACATTTTCAGGCCCAGAGCCCAAGTCACTACCCAGAACGTCATGAAAACTTAAGAGATGTTAAATAACAATAGGAAAATGATATGGAAGCAATAATTTTGACAAGAACTCATCTAGACCCCTCCAAGCCATGACAAACATTTTTTCAAACATGTCACAAAAAGTGAATCTATAGGTGTAAACAAAAAATTTAAACATAGGGTTCTCGTACTTATCTGAAAATATCTACGAATAATTTCTACCTTACATAATTAGCTGCAATATAATCTATTTGATTATAGATACATTGTTCATTAATTTACAAGTAAAAACATAGATAGATCCATACATCATCGTTGATCAAGTACACGCTTATAACCAACAAAATAACAACGGAAATACCATGGATACAAGAATAATAGAATCCACATATAAACTAGTACATTTCCATACCTAATACTAAAGGAATGATCTCTTCATTATTGAATGCAAAAAATAACTAGAGATGGGACTTCCATGTTCCACATGACCATATATTTGTTGATCCAAATCTCTCTTCAACCAATCACCCCTGTGCCATATTCCAAGCATGGATGTGGGACTCAAACATAAATAAGCAACCAGAGCATCCTGAAGCTAAACCACCTCACCCTCATCAAATAGAAATCAATATTTATCCTGATCTATACCTAATCACTAGGCCAACACAAGCATGGATACCATTGGATTCTCTCCACCTAAATCATGAGGAATTTTCCTATCTCCTAGTCTCACAAGATAAATTACAATCCACAGTATGAATGAGGTTTCACTAGACCCTAAACCAAGACATACACTCCATGATTTATCGTGTATTCAAAACCTGAAATTCCTAGGACTAAATGGAGAGAAAACCACCTCTCAAGCTTTACTGCAACCCAAACCTGAATTACTAGGTTGTAAACCTAGGAAACACATGAACAGGTTAGATAATAATTCGGAGATCCACCTCACTCAGCGTCAAATCCATATGACAATCCAACTAAACCAAACATGAGAATTCCACCACACCATGGCTATCAGGAAATGGAAATCCTAGGTGGAATACGTTGTTGCACCTCGAAAAAATCCATGCCAGGACAATAAAGAACCACTTGCAATACCATGCATGCCAAATCTAGAAATGAAATCATACATGCAAATCAATACTTGCAAAGAATCCTATTGTAGCTGCTTTATTCCTACTCCTCCTTGCATGCTTCCTCATTCTTCCTGTTTTCTTACCTTTCTTGCTCCAAAGTTAAAGTGCTCCAAGAAAATATAGGTGTCCAAGAGTGGGAGGGAGAGCATAATCAGAGAGCTCCAAAACATGCACTCACAAAAGGTACCAACTGATCATCAAAATCATTTTTATAAATGAGTCCTTTATTTTCTTCATTTTCCATTATTTTTCTTCATTTTCCTTCTCACATGCAATCTATGAGTTTTCATCTCCATTTTCTCCTAATTTCCATTATTTTTCATAAATAATTGTGCCAAATATATCATTTTTCCTTTCCAAAGCCTTTTCTATTTCCTTTGCCAATTTCCTTATCCATAATAAACAAAATTAACACCCACTAGGATGTTTTTCGCAAAATTAAACTTGGAACAGGTGTCCCATCAACCGTGGTTATTATTTTTAACTTTATTACATGGAATTTTCACAAGGGTTATCACAAAACCCTCCCCCTTGGGGGACGCCATCCTTAGTGTTCAACCAAACATATACCTCAACAAAACTGCTAAAAAGAAACCACGCCTCCCATGTTTCTTTATAACATATCTCGATGTAGTATTTACAATGATAAACCTGATAAAAATAAAAACTTGTACACATGTACCTTTACCTGTACTTGTACCTATACCACCACCTATACCTATACCTATACCAAAAATTGTACTTGTACCTATGCCAAAGCCTATACATGTACCTGTGCCACTACATGTACTTGTACTCTACCGCAACCTATGCACCATCTCCATATACCTATGATCATGTTGACTTTCCCGCAAGATCCTATCCAGGAAGTATATCTGATAGGAGCTCGTTGTTTCCATGTGGTTTACCTGTACTCGCTTGCTCATAGCATCTGTGACCTTGTTCTCCTTTCCCTTGATCTACCTGATCTCGAAGTCAAACTCACCGATCATGCCCAACCATCTAGCCTTCCTGGCATTCAAATTCAATTGGTCAAGCAAATTATTCAACCCAATGTGATACTCATCAGTACAAAAATCCCGCCAAGAAGATAGTGCCTCCACATATTTAAAACATGAATTATCACTTTTAGCTCAAGATAATGTGTTTGGTAGCTATGCTCATGTTCATTTAGCTTTTATGACTCATAGAATACTGTGTCCCTCCTGCATAAGGAACCCATGAAGTCTTGTCTTGTAAGCATCTATACACACTACAAACTCCTTTTCTGGATCTATAATCTTTAACACTGGAGCATGTGTCAAAAAATTCTTAGGTTTCTCAAAAGTACCCTCATACTCCTCTTTACAATACAACTTCTTACCTTTCCTCTATAATGATGTAATAGGATAAGAAATTTGTAAGATGTTCTTGATGAACCTCTTGTAGTAACCCACTAATCCCATGAATGATCACACCTGATCTACATTATTAGGAGCTACCCATTGCATGATGGCCATTATCTTCTCTGGATCTATTTCAATGCCCTTCTCAGAGACAACATGTCCCAACTAGTGTACCTCTGTCGACAAGAAGCTTCATTTGTTGAGCTTAGCATAAAACTAATGCTTTCTTAACAACCTGAACACTTCTACCAAATGCTCGACATGATTTTCCTTATTTTTAGAATACAACAATATGCCATCAATAAACAAAATCACAAACTTGTCCAAATAAGGATGCAACACATTGTTCATCAAACACATAAATGTATCTATGGCATTAGTAAAAAAGAATGGAAATACAACAAATTCATAATGCCTATACCTGGTCCTGAATGCAATCTTGTAGATGCATTTTTCTTTGATGCATACCTAATGATAACCCGATCTCAAGTTGACCTTAGAGAACATTGCTGATCCCTTCAAGTCATAAGAAAATCATTGATCCTCGGTAATTGGTACTTGTTTTTGATGGTAACTTTTTTCAAATTCCTTTAGTCAATGCACAATATGAGTGTCATCCTTATTCTTCACGAAAAACACTAGTGCGCCCCATGGTGATACACTTGGCCTAATGTACCCCTTGTTAAGCATCTCTTTTAGCTGGAAATTTAATTTTACAAACTCATCTTTTTTGATCCTATAAGGTGATTTTGATGTTGGAGTTGCCCCTAACACCAACTCAATATAGAATTATACTTCCATGTCCGGTGGAAACTCTGAAATATCTACTTGAAACACATCCTGATACTGCTACAAAATTGGATACCTATTCAACACATCAACATCCTCAACTTCCTTACCTTTATCACTAGAGATACGAACTGCAAATAGCACACACCCTTTCCTGTGACTGCGCTTGTCCTGCATGGTTTTCACCATCCTACCTGATGTGGCTTTCTTCTTTCCCTATAAAACTCTTGGTTCCCCATTGTAATCCAAGCACTCAATGGATTTTTCATAAAAATCCACCTTTGTCCTGTGAAGATATAACCAATCCATACTCAATAGAATATTGTATGATCCCAATGGAAATATGTTCAAGTGTGCTACTGTAGGCATACCATTTAACTCAAATGCAGAATCTCTTACCTAGTGGTAAACTCTTTTCTTTGTACTTGTGGCCAACTTCACTAACCAATATTTTGGATGCATTTCCTTACTCAAACCACACTTATCCACCAAGCTAGGACTAACATAGCTATAATTAGATCCAGTGTTAATCAAAATAGAAATAACTTTATCAAAAAACTTACCATCCATATCAATGATAGAAGCCTAGTGATCTGCCTTCTTATTTTCCACTGCTACATAAATATAAGGAATGCTCTTCCTAACATCTCAAATAGTCTAAAACTACTGTGCATTTTATATCTTAGGCCTATCACCCTAATTTTGTGGAAAATGTCTCTTAAGATGCTCCTCACCGCATGTCCAATACTCCAATATTCTCATACCGTTACCTCCATGTTGTTTTTGTGATCTATGATATTGTTGCAGCCCATGTCCATATCCACTTGCATTAAACTTATTTTGTGGTGCCACATTTTCTTTCTCTTCTTCATTATAATGCCTTTCTATTTTCGGTTGCCATTTACCTTTACCTTTGTCCTTCCCTTTCCATTGCTGAGACTCATTCTTGCACTTTGACTGTTCATATAAATGCTTCAACTTTCCAATGCCTTCGTCAAGTGTATGATGCTCATCACACTCAATCCGATCTCTGAATGCTAATGGAAAACCACTAAAAAATAGTTGAACATTAGCATTCCCATCCCCAATATATGTTACATACCTCAATAGCTCCAATAAATTTGTCGTGTACTCCTCATTTGTCATTGACCCTATATTTAGCTCATAAAATTGTTTGGCCTTATTGTCGTAGTACCTCTCTCACAAGTATTTCTTCCTGAAAAATATTTTTAACTTGTACCAACTCAAGTCATCTATCTTAATGTGTCTAACCCGACTCACATATTCCCACTAGTTTTATCCTTTACCTCTCAAACTAAAGATAGTAATATTATCCTTCATGTTATCTAAGTACTCGTGCAAGTCAAAGAAATTCTTCACCCCAAGTATCCGAGCTTTTGCCTCTTCTGGTTTCTTCAAGTCCCCATTGAAAGTATGTGGCTTTACTTTTGGAAATTCATCCCCCATGGATCCCCTGTCACTCCTCCTGTAAGGATGATACTGATGATGATCATGATGTCTATCCAAACCAACACTAGAATGGTAACTTGTACTCATCACACCTCCTATTTGTAGTTTCCAAATACCCTTCATCTCTCACTATATAAAATCTATTTAACCTGTGTATACTAGGATACCTACTACCCATGCCCCATTAGTTTTTTCCTCTTATCTATAGTTGGTCCTAAGTGGCCCTTATTTCTGCAAATATGAAAAGCTATCAAGAAGTATTGCATTCACCTCTGCTTGATTATCTTGTTCTTGTATGAGTCTTTAATTATCTGCATTAAAACTCCTTATTTATTCCTTTATGTTTCTCAATGTGTGTGCAAAATCAGAAGAGTGTCCACCATGCTACTCATATGACTCATAGGGAGAGTCCTTGTAGTCTACTATCTTTCTATCCATGTTGATATTTCTCCTACAAGGTATTATATGTCAGCTAAAACAAAGAACAATAAACCAACATACCTTAGTGTAATTTGAGGAGGATTCTTCCTACAAGATCAACCAATCAGCGTAATACATGTATATAAAAATCATAACAGCATATAAATTCATTACATGAGGTATACTAGTGCATAAACATCATTCTATTTGGAGTCCAGTCATTTAAAATTCACACCCATACCAAATACGCAACATGACCTAATGCATAACCATGCCAATGAAACTTGACCACACACCATCAGAAGCACATACAATACACCAGCATAAGCGACATGTAAGAAATCATGAATGACCAATGCATGTTCAACATATTGCATCACAAAAGTAAGCATACATGGACAAAACACAAGCATGGCCAATATGTGACCTAGCATAAACAAGAAATTCATATTCAACATGTAACAATATCTAAGAAAGTGTGAATATAAAATACTTAAGCATAAAAAACACACACTCAGTCATAAACATGTGACAACATGTTGACAACGACATCATCAGTCCTCCCATGGCAACACCATTGAAACCATGGAGAACACAACACAGATGCACAAACAAATACACCAAAGGTATGAGAAACACATATGCAACCAATAGAAAATAATGACCAACACACCACCCATCTAGTCCAAGGGTTGAACCATGCTCTCATATCACTCTATAACACTCCCTTCCCACATCTACTTAAGTAACCAGCCAGTCGGGGTAAACATGCAACCAGAGGATACTATAACGAGATTAAACCTCCTATGTGACCTTAAGGAAGTGTACCTAACATAAATCACAAGCTATAGACGTTGTACAACAACCACAACACCCCCATGAGGTAGCCCAACCAATCTTGCCTCTTACCCCTGGGCCATACTGAATTTATGACCCACTTTGAGCCATTCCCGCATGCATAAAACTACACTTTAGGGGCTAGAAAGCTATAGATGTAGGCATAACACTACATGCCATCGGCTAATGCCCTAAGTGATTAGTTCTATGCTTGAGACTCTAGGATTTGAGCCACCTTTTCAGGCCAAAAACCTAGGTCACTACCTAGAACTTCATGATAACTTATGGGATGTTAAATAAAAATAGGAAAATGCTACATAACCAATCACATCAACAATAACTCATTTGGACCCCTCATAGCCATGACAATAATTCTTTTAGACATGTCACAAAAATTGAATCTACAGGTGTAAACAACATATTTAAACATAGGGGTCTCATACTTATCTAAGAATCGTTAAGAAGCATTGCTCCCTTACATCATTAGCTACAATATCATCTATTTGACCATATATTCATTATGAATTCATTTATAAGTAAAAACATAGATAGAGCCATACATAAACACTTATAAAATACATGCTTATAAAAACCACAATAAAAACATAAATACCATGGATATAAAAACAATATAATCCACATAGAAACCAATACATTTTCATACCAAATACCAAAGGAATGAGCTCTTCATTGTTGAATGTAAAGACCAACCCGAGATGGGACTTCCACATTCCACCCGAACATAGATTGGTTGAGGCAATCTCTCTTCAGCCAATCACCCCTATACAACGTTCCAAGCATGAATGTGGGACTCAAACTGAAATAACCAACTAGGTCATCCCAAGACTAAACCACCTCACCCTCATTAAATAGAAATTAGGATTTACCACAATCTACACCTGATCACTAGACCAAAAAAAGTAGGGATATCATCGGATTCACTCCACCTAAACTATGAGGAATTTTCCGGTCTCATGTATTTCAAGATTTACTGCAACCCACAGTTTGAATCAGGGGTCACTAGGCCATAAAGTGAGGCATACTCTCGAGGATTTACCATACATCTGAAACTCGGGATTCCTAGGCCTGAATGGAGAGAAAACCACCTTTCAGGATTTATCACAATCCTAAACTATATTACTAGGTCCTAAACCAATGAAACACATGAATCGGTTCCATAATCATTCATAGATCCACCTCACTTAGCTTCAAATCCATACAGAAATATAGCTAAACCAAACATGAGAAATCCACCACACTGTGGTTATCTAGAAATGGAAAGGCTAGGTTTAGTACACTATCACACCTAGTGAAAACCCATGCCAAGACAACAATGAACAAAATGAAATACCATGCATGCAAAATATAGCAAGGAAATCATACATGCAAATCAATACCTACAAAGAATCATGTTGATGTTGCTTGATTCCTTCTCCTCCTTTCATGCTTCCTCCTTCTTCCTTCTTTCTTTCCTTTCTTTCTCCAAAGCCAAAGTGCTCCAAGAAACTCTATGTGTCTAAGAGAGAGTGAGTGAGACAGACATACACACACACACACAGTGAGAGAGAGAGAGAGAGAGAGAGAGAGAGAGAGAGAGAGAGAGAGAATAATGAGAGAGCTCCAAAAAATGGATTGACAAAAGGTACCAACTGATCCTCAAAAGCCTTTTTATAGAATATGTCTCTATTTATTCATTTTCCATTATTTTCCTTCATTTTCCTCCTCACATGCAACCTGCTACCTTTCATCTCATTTTTCTCCTAATATCCATTTTTTTCATAAATAATTGTGCCAAATATGCCATTTTTCCTTTCCAAAACCTTTTCCATTACCTTTTCCAATTTCTTTAGCCATTATAAACCAAATTAGCACCCACTAGGATATTTTTCCCATAATTTAGATTGGAATAAGTGTCACATCAACTATAGTTATTATTTTAAACTTTATTACATGGAATTTTCACCAAGTCTATTACAAAGAAACCTTGGTCTGTGTTCTGATTATTCCAAGTTACATTGACAAGATTTTTGTAACTGGGGTCTTTACGCGAAACATGATTAAATTTTAAAGGTCATCTAGGATTCCTGTTGGTCCCTTTTAGCTTGAGGATTATGGGGAAGTGATATGACTCTCTTCCTATCCCGACCCATTTTCTAAAAGGGGAATGAGATTAACTAGTTCCTCCTTCAACAAAAGCCTTTCCAATCTCTTTTCCACCCTTTCTTCTCTCATTTGCCTATTTCTCCAAGTAGGGTTGCTTTTTATCATATTCACATCTAAGAGTTTCCCCTTCATGATTTTGTTCTTAAAAAAAATAGCCAACGGATTTGCTTGTGCTAAAGGCCCACCAGATTCATCCATGCCCAATGAAAAATTTATATCCCCCTTACCACCAAATTGGAGTGGTACATAAAATATTTGGAGAACAGGGAATTATAGAAAGTTACCTTATCTTGACACAACCCATATATATTCAAAAATGAAAGCTCCATGCATAATTTCAAAGAATATACCTCCACTCCCAGTACTAACTTCGTGCCCCATGAGTTTAATAGTTTGATGTTGATGTCTTTGAACCCCATATCAAGTACCCCAGATCTCTCCTTTGGATCAATTGTCGCAAAGGACCAACCCGATAATAGTTTTGAGAGAGATGACTTAAAATATTCTCTAGAACCAAAAGTTTCTTATATCTTAGTAACATTAGGAGCCATATTTTTAAAAATATCCTTAGTGCTAGTTTCTTATGGGTTATAGCAAGCCCTTTGAAATTAAATTACAACAAAATCATTTCGTAACCACCACATGGGAATGTGCTACTCTAATAGATCCTTTTAGAGGTAATTTTTTCCCATCAGCAATGTTTGACTTTCCTTTCATCTAGGCCTTAGAAATATCCATTTTCCTATCCGATGTTTATGAGGCATCACAGGCTCCTGCAGATGCCCCATCCCTCCTAAGGCCTCTAATAGGAAATCCTTCTTGTCTCCGGGTCACAAATTATAGTGAGGCACCCCAAGAGATGGACCAGGAAGACTAGCTCCTTTAGAGTGGGCCAGTGAGAGGGAGGAAAATCTTAAAGCCAGCATTGAGGTGATAAAATTATCTATGGGAAAATGTAAAGAACTACAGTGAGATACATCAGCAGGGAAGGGCTTAGACGGACCACGCTTCGAGAAAGAATCGAATAATGAAAAAAAATAAACAACAACAGAGGATTGGGGAGGAATATGAGTATCTTCCAAGAGGGGAGAAATTCTGATGGAATCGACCACATATGTATCTCTCGATGTTGGGCTTACTCTGGCCAAAAATGGGTCACCTCAGGATCCTGCTCTTTTTAGATATCCATAGGATCCAGACCTCTTGTCTACTTTTCCCTCATCACCTCTTCTTGGATATTTTCCTCCACTGCAATATTTTCTTTTCCTTTGGATCTAGGATATCCTCTATGTATTCTTATTCTTCTATATCACAATGGATAATCTCGCACCAAATTTCCATTATTGTGGCATTGATGGCAATGAAAATGAAACTTATTATAATCTATAATTTGGGAGTATGAATATCCTTGTAGTTCTAGAACAATTTGTCTGCCAAGCCCTCTCTTGGGTCTAATCCAACCAGAATTTGGGCCATGTTCCTTCTCTTTGTCTCTAGAAAGGACATATCAGCTCCGGGGAAATATCCCAAAGTATTTCCAATGGCTCTAAACACATATTCATTCCATAACTATGTGGGTAGTGTCGGGAGCCATACCCAGACAAGAATTTCCTCTAGCTTTTCCTTCTATGCATTGAAGAGGGGTGTCCATTTCTTAAAAAATATTGGGGAAATCCCAAAACACCAATTCCACTCCAATACCCATTCCAGTGCCTCTGATTTGTGGAACTACATCATGAACTAACCCATTTCTAGGGAAATCACTTCAACCTGCAAATATGGAGCCTCACACCATGTGTTACCTATCCATTCAGTGATATACTTTTTCGAGTATTGTCTCTCCTTTTCTCTTCCGACCATAATTAATGCTGATACTTCGATAGGTCTGTCAATTTGTATATCAACCCAAAGAACCAAATTAAGAGTTTCTACTTTCTTCTTAATTACCCACCCATTTTTTCTCTTTGCTCTTAAGGACTATATGTTTTTGATTGGCCCGAAAATTGCTTACCTTTCCCGAGCATGACTGATCTCCTCTATATTCTACCCGAAATTGTATTCTCCTTCCACATTCTTAAAGAAAAAAGAAACAAGGTCTATGGACTATACGTCCACCTCTAAGTTATGGGTTTATGCATCTCCCTCTCGCGAATGACCATTTCCCAAAATATCTTCATGCTCAAATCCATGATAAACATTTAAAGGTCCATGACCACCAACCTACTTATAATCTTCACAGTCGACATGGATCACTCCTGCTTTTCGAGCCCAGAGCTCTTGATCCAAACCCTCTCCTGTCGTGCCATTACTACCTATATCAATAGGTTCAAAGAACTCAACCTCCCACTGTCTCACAAAAACTAGACATGCCTAAGTTTTGATGATCCCTTAGGAAGAAACAAGCTCATAGGGCAGTTTTTTCGACACCAAACAATATTTAAGGCCCTCATTTCATATTAATCCCCTAATTTTGACAATATATTCAAGGCTACCAGTAAAATATGCAGATTTAGGAAATACTGAAGGGGTCTTTGGACTCACCAAAAGTTCCATCGATATTCCAATAATCAGTTCCTTCAGATTCATTGCATGACCCTTCACATCATGGACACCATTGATTGGGGCTTCACATTGAGCCATAGAATAACTGAGTTTTTCCTCCTTCAAAAAATAAAAACCACCACTTGCATTCCATTCGAAACTCGTTACCCCCATCTTCTCAATTGGAGTCTGTTAGTGTCAGCCTTTGCAGCTTTCCTTCAGTGATCAAACATGCTCTTACAAAGTGATTTTAAGGTGTCAAGGTCAAATTTTTTCATTTCAATGAGTCTTCAAGCAAAATTTGGTCACTAAGCATTAGGTCTAGGGTTTGTTTTCACTCTTTTCAAAGTTGTCCAAACGTCGGTCCATGTCACCATTCATTTGAGTGTATCATCATTCATAGGGTTTTCATCATCATGTCAAGTTCCATTGGGTCATTTTACACATTGTTCATGCTTCAGTTGTGCCTTGGTAAGGTCCATTTCCCTCTCCTAGGGTTTTGGAGGTAATTTCTCTTGGATGGTCAAATCATCGAAAAAACTTGTATCCTAATGTTCAAAAACCTTCCCCTATCCTTAATATACTTTATTAAACACTTCCCATCACTGATATCCCCCAAATTCCTCATTTTTGCACAAACCCTAGTTTCTTGCCACAACTTGGCAATTTTCTAGGCTAGGCCTGTGTTTTGCCCTTTTGGACCCCTTCCCCTCACTCAATCTCTGAGATTCCACTTTCCCCTGCTTCCTAACATCCGCCCCTACTTCCAAAAATTTCCCCAAGAATTTATAAGCCCCTTATCGCCTTCATTTCGCTTCATTTCGACAAAATCCCTTGTTTCACACATCGGGATAGGTTTCACTCAAATGATGTTTTAGAGAAATAAAAGATGAATTTTGAAAAACTGAGAGAGGTTTTTGTTCAAAACATTCCAAGGAAGAAAAACCTCCTTCACTTTTTACACAGGTATAATTTTTTTGGAGAAATGTCAAGAATACCGTTTCCTCAGGAGAATTGATGCACCTACTCGAAGTAGTGTTGGGAGATTTGATTTCTGACAGGGTAAATGAACTCACAATTGAACGATTCCACTTGGTTTGGAAAGTAGACTCCAATATCCTTCCAAAGAGCTATCACACGCTCAATTTGTACACCGGAAAGGCCTCAAAAAACCTCCTGCAAAATGAACTATGTAGCGCGCTACGCATATAAAGTGCGCGCTACGCATTGGGCCAGAACTCAAAAATTTTGTCATTTCTTCACTGATTTTTGACAAAGTAAATGAACTCCAAATTGAAAAATTCCACTTGGGTTGGAAATTATACTCCAATATCTTTCCAACGAGCTATCACACGCTCAATTTGGACACCGGGAAGGCCTCCAAAATCCTCCTGCAAAATGCACTATGTAGCGCGCTACGCATATAAAGCGTGCGCTACGCATTGGGCCAGAACACAAAAATTTTTCCACTGCTCTTCAAAATTTAAATTCTCTCAGTATCCTTTGCCTCATGTAAGTTTAAATCATCTTGCTATTATCTTTGGTCAGTGTTTGGAGTTGTTTGAAGATCGGTTGTAAGAGTATGAATGTTGAAGAACACAAACCCTACTCTCTTGTAAAGAAATGCCTCTTTAGGGTTTGAATTTGAAGTTTTAGAATTTGACTTTGGTGCCAAAAAATTCCATATCTCACTTGTATTTTCCTTTCCCCACTACTGTCATATCATCATACAATGCCTCCCTTTTCCCTATTCCATTTAAAATCACTCATATCACTTCGTCCCTCTCCTATTTCCCTATATCCCATCCCTAAAACTTGACATTTGTTACCACTTTCCATCCTTCATATCAGTTATAGGTTCCAAAATTCCATATAGTCAAGTGACTGTACTCACATCCTTAATTTCACTTGACTCAAGCATATTTTCTTCACTTAATTGAATCATGTTGTTCCCATAGCTCATTTTCCCACAGTCCACTATTCACACGGCCCTATTTCCCACAGTTCCTCCCACATTTTGCGTTTGAAACAAAAGCACCAAATCCTCATTCTTCATCTCATTCAAGCCAACACAGATTTTGCAACATCATGGAGGCGAACATCGATACATTATATGACCAAGACAGAGATTGCACCACTGAACTGCATACACCAGGAGGACACTGAAGCGTCGTGAAACACCTGATCCACTCCGGATTTTGGTCGAGGCTTCGTTGGCTGGGCATGATACATGATGGAGGGTCTTCGCTCCGAATTTGAGCAAATTCAGAGAAATTTTTGTCATTTTGAAATATTTTGGTCTCAAAACAGATTTTTCAGCTATACGAGTAGCGCGTCGACGCGCTCGCTTATGATTGGGACACTTGCTGAAGGAAAAATTTATATTTTTGGGTTTTTCATGGTAAGTTATGCATGCTCCAGTATGGCTGAAGCATTTCATCAAGTTCTGGATGATCAAAGGGCCCAAAAACACCATGAAAACCACCTTTCTGCCACCTTTTGCACCAGCAGGAAGTACTTCTGGGAGAATGAAGTTTTGGAGGGGAAAATGAGCTCCAAATTTGGAAATTCCACTTGGGTTGGATAGCCAACATCCAAGGATTTCCAACGAGCTATCATGAGCTCAATTTGGATGCCGGGAAGTGCCCCAAAAGCAGGCTGAAAGACGTGCTACGCATATGGCTCAGGCACGCTACGCATATAGATTTTTGGCTAATTTTTCACCTTCCAGCTCAGAATTTCGGCCAGTTGGACTAGTTTTTCTTGTGGATTTAATTTTTGAGTTATATTGATGTAATATTATGGTTGGAATGTAACTTGGACTCACTTTTACCTATTCTAGATGATTCACTCCTAAAAAAGTAAAAATCAAGTGAAAGAATCAATTTCCTTCCTTTTAGAGGCAAGTTGTTTGGCTGCCTATATTCTAGCTCCTTGTTTAGAATTAGTTGGAACTGCTCCTAGAAGGAGGAATTCAACCCCTAGAGGTGTGGGAAGGGGTTAGGATGATCTATATGATGTAATTTCTCAATCATTTTCAGAGGTTGGATAGGTTGGACTCTTGGGAAGACTTTGGCACACTATTGTACATATTTTTCATATTTTGGCTAAGGAAAGATCAGAGGTTTTGCAGCACCTGTTGGGATTCTTGTGGCTTTCAATTCTTGATGATGTTTTCTCTCAGTTTATTGTAAGTTCTTTCATGTTTGATGTATGCCATTCCCTTCTTATGCTTCTGAAACTAAATGAATGAGTAAATGAGGTTGAATCCATTGTTTCAGTGCTCTGCCTTTAAATTTGTTTAGTTTTACATGTTTTCGCCTGTTTGGAGAGGATCCATGTTCTCCCTTGCCCTCTTTAGCTCCTTGTAGTTCTGATCCATCCATACACCTGATCAAAAGCATCAAGACTATTGCCTACCTTGCCCCAACTCGAATTTTGCAAAAATCTGGCCTTATCCCCGGACCCAAAATTGTTTTTCCCATTTTTTCAACAAAAAACCCAAAAATCAAAATCAAACTTTCCTATCTCTTTACTAGCCTAAAATCAGTTCCCATTTCAAGTCATCTCAGCCCTTTGAAGACCTTTTGCCGAGATAGATCCGGAGAGAGCCCTCTCCTGTCCTCGTAGGGCTAGCTACGAGGCTGAGCGTGGTTTGATGTAGCCTTGACTTTTGCCTTATTTCAGCCTAAGGTAGATTTGAGCGCTAACAGAGTCTTAGCTGGAAGTTTTACCTTCTCTAGGTTCTGCTGAGTTGGATTGAAACCTCATACCGTGAGAGATCCTCCCTCTTTGGTTTCAAATCGAAATAGTCCTGTGGGATGAAGATTTTGTCTTGCTACGGAGAGATTTTAGTTCATACACAATCCCGCAGTTGTATACCTTTTCAAACAATGCATGTGACAAGCTATACCTGAGAAAACCTCTTAGAAAAAACCCTTAGCCTTTGCAACAAGAAGGTTTAATTCCTTCCATTTCCTGATGGTCAAACTTTCCCCATGCTTCCACCTACTTATCGCGATGTTCCATGTGTTTTCAATACTTTAACAACATATTTTTAGCATAAGAAGTCACTCCTTGACTGCTTAAGGATTAATCCTTACACATTATAGTTCATTTCAAATTTTAAAGGGGTTGTTTGTGTGGGTAAAAGGTAGTATAGGGAGAAGAGTACACAAGTGGAAGAAGATGAATAACTAGTACCTATTTCAGGAAATATTCTTATCCTAAATCAGTCACACATAAAGCTAATGACCTTTAACAAAAAAAAAAATTATGTTAGGCAAAAAACACTTAGAAAATATACTACATGTATAAAATATTCCACAAATCATTTATGAAATATTCATTGACATGTTCTATTACACACATATAACTTACAGAAGATTGAAATAAATAATTTACTATTAAATCCTTTAACAGCTTCTCACTCACACTTCACTAGTTGCTACAATTTATATTTTAGAAGAAATTAACAATGGAAAGATACACACCACACATTATATGTTCTTTGAATCACAAAATCCTCCAACATGAAGCAAAAAGGTTTTTCTTATTATATACAGTCTTTCAGTAGACTAACATCCCACACTGTTATAGTATCTAAAAGTGCAATATATAGAAAGAGAGGAACCAAATCCATCTCTTCTAAAAAGAAGGAAACATTAATTCTAACATAACACATGTATCAAAAGACATTAAATCATTATCTCCATAATAGAAAGGACAGATGGAGAATGAATAAGAGAAGAAATATGGGCTAGAATTTTGAGTCTGTTGTCATGCTACCCATTTTTCTACTGAATTTTCTCCTTGTGTCTTGGGTCTTTAATAGCCATGTAGCCCCCTGATTGTTTATATATATCAAAAAGATATGTGCTTGAGGTGGGAATGACCATGACTGAACCAAATAAAAACTAACTGACATTAAGGGTCTGACCCCTCGATTTTTGGCAATGTGCTACCCTAGTTGATGATGTGTCCATGGTTGATGATCGTAATCATCCTCTTTACTGAGTATTCTCGCCATAAAAATATTCACTGATGCTCTTTTATTTTCTCCAGGTGTTTTTTGTACTTCAAAACTTTAAGAAAGTCTAATAATATTCACTTGGTGGTGTGTATATGCATAACCATAAAATCATTCACTGCATTAAACCATATCGCATCGGTATTTTAGGAGAAGAGGACATAAGGCAACAACAAAATGATTTGTGATTTGAGATTACACGGTAAATGATGTGGTGGTAAGGTGGGTCCTTCCAATCACATTGGGGGTTTTTAGGAGCGGGCAACATAAAGCGATAAAAAAGTGGTGGAATTGAAATGTGATATATCAGAATCGCAAGATAGAGGGGTTATCGCAAATCAAGAATCATAAATTGTCGCATTTCGCAATTAGATGAGTATCACATTTCGCAATTGGAGGAGGCAACATGGATAGTTAGCAATAGGATTTACGATATGCGATAAGTGAAGTAATGTTGCATGGAAATGAGTCCTATTGTTATTGCAATCGGGTTTTTTTTGGAAGTGGTAGCAGATGGTAACAAAGGAATGAAAAGTGGAGATAGTGTAGTATGACATGGTGGTAGGCAGGTCCCACTGTTATCGCAATCAAGCATTTAAGGAGGCAGGAGTAAGTGAATGCATCGAGAATTTTCATTAGGGGAATTTTGAGGTCTAAAATGGGCTTCCTATGAAAAATGTACAACCAAAATAAAAAATGGGCCTCCTAAGAAAAATGTACAACCAAAATAAAATTTATAAGAACCAATAGGATTCAAGATGATGATGTAAACAATGGGGGATGATTCACTATTTTTGGAGTAAAAAATTTAAAAGATTAAAAAATAATAAAATAATAAAACTACTTTTTCAACTCGTATTTTCAACTTATCTCCCTAAGTTTTTACTCAAAAGTCGAGCAAGAGTACTCGTTGGATGAAAAATTTAATTCCTCATTGAAGGAGTCCCCATGTTGCATACTTTCAATAGACCCCGCTACACAAGAAATGAGAAATACATGAAAAACGTGATTGCAATCACATTTTTCATGTATTTTCATTTTTTGTGTAGCAGGGTCCATCGAAAGTATGGAACATGGATACTCCTTATATGAGTAATCAAATTATGCATCCAACGATTGCTTCCTCTCAAAATTTGAGTAAGCCCATACAGAGATAGGTTGAAAATATGAGTTGAAAAAGTAGCTTTGTATTTTTTCCCTCTAAAATTTGATGATGTATTCTTATTTTATTTTATTATTTCCACTATTATTTTATAATTTCCTTAGGAGGCCCATTTTAGACCTCAAAATTCCATAATGTGATTTGCGATGAATTAGGTCCAATTAATGGCTATTCAGCATAAAAGCGATAAATACTAGAAATATAATAAAGTGGTCTAAAGCGTAACAAAGGAGTTTTTAATTTTAAACCTAAAATAAAACTAGGGAATGAACTCATGATTTAGCAAGAAACTCTGTTAACACATATGATATTTTTATTGTTGTCCCTACCTTCCATCACTAATCCGAGAGCCTCCTCTAGGTAAAACCCTAGTCGCCATCACCTCTCGAGCTCTCTCTTTGACATATATATTATTGTTAGGTCTGAGACTTTTGTGATCCATAAAGTAGATAAATGTCTTTTCGGATTAATCACATCATTAGGATTTGGTTGGCGTTTGAAACCAACTAATGTGGTTCATCCTCAAGACAAGGTGAAAAATCCAATCGATATTGTTGAATAAATAGTGTGGATGCATCATTGCCTGATATTAGCCGTAGAAAAATTTTTGTTTAAAAAACTAGTTTTTAATTGTTGAGATTGCAACAAGATGATGAGCTTAGTGAAAAGAGTCGCCTTCACTAAGTGGGCCTGCAGGCTATTTTTGGCACAAAGTCTATTTTTAGACTATGTCTATTTTAGACATATGGATCATGTTCTATGAGTTGCAGGATGCTATTTGTGGATCGTTGGTCAAGTTGGAAAAAATAGATGGACTTATATTTTTAGACATATTGGGTGGAATCTATTTTTAGATTGCCAGTCTAAAAATAGATATGTCGAATATTATTAGCTCTTAATAATATTTGGACTATAAACATTATCTTATTCTCTTGGAGAACTTCAGTTAAGTACACAGATGTGGCACAAGAGCTGACAGAAGGAATTACGCTATTCCTGAGGGTTAATTGGAGCTATTGCATGGATACTTCAGTTAGAACTCATGTGACAGATTTTGGTGGAGTTGATTGAGGAGTTAATTGAGTTGTGTTCAGTTTAACTAATTTAAACATAGTTGAACTAGTTGTATCTAATCTAACTGATTGATACACTAGTGTTGAGTGGTGTGAATTAATTATTAATTAATTCACTAATTATAAACTCATTAATCAACTAAAGAATACATCAGTTAACTTCAGTGCATGGACAGTTTCAGTGGAGACCAGTGCAGAGATAGGTGAAAGAGCAGGTTAACTATCAGTTGTGACTATACTGTTGCATATTTGCAACAACCGGTGATTGGAGGAGCCCATGAGGATTGCGCAGTGCAAGCCAAGTGGTTCAAGTTATTTAATGATCCATCCTACAACATTGATTGCGCAATAGAGGCTGGCTATCAGGTGGCAGAGATTAGAGCATGTGTTTTTCTAGATGTAGCTTGATTAGTGTGTAGCAATTCAAGGTTGTGCTAAGAGCTTGTGAGGAGCTTTGTACAATGATTGTTACATGATCTCTATGAAATATAATATACATATAGTTGGGGTTTTTAGCTTTAAGCTTTCCCATGAAATACTGTGTTCATATATGTGATTGTTTATGGTTTTAATGTGCGCATGCAATTGATTTTATTTCCGCATGTAATGATCAATGGTAGAAGAGATTCTGTATTGTGCATGAAGCTAAAATAGTGTGTGATCAGGAGAATCTATGTAAATAATATATCAGTTATTAAAATTTTCTACATGATATTAGAGCGATATTGATCATTGGAAAAATTGCAAAACATTGAAGCGGTTGAGTTTTGAGCTGGTGGAATTCGAATTTGCAGTAGTGTTTTCTTGGTGTCGAAGTTGAGATGTCTTTCTACGGATTGCGATTGGAGTATGCCCTTGAGGGCAGATCAAATTATATTTCATGGAAGGACAGGATGGAGGCAGTGTTGGATGACAATGGGTTGAAGGATTTCATAGATGCAGAAATTCAAAAACCTACTTCTAGCGATGATGCCGTACTTGACGCATGACAAAAGAAGACAACAAAGTGTCGAAGGATTCTGTTGGAAGGTGTGAAGGATCACATAGTTTCCAGCCTTCATGGTAAGGCTACTCCAATCTTGATGTGGAAAGCTTTGACAGATTTATTTCAAAGAAAGAGTGACCAGAGGAAGTTGGCGCTCAAGGATAAACTTAGGAACATACAAATGGAGAAAGGCGATAGTATGCCCAAGTACCTCACAAAGTTCATCCAATGAAGGGATGAGCTGGGAAGTGTGGGGGTTACTATTGATGATGAGGACTTGGTGAGCTTGGCTCTCCTTGGGCTTCCGAAGATTTGGCATTCCTATCAGGACTCTGTCAATGGTCGGGAGAAATTGCCAGGATGGGAGTGACTTTGGTCGGATCTTGTGCAAGAGGAGATAAGGTGAAGTACCAGAGATGGATCTTCATCAAAGAACTCTGATGAAGATAATTGTGCTTTGGCTGCCAAAGCAAAGAAGGGGTAGAGCAAGAAATCTTCTCAATCTGGTGCGAAAGGCAAGAATTAGGACATGTCCAAGGTGAAGTGCTTTCACTATCACCAACATGAACATTACGCCACTAGTTGTCCACAGAAGAAGAAAAATAAGCAGGCTGCTGGATCTGCAGTTGGAGAGGCCTTAGCCTCACATTTTGAGCTAGATTTTTCGCTGATCGCATGCTTGGTCTCAAGTGTGATGGGTTCAGTGTGGTTTCTTGACAGTGGTGCATCTTTTCACATGACAGGAGATAGAGATTTGTTTACTGATCTGGATGAGAAAGATCTTGGAGTGCACATTGAGATGGGCGATGATGGCAGATACAGTGTGAACGGTATCGGTACCATTTCCTTTGAGAGGGAGTCTGGTAAACCCTTCGTATTGAAGGAAGTGATGCATGTTCCAATATTGAAGAAGAATCTTATCTCTGTGGTGATGTTAGAAGACAAGGGATATGATGTTGTCTTTAGTGAGGGAAAGGCTTTCCTGCACAGTAAGGCAACTGGTGAGACCCGGAGGATAGGGGTTCGAGTTAAGAACCTTTATCAATTGTAGGTAGATGGCTGCGTAGCAATGGAAGGCAAGGCAGAAGGAGTGGTGAGCCGGGATGATGACGAGTTGTGGCACCGTAGATTGGGCCACCTTCACCATGGAGCTTTGAATATACTACAACAGATTTCTACTGGGCTTCCTAAGGGTACTCTTGCGCAGTCAGATCAGTGCAAGTGATGTACCTTAGGAAAATTTGTGAAAGCCACCTTTCACGAGAAGGATAGTCTTGCCATGACGATCCTTGAGAGAATTCACACAAACATGTGTGGACCTTTCTCAGTAGCTTCGACAGAAAAGCACATGTAATATGTGATATTTGTTGATGATTTTTCTCGGAAGTGCTGGATCTTCTTCATGCAGAAGAAGAGTGAGACATACTCAAAGTTCTGTGAGTTCAAGGCACTGGTTGAGAAAGAATCGGGGAAGCAGGTGAAGGATATTAGGAGTGACTATGGTGGTGAATTCATCTATGGCAAATTCAAGGACTTTTTCAGTGCAGAAGGAATTCCAAGAGAGCTCATAACACCTCATAACCCATAGCAGAATGGGGTTTCTAAGCGGAAGAACAAAATGATTATGGGTGCTACACGAGCGATGTTGCATGATCAGGGCCTTCCCATACAATTGTGGGCTGAGGCATGCAATACTACAGTATATGTGTAGAACCATTGTCCTCACAGGATACTTGGCATGAGTACACCCAAGGAGGCGTTTTTTGGTAAGCAGCCTGATATTTCCCATTTGAGGATTTTTGGTTCACCTATTTACATTCATGTGGCGAAGGATGCCAGGAAGAAGCTGTAGCCGACTGCAGAGGTTGGGATATTTGTGGGGTACACTGATACACCCCACAACTATCATTTGTATTTTCCAGACAGTCGTAATACTGTTGTGCAACGAGATATCAAATTTCATGAGGAGAAAGCCATGAAGTGTTCGCTTGAGAGGGAGCCACACTTGCATGCATATGAGGAGCTATTAGTTCCTAAGGATGAGTCTCTGGATGTGGATCAGCCACAAGAGGAGGTTCATGGAGTGGAAGAGACCACTCAAGCAGCGCCAACCATCAGAGGGCGGAAGCGCACTACAGAAGCTGAGCGACTGGCTCAAGATGTAGATAAGGTTGTAGGAACACCTACATCACAGCACAGACAGAGACAGTCACCTAATCAGTATACTGGATACATGGCTCTTATGAGCAAGTGTATCGTGACAGAGGCATCCTCTTTCAAGGAAGTTGTGGAGGATCCCGCATGGGTAGATGCCATGGGGGAAGAGTATGATTCGATTGTCAGAAAAAATGCATGGGAGATTGTCCCGAGGTCGGAAGGGAAATCAGTGGTGGGTTTGAGATGGATCTACAAAGTGAAGCAAGCAGCTGACGGGAGTGTGGAGAAGTACAAGGCAAGATTTTTTGCCCGAGGATTTTCACAGATTAAGGGGATCGATTATGAGGAGACCTTTGCACCTGTCGCAAGGTATTCTTCCATACGGACGATTATTTCTCTCTCAGCGCAGATGGGGTGGCACATCCATCAGATGGATGTGAAGACTACGTTCCTCAATGGGGTGATTGAGGAGGAGGTGTACATAGAGTAGCCCGAAGGTTTCGAAATCTTTAGCAGCGAGTCGCATGTGTGCAGGCTCAAGAGAGCGTTGTGTGGGTTGAAACAAGCACCTCGTGCTTAGTACACATGGATAGATATTTATTTCACTGGACTTGGATTCTCCAAGAGTGAGGCGGATCCTAACCTATACCAGATTGTGGTGGAGGGTAAGTTGCTGATCATTGTAATTTATGTACATGATTTGATTTTGACAGGTGATGAACTGTTGATACACTCATGCAAGTCTGATCTTGCAAATGAGTTTGAGATGAAGGAATTGGGCCTCCTTCATTATTTCCTAGGATTATAAATTTGGCAGCGCAGTGATGTACTATTTGTTTCTCAAGGCAAGTATGCCCGGGAGATAGTGGAGAAGTTCAACATGCATGGCTGCAAGCCTGTTAATACTCCTCTTCCTGGTGGATGGAGGAAGGAGGATGCTACTTCGGCGGAGGTAGTGGATGCCACTATTTATCGACAGTTGGTGGGGTCGCTTATGTATCTAGTCAATACACGACCCGACATATGCTATACTGTTAACCAGCTTTCACAAGCTATGGTTAAGCCTACCAAGCTCTACTGGAAGGCAGGCAAGAATGTATTGAGATATATCAGAGGCACATCGGGATATGGATCATGGTATAGACAGGAGGATGAGTTGAGGCGGCATGGCTTCAGGGATCGGTATCATCATATCAGAGATTGTGTGTAGCGGAAGATCATGTTACTTTCATACATTCCCACAGAGGAACATGATGTTGATATCTTGACGAAGGCGCTCACTAGGAGCAAATTCGAATACCACAGAGGCAGGATAGGGGTGGCAGATAATACTTATCTTGTTGAGAGGGAGTGTTGAGATTGCAACAAGATGATGAGCTTAGTGAAAAGAGTTGCCTTCACTAAGTGGGCCCGCAGGCTATTTTTGGCGCAAAGTCTATTTTTAGACTATGTCTATTTTTAGACATATGGATCATGTTCTATGAGTTGCAGGATGATATTTGTGGATGGTTGGTAAATTTGGAAAAAATATATGGACTTATATTTTTAGACATATTGGGCGGAATCTATTTTTAGATTGCCAGTCTAAAAATAGATATGTCAAATATTATTAGCTCCTAATAATATTTGGACGATAAACATTATCTTATTCTCTTGGAGCACTTCAATTAAGTGCACAGATGTGGCACAAGAGCTGACAGAAGGAATTACGCTATTCCTAAGGGTTAAGTGGAGCTATTGCATGGATATTTCAGTTAGAACTCATGTGACAGAGTTTGTTGGAGTTGATTGAGGAGTTAATGGAGTTGTGTTCAGTTTAACTAATCTAAACATAGTTGAACTAGTTGTATCTAATGTAACTGATTGATACACTAGTGGAGAGTGGTATGAATTAATTATTAATTAATTCACTAATTATAAACTCATTAATCAACTAAATAATACATTAGTTGACTTTATTGCATGGACAGTTTTAGTGGAGACCAGTGCAGAGATAGGTGAAAGAGCAGGTTAACTATCAGTTGTGACTATACTGTTGCATATTTGCAACAACCAGTGATTGGAGGAGCCCATGAGGATTGCGCAGTACAAGCCAGGTGGTTCAAGTTATTTAATGAGCCATCCTACAACATTGATTATGCAATAGAGGATGGCTATCATGTGGCAGAGATTGGAGCATGTGTTTTGCTAGATCTAGCTTGATTAGTGTGTAGAAATTCGAGGTTGTGCTGAGAGCTTCTGAGGAGCTTTGTACAATGATTGTTACATGATCTCTATGACATATAATATACATATAGTAGGGGTTTTTATCTTTAATCTTTCCCATGAAATACTATGTTCATATGTGTGATTGTTTATGGTTTTAATGTGCGCATGCAATTGATTTTATTTCCGCATGTAATGATCAATGGTAGAAGAGATTTTGTATTGTGCATGAAGCTAAAATAGTGTGTGATCAGGAGAATCTCGGTAAATAATATATCAGTTATTCAAATTTTCTACATTAATGAATTAGTTCATTAGTTAATAGGAAGTAATATTAAATATTTTTAATTAAAATTATTGATTAATAAATTTTAAATTAATAGATATTATAATAAAAAGAAAAAAAATATGTATATTTTAATATAAATTGTTATGTTATAAATTTAATTATCTATTAATATAATACATAGGTGATTTAACATATTAAATAAAAACACAAAGGAAAATATATAATAAAATATGAAGGGTAGTAAAATATAAATAAAGACTAGATAAAAGAAGAAAAAGGTAAAAAAGGATAAGATCAAGACCCTAAAAATATATACCAAACAAAGACTAAAAGAAAAAGAAAACCTAACACAAGGGGGGGGGGGGGGGGGATTCACCTAGAGCGAGTTGGAGTCGAACTCTTACTCAACTTCCAACCATCATCCTTATTGAGATTCTTTGCATGTCGCTCAATCACAATGGCTTCCCTAAGCTTCCTATGATGGAAGTGGTCAACATTAGCAATGAATTTGGAGTCTTCAATGCATACATGGTGACACAATTTCTCCACATGTTTTGCAAGAGCTGATGTGCAAGACCAATGGTGCCTAATGTCTACAACATGCTCCTAGATTCTTTGCCTAATGGATCTTCCTATTTCACAAATATAAGGCATGCCACAGGAACAAGAAACCATGTAAACACCCTTCATGTCTTTTCGGTCGATTGGGTCCTTGATAGATCCAAGAGAATTTATAATAGTACACAGGGGTCTGAATGAAGAGGAGACATTATTCCTTCTGAGGAAATGAGAAATATTGTTCGTGGCCCCTTGGATAAATGGGAGATCAAGCTTGGAAACAGGATCCACCCAAGTATATTTTCCTTTTAATCCTTTATAGTCCTTTTTAAAGGCCCTAAGTCCCTGAGATGTACTATAACCATTATTTTCAAAAACCTCAAGAAGATGGGATTTCTCCAACTCCAAATTTTTTTCGTCAGATATTCTAAGAGCACGGGTAGCAAGAGTGAAAAGAACACCAAATTTCTGAGCAGGAAACTGATGAGAACCATCATGAAGATAATGTTGTGTTTGAGTTTTCTTGTGAAAAACTTGGTGGTAAATGGAACCATCATCCATTATAGAGAGAAGGATATCCAAGAAATGAAGATAAAAATCTACCTCCACTTCCATGGTGAATTTTATGGAATCTAAAAGGGAATTCAGGTGTCCAAGAAACAATTCTAACTTCTCCTAACCATGGGGGAAAATGACACAAGTGTCATCCATGAATCTTTTCCACTTCCTAGGGTGAATTTGAGTTGATGCCAAGACCTTAGATTCAAAATCTTCCATAAAAGGGTTAGAAACTATAAGGGAGAGAGGGGATCCCATTGAAACACTACAAGTCTGTTCATATAACTCACCTTGAAAAATGAAGAAGGTCGAGGTGAGGTAGAGGCCACCTAGCTTAGAAGTGTCTTGGTTGGGGATCTGCATAACAACATGAATGGCTTCCTTGATGGGGATTTTGGTAAATAATGAAAAAACATCAAATATGACTAATAATTACCCACATTCCAACCTAATAATAGTAAATATTATGATTATTATTATAATTAATAAAAAATCTTATTCTATATTAATTATTGTTAATTAATTATTATTATAATAATTTCAAAATAATTATTGTTATTACTAATTAATTACTATTTTTATTTTTTGGTCCAAGTCTAGATTATATTATCATATCAGAAAAAAAATTTACAATAGGAACAAGCATGGTTGTATTACATTTAGGCAACCCAGAAGGAATGCAGTGCCTAGAAGGACTTGGGTGCTTGTGAGGGCATTTGGTGCTCTAGGTTTTTTGCAGCACAAAATTACAAAATAAACCTACCAGAAATGTAGAAATTTAATACTACTGATAGTATTACTGGATTCTCCTAATCTAACAAATTAATCTTATGTTAAATACAAAATCCTTCCACTTAATTCTTTGTGGAAATTAAATCGCCAATTGGAAACACATGAAGAAAATAAGTCACACATAAATAAGATGTTTTACCGGGAAAGCCTAAAGCTAAAAACTCCAACTATCATATATTATGTATATCAATGGAATCATGTAAAATATCATCTAAATCTTAGTACATCAAGCTCTCAGTACAATATCAATCGTCAGACACTATAACGTAGAAATTTGCATATCTATGCACTAGTTTCTTGCCTCCTGACAACCTACCTCCACTGCGCAATCCCTGTTGAAGAAGACCCCTAAATTAATTCAATATTGCCTTGCTTGCATTGTGCAATACTCATTGGAAAATCCAATGTCTGTGTAGATGGATTGAATGCATCACTATAGTCACAACAGATAGTCCATCTCACCCTTTCACCTATCTCTCCACTAGGTCTCCACTAGAACTGACATGCAAGTAGTTAAATGTTGTATTTGTTTAGTTGCAAGTGAGTTATTAGTTATGAATTAATTAAATAATTAATTCACTGAACTCTCACTAGTGTATCTTCAGTTAGAACTAGACACAACTGGCACAACTGAGTTTAACTCACTTAACTGAGTTAAACTAAATAAAAACTCCCATAACTACTCTTCCAACCCTGTCACAACTCTGCCACTTTAGTTCTAACTGAGTCCTCCATGCATGAGTCACCAACCACCCTAGGAATTGCATAATTCCTTCAGCCCACTAATGTGCCACATATGTTCAATGAAATAAAGTGCTCCAAGAGAATAAGTTACTATTTAGAGTCTGATTATTATTAAGGGCTAATAATAATCGACATGTGATCTATTTTTAGATACACAGTCTAAAAATGGACTTTGCCCATATGTCTAAAAATATAATCCCATCTATTTTTCCAACGTGATCAACCATCTACAAATAACCTCCAGTAACTTATAGAATATGCTCACCATGTCTAAAAATATACATACACCTAAAAATAGCCTGTGGGCCCCACTTAGTGAAGGTTCTTACTTTTCACTAAGCTCATCATCTTGTTGAATATCAACACTCCCTCTCAACAAGATAGGGATTATCCTTCACCCCCATCCTACATCTATGGTATTTGAATTTCCTCCTGCTAAGCCCCTTCGTCAGAATATCTACATCCTGATCTTCAGTAGGAATGTATTGAAGCAACATGATCTTCCACTGTACACAATCTCTGATATGATGATATTGGATATCTATATGCTTAGATCTATTATGAAACACATGATTAATCGAGAGTTTAATGCAACTCTGATTATCACAATGTATCACTGTAGGATCTAAATGAGAACTGCACAAACCGATTAGGATCTTCCTCATCCTAGAAGCCTCACATGTAGCTTGACTTGCTGCCATGTATTCTGCTTCTTCTGAACTCAGTGCCACAGATATTTGTTTCCTACTACAACATGAAACTGTTGTATATTTGATACAGAAAACCCCTCCTGATGTGCTCTTTCTGTCTGTTGGGCTGCCTGCCAATTTGCTTCTGTGAATCCATGCAAATTCACCTCATCTGTCCGTCTGTACCATAGGCCAAACTCAGATGTGCCCCTAATATACCTCAGGACATGCTTGCCTACCTTCCAAAAGAGCTTGCTAGAATTAACCATCGCTTGACTAAGCTAGTTCACTGCATAGAATATGTCTGGTCTTGTATTAACTAAATACATGAGCGAACCCACCAACTTTCGATAAATAGTGGCATCCACTACCTCTACCGATGCAGCATCCTCTTTCCTCCAATTTCCTGGAAGAGGAGTATCCATGGGCTTGTAGTCCTCCATGTGAAACTTACCAAGTATCTCCCAAGCATACTTTCCTTGAGACACAAATAGTTCACCTTCTCGCTACCATATTTCCAATCCAAGAAAATAATGAAGGAGGCCGAAATCCTTCATCTCAAACTCCTTTGCAATATTTTCCTTACATTAGTGTATCAAATTCTCATCACCTGTTAGTGTTAAATCATAAACATAAAGAAAAATGACTAAAAGCTTACCCTCCACCACAATTTGGTACAGGTTTGCATCCACCTCACTCTTGGTGAAGCCAAGTCCAGTGAAATAGCTGTTGATCCAAGTGTACGAAGCACGTGGTGCTTGCTTTAGCCCATACAACTCTCTTTTGAGTCTTCACACATGTAACTCGCTGCTGAAGATCTCAAATCATTTAGGGTGCTCAATGTACACCTCTTCCTCAATGATCCCATTAAGGAACGAAATCTTCACATCCATCTGATGAATGTGCCAACCCATCTATGCTAAGAGAGAAAGGATGGTCCTTATGAAAGTATACCATGCGACAGGTGAAAAGTTTTCTTCATAATCAATCCCCTCGATCTGTGAGAAGCCCCGGGCAATAAATATTTCCTTATACTTCTCGATGCTCCCATTAGAAGCTTACTTTAACTTGTAGATCCATCTTGAACCTACCACTGATTTACCCACCGGCGTTGGAACAATCTCCCAAGCACTGTTTCTGACAATGGAGTCACACTCCTCCACCATAGAATCTACCCATGTGGGATCATACATTGCTTCCTCAATGGAAGATGGCTCTGTCACGATACACTTGCTCATAAGAGCCAAGTATCCAGTAAATCGATCAGGTGATTGTCTCTATCTGTGATGTGATGTAGGGACTCCTACATTCTCTACCGCATCAAGCTTCAGTCTCTTAGCTTCTGTGGTACACCTTCTTCCTGTTCTGATGTTTGGTTCTGCATGAGTGGACTCCTCCACTCCATGAATCTCCTCCTATGGTTGATCCACATCTAGAGGCTCATCTTTGGGAGAAAGTAGCTCCTCCTCTACATGCAAGTGTATCTCCCTCTTAAGCGAAAAATTCATGGCCTTCACCTCCTTGAATTTTATATCTCGTCACACCACAACCATTTGACTGTTTGGAAAATACACACTATAATTATGGGGTGTTTCTGTGTACCCCACAGATATCCCAAATTTTGTAGTCAGCTCCACCTTCTTCCTACAATCCTTGGTCACATGAATGTAAACAGATGAGCCAAAAATATTCAAATGAGAAATATCAGGCTTCTTACCAGTAAAATCTTCTTCAGGTGTACTCATGCCAAGTAGTCTATGAGGACAATGATTTTTCACATAAACTGCAGTGTTGCATGCTTCTGCCCACAAGTGCATTGGTAGGCCCTCGTCATGTAGCACAACTCATGCAGCACCCACGATCATTATGTTCTTCCTCTCTGTGACCCCATTCTGTTGTGGGTTATGAGGCGCTATGAGTTCTCTTCGAATTCCTTGTTTTCTACAGAAGTCTTTGAATGCATTCAAGATATATTCACCACCACTATCACTCCGTGGAACCTTCACTTGCTTCCCTGACTCCTTCTCCACCAATTATTTGAACTCACAGAACTTTGAGAATGTTTGATCCTTCTTATGCATGAAGAAGATCCAATATCTACGAGAATATTCATCAACAAAAATAACATAATACCTGTATTTTTTTGTTGAAGCAACCGATAAAGGTCCACATACGTCTTTGTGAATTCTCTCCAGGATCACCAAATCACGGTTCTCCTTCTTATGAAAGGAGTTCTTCACAAAATTACCCATGGTACATCCCTTGCACTGATCTGACTGCGCAAGAGTACCGTTGGGAAGTCTAGTAGAAATATGCTACAAAATATTCAAGGCACCATGGTGAAGATGGCCCAATATCCTGTGCCATAATTCACCCCCATCTCGGCTCCCCACTTCTTCTACTTTTCCCATCATTGCAGAACATCCATCTACCTCTAGATTTTAGAGATTCTTAACTTGAATCCCTATCCTCTTAGTTTGACCCATTGTTTTATCTCACAGCAAAGATTTTCCCTCACTAAAAAACAACGCCATAACCTCTGTCCTCCAACATTGTGACTGAGACCAAGATCTTCTTCAGACCTGGAACATGCATAACATCTTTCAACAAAAGTGGTTTACCTGAATCCATCTCAAAGGTAATGGTTCCAATTCCGGTCACATTGTATCTACCATCTTCGCCCATCTTTATATGCATTTGGAGATCCTTCTCCTCCAAGTCATTAAACAACTCCTTGTCTCTCGTCATATGGAAGGAAGCACCACTATCAAGATACCACACCAATCCCATTGCGCTTGAAACCAAGAATGTGATCAAAGAGAAATCAATTTCAAATTGCAAGGCTAAGGCCCCACCAGCTGCAGCTCCAGGAGCCTTCTTTTTATTCTTTTTCTGTGGGCAGTTAGTGGTGAGATACCCATGTTCGTGACAGTGAAAACACTTCACCTTGGACAAATCCAGCTTCTTGCCTTTAGCCTCAGATTTTGGATGGGATTTATTCCTCTTCCCTTTCCTTGATTTTTCATCCAAATCGCAATTATCTTCATCATCATTCTTTGATGAAGAGCCATCCCTGGTATTCTGCCTTATCTCCTCCTGCACAATATTTGACCATAGTTGTTCCCAATTCTGCAGTTTCTCCCGTCGATTGACAGAGTCTTTGTAGTTGTGCCAAATATTTGGAAGACCGAGGAGAGCCAAGCTCACCAAGTCATCATCCATAACTATAATTTCCACACTTCCCAACTCATCCCTGCATTGGACAAGCTTTGTGAGATATTTTGGAATATTGTCACCCTTCTCCATTTTGATTTTTCTGAGCTTATCCTTCAACGCCAACTTCCTATGGTTGCTGCTGCTTTAGAAAATAACTGTCAAATCCTTCCACATTGAAAATTGAGTGGCCTTACCATAGAGTTTTGACACAATATGTTCTTTCACACCTTCCAATAGAATTATTCTTTTCTTCGCTACCTTCTTTTTCCATGCATCAAGTAATGTAGCATCAGTAGAAGTAGGGTTAGGAACATCGCTATTACTGAACTCCTTCGGAACATTATCTTCAAGCACATCCTCCATCCTGTCCTTCTAGGCTATGTAGTTCGAGATACCCTCAATGGTATAATCCAACCGCAACCCATTGAAAGCCATTTCAATTAATACTCAACTGTCGCACCAAGAAATCTCTACAGCAAATTCGAATTGTCCACCAACACAAAACTCAACACTGCTTCAATATCATAATCTCCAGTCATTAACAATGCTCTGATACCATGTAGAAATTTATTAATACTGATATTATTACCATATTCTCCTGATCTAATAAATTAATCTTATGTTAAATAAAGAATCCTTCCACTTAATTCTTTGCAGAAATTAAATCGCCAATTGCAAACACATGAATAAAATCAATCGCACATAAACAAGATGTTTTACTAGGAAATCTTAAAGCTAAAAATCCCAACTATCATATATTATGTATATCAATGGAATCATGTAATAAACTCATACAAATCTTACTACATAAATCTCTTAGTACAATATGCAATCGTCACACACTGTCATGGAGAAATTTGCATATCTATGAACTGATTTCTTTCCTCCTAACAACCTACCTCCATTGCACAATCCTTGCTGAAGAAGACCCCTGAATGAATTCGATTTTGTATTGCTTGCACTGTGCAATCCTCATTGGAAACTCCAATTTCTATGTATATTAATTGAATGCATCACTATAGTCACAACATATAGACCATCTCACCCTTTCACCTATCTCTCCACTGGGTCTCCACAGGAACTCACATGCAAGTTGTTAACTATTGTATTTGTTTAGTTGCAAGTGAGTTATTAGTTATGAATTAATTAAATAATTAATTCACTGAACTCTCACTAGTGTATCTTGAGTTATAGCTAGATACAACTAGCACAATTGAGTTTAACTCACTTAACTGAGTTAAACTAAATAACAACTCCCATAGCTACTCTTCCAATTCTGTCACAACTCTGCCACTTCAGGTCTAACTAAGACCCCCATGCATGAGTCACTAACCACCCTAGGAATTGCATAATTCCTTCAGCCCACTGATGTGCCACATATGTTCACTAAAATAAAGTGCTCCAAGAGAATAAGTTAATATTTAGAGTCTGATTATTATTATGGGCTAATAATAATCGACATGCAATATATTTTTAGATATGCAATCTAAAAATAGAATTTTCCCATAAGTCTAAACATAGAATCTCATATATTTTTCCAACTTTATCAACCATCTACAAATAGCCTCCTGAAACTTATAGAATATGATCACCATGTCTAAAAATATACATACATCTAAAAATAGCCTGCGGGCCCCATTTAGTGAAGGTGCTTACTTTTCACTAAGCTCATCATCTTGTTGAATCTCAACAAGAATTTCCATCATGGGGTAGGGTGCAAGGGACCTTATCTAAATATGGGAAAACTAGTTTTTTTGTTCTAGCTCCCTCATCAGTATTAAAAATGTGTGTTTAGGATCGTCTCAAGTGAACCAACTGTGAAGGGGTTTATGTGTCTTTGATGATCAAATTTTGAGTTAATTATATTTTAAAAACTCATGTATAAAAAATGAAATGTAGAGAAATAACACATAGCATACACATAATACAATGGCTCATAATGGAGTTCACCCCTCTTAGGCTAAATCTCCATGGACCTGCTTCAACTAGCTAGGCCCTCTTGGGATTAAGAGTCAAACGTCTAATTTCATGAACCTGCAGTGCTCCAATGGATTTTAAAATTTCTCCATTGGCTTTGAAAATTTCTCCATTGGCTTCAGAATACCTAAAAACCTCAAAAATTACTATTCAATCTTTGAAATTGGTTTCAGGATGATCTAGGATTGACCTCCCATCCTCGTGGCCCTCGGCTTGTTTAATCTCCAAAGTGAAAAAAATACTTTCATAAGTGATCCAACGCCTCTGAAACATATACCATTGTGTTCAAAGAATCAAATACATCTACGAATGACTCTTCTTGAGCCTAAATTGGTCTTCAGCTGCTCTGGGCATGGTCTTCCCTCCTAGTGGCCCTTAGCTTCTCTTTTCTTCAAAGTCACAGAATCACCTTTAGAATTTCTCCTCTACCTATGCAACATGTACCAATGGATTTAGAGCATGCCAATCTGCTAACAATGACTCTTCTTGATCCAAATTTGTTTAAACATTGCTCAATATACGACCTATTCATTTTTTTCCTAGATTCCTCCTACAAATCTAGAGAAGATTCCAAATAGCTCTGCCAAACTTGGAAACCCCGCTAAATTTGGTGGTGCTACCAAAAAATGTGCCAGATTAAGCGTTGAGTTTAACTGTAGCTTAAATTAATTAACTGCGGATTAGGTGGATAAGTGGCATGCTTAGCACAATTAATTTGGGTGCTAGGAGTGGGACACATGGTGTGGTCTCATGGGAGGAAGGCTCGCCCCTCCATTCCCGTCGTTAGATATGCATAATATTTAATTCAAGGTCCATACATGGCTTATTAAGAACCTAGGTGGTAGTCTGTTGGCTAGGGCAGAGTGTTAGAAAATTAAATATTACAGAGCAATGCAACACATAAAATATGCGGAAAATACAAGCACACAAAACACATAAAACCATAGAGACATAGATATACGTGGTTCACCTAGTTTGGGATACGTCCACCCCAAAAAACTAGTCCTTCTTTTCTATTATCCAGAAAAATGAAGAGACAAAACCTATAGCAGATCCTTTGTAATATCCTATGTTCTCTCTCACAGTCTCCCTATCTATTTCACGCTCAGATAATATACATATAATACACAGCCGCAATACAATACCCTCATACAAAGAGAGGGGTTGCCTTATAGGGAAAAAAACCCTAAACTAAACATAAATTCTATCGTCAGATCATCCGCCTAATGAATGGCCCAGATTGACTAGAAATTGCTATACTTTTACAAGGAAATTTTACATCTATTTATAGCTTCAGGGGCACTACCCTCGAAACCCCTGCCTGGGGACCGCTGGCCCTTAGACCCACCAGATGGGGGGTCAGCACCCCCGAACCTCGTGGGTGGGACAAGTCCCCCCCACACCCCCCCTCTGCAAGGGTGTACAGTTTTCCTGGGGTATACATCCAGCTAAAACAAGGATCTTTGAATCAGGATGAAAATCAGGCTCCACACACAACAATCTCCCACTTGGAGACTGATTGTAGCAACTCCACCGCTACTTCATTTGCTTGAAAATGAATCCTCTTTAGACTTGGTTGTTTCTCATATTCATCAGCATCCTTGAAGACCAATTTAAACTGAGCACATTCTTAGTTTATCCCTAGTTACAACTTTTTTTAGCATATCTGTAGGATTCTGGCTAGTGTGTATCTTTTTCAGCTTCAACTCTCCATCTTCCAATATTGACCATACGAAATGGTACTTGAGATGTATGTGTTTAGTCTTGGAATGAAATTCTGAGTTATTTGCAAGATGAATGGAACTTTGGCTATCATTGTATAGCGTGCCAATATCATGCTTCTTACCCAATTCATCCATAAACCTTTGTAACCAAATCATTTATTTATGAGCCTATGTAGTAGCAACATACTCTGCTTCTGTTGTTGAAAGTGCAACAACACTCTGGATTTTTGAAACCCAACTGACAGTTGTTCCACCTACAGTAAATACATATCCTGTAGTGCTCCTCCTGTTATCTCTGTTACCTGCCATATCTGCATCAACATATCCTTGTAGAGCAATGCTTGAACCACCAAAACATAATGCTTGATTTTTGGTACCTCTAAAATATCTAAGAATCCATTTTACTTCCATCCAATGTTCTTTTCCTGGATTATTCATGTACCTGCTTACAACTCCCACTACATGTGCAATATCAGGCCTTGTGCAGACCATTTCATACATTATGCTTCCAACTGCTGATGCATATGGAACTTTAGACATATAATTTATGTCTTGTTGGGTCTTTGGGCACATCTCCTTACTAATTTTGAAATGACTAGCAAAAGGTGTGTTAACTGGTTTTTCATTGTGCATATTAAATCTTTTCAAAACCTTTTGTATGTACTCATTTTGAGACAATGTTAATTTGCGATTTTTCTTGTCTCTAGTTATTCTCATACCAAGGATTTATTTTACAGCTCCCAAATCCTTCATTGCGAATGAATTTGCCAATTTTTGTTTGGGCACATTTATTTCCTGCATGTTAGACCCTGCAAGAAGCATATCATCTACATACAATAACAATATAATATAGCTTCCATCATTTTTTTTTTTCAGATAAACACAATGATCAGAGTGACATCTAGTATAACCTTGTTCAGACATAAACTTGTCAAATTTTCGATACCACTGCCTTGGAGGTTTTTTTAAGCCATACAAGCTCTTCTTTAACCTGCACACCAATTTTTATTTCCCTTTGACTTCATATCCTTC
Organism: Pinus albicaulis; assembly: GCA_034641835.2. Taxonomy (NCBI): domain Eukaryota; kingdom Viridiplantae; phylum Streptophyta; class Pinopsida; order Pinales; family Pinaceae; genus Pinus; species Pinus albicaulis. The sequence goes on along the minus strand of CM076578.1, from coordinate 399,694,705 downwards.
TGGTTGCTGCATTTACATCTCTTCCTCCAAATCTCCATGGAGAAATGTTTTATTTACATCTAACTGTTCAAGATGTAAATCTTTCACTGCTACAAGACTTAAGATATTTTTACCTGTCCATGCTTCCTCTGGAATACCACCATCCAAGGAACTTGAGGGACCTCTGTTTATTAGATAAACAATAGTATCTACAACATTTTCCCAAAATTGTAAAGGCAATCCTGCATGCAATCTCATGCACCTTGCATGCTCCATGATTGTTCTGTTCATCCTTTCTGACACACCATTTTCTTGTGGTGTTCTTGGAACTGTCTTCTCTCTACAAATTCCATGCTTTGAACAGTGCCTATCAAACTCTTTACTGCAATATTCACCTCCATTTTCTGATCTGAGACACTTCAAATTCTTTCCTGTCTCAATCTCAACCAAAAATTTCCATTTCTTGAAAGTATCAAATACATCAGATTTATTTTGAATACAATAAATCCAAGTTTTTCTAGATGCATCATCAATAAATGTAACATAATAGCGAGAGCCACCGAGAGATGATACTTGAGCAGGTCCCCATACATATGCATGCACAAGCTCCAATTTTTCTCTCTTCTTTTCTTTCCCAAATCTGAGAAATCTGACTCTCTTTTGTTTTCCATAAATGCAATTTTCACAGATATCCAAATAAACATACTTCAAACATGGCAACAAATTTCTTGAGTGAAGAAACTTCATCCCCTTCTCACTCATGTGTTCGAGCCTATGATGCCATAATGTTGCATCTTCTCCTTTGGAATTTAAAGCATTAACAGAGTTAGAAATACCATTGCATAAATACAATGTACCAACCTTTTCACATTTTGCTATTACCAAGGCTCCTTTGGTGACCTTCCAAGATTTATCTATGAAAGTTGTCACACAACCTTCACCGCCTAACTACCCTGTTCAAATCAGATTTTTCTTTAGATCTGGAACATGCCTTACCTCCTTTAATATCAATTGGTTTCCATTCTGCTGTTTTACAAGAACCTTACCCATTCCAACAATTTTACAGGGTTTATCATCACCCAAACGAACTTGTCCAAAATTTCCTTGAACATAGTCATGAAAATATTTCTTATCAGGTGTGGCATGGAATGAAGCCCCTGAATCTACAACCCAAGAATCAGTAACATTTCCGAAAGAAAGAATCAAAGTTTCTTGTAACACATCACCTGTCACATTTGCTTCATGATTGTTTTCTTGCTGTGTGTCTCCTTCTTTTCCCTTCCAAGATCTATAGTCTTTCTTTAGGTGTCCTTTTTTTCCGCATTTCCATCACACTATCCACGATCTGGGCTTGGATCTACCTTTCCTTGATTTACTGTGATATCCTAAGCTCTTTCCTCTTTCCATTCTTCTTCCGCTAGACTTTGCACTCAAAGCGTTACCCGGTGTCTCATCGGAGCTTTTCTGTCGTATTTCCTCGCTAAGGATAGCATCGAAAACATCATCAAACTTTAAATTATTAGATCTAGAGACAGATTTACTAATGGCCATTACTAAACCATTCTAAATCTCCGGCAATGAGCATAAGAATAACAAAGCTCTAACTTCATCATTAAAGTTTACCCTTATAGAACTTAACTGACTGGTAATTGTATCAAAATCATTTAAATGGTTTACAATAGATCCACCTTCCGACATCTTCATATTAAATAGTCATTTCATAAGAAATACCTTGTTTCAGGACGAGGGTTTTTCATATAGTTTCACCAATGTCTGCATCAAACCCTCTGTTTTTGCTTCCTTTGAAATATTGAAGGTGATTGATGCCGCAAGGCACAACCGTACTGTTCCGAATGCCTTTCTATCGAGAATGTTCCATTCCACGTTTGTCATGGCCGCTAGCTTCTTTGTTTTTCCACTCAATGATAGGTACAGATCTTTCTGATACAGATAATCTTCCATTTGCATCTTCCACAGCGGGAATTTTTGGTCGTTAAATTTCTCGACCCTAAACTTACCATCTTCCACCATTGCTCCCACTCGAACCAGGAACCCTTCTTTCCTGCGATTTTATCAGCCAAATATACCTTCGTCTTTGATACTAGTTGTTAGAAAATTAAATATTACAGAGCAATGCAACACATGAAATATGCGGAAAATACAAGCACACAAAACACATAAAACCAGAGAGACACAGATATATGTGGTTCACCCAGTTTGTGCTACGTCCACCCCGAACAACCAGTCCTTCCTTTCTATTATCTAGCAAAATGAAGAAACAAACCTACAACAGATCTTCTATAATATCCTTTGTTCTCTCTCACAGTCTCCCTATCTATTTCCCACTCAGATAATACAGATATAATACATAGCCGCAGTACAATACCCTCATACAAATAAAGGGGTTTCCTTCTAAGGCAAAAAACCCTAAACTAAACATAACTTCTACCATAAAATCATCCACCTAATGAATAGCCCAAATTGAGTAGAAATTACTATACTTTTACAGGGCAATTTTACATATGTTTTTAGCTTCAGGGGCGTTGCCCCCGAAACCCCCGCCGGGGGACCGCTGGCCCCCGGGCCCCCCAGCCAGGGGGACAGCTGCCCCCGAACCACGCAGGTGGGACAAGTCCCCCCCACACCCCCCCGCTGCAAGGGTGTACAGTTTTCCTGGGGTATACATCCAGCTAAAACAAGGATCCCTGAATCAGGATGAAAATCAGGCTCCACACCCAACACGAAGAGTGGTATGGGGGATTTCATGGGGTCGAGCCCCAACCTCGCCCCTCTATACATTTTTTTCCATCCATTGATAATTATGCACCTCAAAAATTTAATACATTTTAAATTTGAATTATATCAATGTATTCGGCGACACATACAATTGCTCGAACTATGGTTAATTATATGCAAAATTTATAATATAATAATTTTGGACTTAAATATTACTATCAATATATATATAAAATATAACATAATATATGATTATTAAACCATATAAAATATTATATATATATATATATATATGTATGTATGTATGTATGTATGTATGTATGTATGTTAATCCAACATTAATAATAATAAAATAATTCCAACACATAATAATTCATCATGAACCCAAATTCAACCTTGCAGGACAGTAGGCAATTTCACCTTCTCAAACCAAACGGGTGAATCCTATAATGACAGTTGTCACAGTCCCACTTGGTAAAAACTAAAGAATATTCCCTACATGTTGACTAGGCTTCCATGTCATCAACCTGTCACTGTTATGCAATTTTCTTTTTTTAAATTTGTCTATTCTAAACAACAGTTAGCAGGCTATAACATCTTTATTTGAACTCAGTTTTTGATGAAACAAGTTTCATTGGATTCCTGGCAATAGGCTAGTCGTTTTCATTCTAGTTTGGTGCAATTTTGAGCACTTTGAATTTTAGGTTAAAAAATTTCCCTAATCCAGATTCCAATAACTCCTTCCCATTGACATGCTTTTGGACCCACAAAAGTTGGTTATCTCGTGAGAGTTGAATACTCTTTTGTTTCTCAAGTTCTATCATCTTGATTCTACTTCGAAAACTCACAATGACAACCACTTGGGTTCACTGACATGCCTTGCCTTGCAAATGGCTTGGCTCTTCAACCAATGTTCTCCTTTTGCTGCTGACGCAATCCAACACTTTTTGGCTACTTTTTGACTGATATAACATTTTGTTGTACCAAATTGATTCCTCAGTGCTTGGAAAACTTATTAATTTCCTTCCTATTGAGAATCATGTTGCTCCTTTGCACAGACATGCATTTGATGCAAGCTTCTCCTTGGAAACCACTTTTCCAAATTAATCCCATCAGAGTGAACTACAACAATGAGTTTCAACATCAGTAATAAAAAGAAAATAAATGATCATTATTTTACATCCACGGTTCCAAATTCCACGTCTGAAAGAATTCATTTGCCAATTCCTTCTCTTCTTGGCGTCAACACATAAAATGGTCTACAATGGCCAGAAATTTTTTTTTTACCTCTTGTCACAAAAAAAACCATCAATCTGAAAAACACATCATGCAAGAAACATAACGTGACGATATATCCTCTTTCTCCTTCAAAGAAAAAAATTTCACATCATGTGAACATTGCCTTGTACTCTTACATCTTGGTGTCAAAACTCATCGAACAAACACAAGTCGACAAAAAATGCCTCTTTAAGGGACTGAGTCTCAAGTCAAGCATATGCATGTGTAATAATTTGACGATTCTTTTTCCCAAAAAAATTGAATTTCACATTTCATGAAACACTTTGTCAAAATATCCTTTTCATATCTGGAGATAAAATCAACTGTTCCAAGTCGATATGAAATGCATGTAACACACAATCGACCAACACAAGTCAATGTCATGCATTTTCAAATCATCAACACTCTCAATTTCACAACATACATGTTAAACAAATAAATCGACCAACACAAGTCAATTACTCATGCATGTTCAAGCACAATGAAACCATCAAAATTCCACTATTCATACACACAAACTCTTCTTCAATTGTCTCACAATTACAATCATCAGTACAAGAAATCCATTCATCTGTACATGTACTTAAAGATCTAAAATGAACAAAATTTTCTGCAATAAAGTGAGTCAACGTACTCCACTTACGAACACCTTCTTGGCGTAAACATGTAACATGCATTGTAGAGACAAGAGAACAACCCATTTCAGTGGTGCTTCTTTTAGTTTCCCTTCATCATGTGAATCATCCTTACCCCCATCAATTACGAAATATTATTTTCCATTATTTCCATTCTCTTTCTCCACCTTCTTCAAATTTCATGGATGACTTGTTGGATACGAAGTCCAACTCTTTCCTACAATATGACCTTGCTTATGCTAATGAGTGAAAAACAATTGCATCTTCTTTTCAACATGGTTTTCTTTGTCAAATGGACCTTTAGCTTCCTGTCTCCTTTTCTTTGAAAGTTTCTTGTGCATGGCTATCTTCTTCCAACCTCTTCAAACATTATGGTTATCCAAACAACAAAAAGAACATGCAAGCTTTCTCCAAACCTTATGTGAATATTTACCATGTTTCTCATAATCAAAAGCAACTTGATTAAAAGCAGATTTATACCTTGAACTTTCACCTTTTTTGCCTTCTTAAGGAGGTGAATTTAATGAGGTAGTGGTTCTCATTGGAATACCAACAATGAAATCAATGACTTTAGACCTTTCAATATGCTCTTGTTCACCATTCTCATTAGCTGAATGCTTATGAGCACCTTCTTGCAAAGTGGGTGTAAAACTTTTGCATTCCTCATGAACACAATATTCACAAGCTTGAGGTAATGAACATGAAATGAAAGTCCTTTTTGGAACACCTTATTGTGCCTCCTTGGCTTTAGATATTTCTCCATCATGTTTTCCATAACTAAGACCCAAATACATAGGCCTTTTCTCAACAACAATTGGCTCAACTATGAATTTTTCATGTTTTCCCAATCCTTTACCTTCATAGCCCATAGTCATCAATAATTTCGACCCTATTCGTCTAGTGTGTCTCTAAAAAGCACCTACACATTCATTTTGAGAGGAAATTGAAGATAAACTTGAATTTCATACCTATTTTTCATGCACATACATGGCTAAAGTTTCCTTGGAATCATGGAGTGGAGTCTCCATCTCATGCATCATTTCTAGGTTCTCATTTGTAATATGGAGTTGAGTCTCCATCTCATTAATCTTTTCAAGAATCTCTTGCTTCTCCTCCTTCATGGAAATCAACTTCTCTTGAAGTATAATGCTCTCCCTCCTATCTTCATACATCTCTTGCACCATATCAGTCATGATGTAGAGCTTATGTAACATCTCATTATCAAAGAGTTTTTCCAAGGAAGATGGATTAGAAATATTGCTTAATGAAGCTTCCATCACACCTGCAATGCATACAAGGCTTCTTTTTTGTGATTTGAGAACTGATCTCTCAATCTTGACCTTCTCCTTCACATATAAACTTGCATATCATTAAATTCTCCTTGCACAAATTCAAAAACCAATAGCTAATTATTATATCTAACCTTGGCTAAAATTAACTAAGATTTTCTCTGATACCAACTCAATCTGAATATGGGAAAATATTTTTACAGTGCTAGCTCCCTCATTCATATTATAAATGTTTGTTTAGGATCGTCTCAAGTTAACCAATTGTGAAGGGGTTTATGTGTCTTTGATGATCAAACTATGATTTAATTAGATTTTAAAAACTCATGTACAAAAAATGAAATGAAGAGAAATAAAACACATCATACACATAATAAAATGGCTGATAATGGAGTTCACACCTCCTGGGCTACATCTCCATGGACCTACTTCAACTATCTAGGCCCTCTTAAGATTAAGAGTCAAATGTCTGATTACATTCACCTTCAATTCTCCAATGGCTTTGAAACCTGCCCCATTGGCTTCAGAAGACCCAAAAACCTCAAAAATGACTATTCAATCTCTGAAACTGGTTTCCAACTAATCTAGGCTTGACCTTCCATCATGGTGACCCTAGGCTTGTTTAATCTCCAAAGTGAAAAAAACACTTTCGAAAGTGCTCCAACACCTCTGCAAATTGTACCATTGTGTTCAAAGCTTCAATTACATCTAAGAATGACTCTTCTTTAGCCTAAATTGGTCTTCAGTTGCTCTCGGCCTGGCCTTCCCTCCTAGTGGCCCTCAACTTCTCTTTTCCTCAAATACACAAAAGCACCTTTAGAATTTATCCTTTGACCCTGTAACCTATACGAATGTATTTAGAGCATGCCTGTCTACTAAGAATGACTCTTCCTGAGCCAAAATTGGTTGAAAATTTCTCAATATATGGCCTATTCAATTTTCCCCTAGATTCCTCCACCAAATCTAGAGAACACTCTGGATAGCTCCACTAAACTTGGAAATCCCATCGAATTTGGTGGTTCTGCCAAAAAATCCGCTAGATTAAGCATTGATTTTAAATTTAGTTTAAATTAATTAACTGCAAATTAGGTGGATAAGTGGCATGCTAAGCACAATTAGTTTGGGCGCTAGGAGTGGGGCACATGGTGTGGTCTCATGGGAAGAGGGTTGGCGTGTGGGCTGGCCCTCTCCATTTTCATCGTCAGATAAACATAAGATTTAATTAAAGGTCAGGTACATGATTTATTAAGAACCAAGGTGGTAGCCCGTTGGCAAGGGCGGAGAGTGGTATGGGGGAGGTCATGGGGTCAAGCCCCGACCTTGCCCCTCTATACATGTTTTTCCATCCGTTGATAATTATGTGCCTCCAAACTTTAATACATTTGAACTTTGGATTATATCAATGTATTCAGAAAATCCATACAATTGCTCAAACTATGGTCAATTATATGTGAAATTTATAATATAATAAGTTTGAATTTATATATATATATATATATATTAGACCATATAAAATATTACAAATAAATTAATATATAATATAGATATGTTAATCCAACCTTAATAATAATAAAATAATTCCAACACATAATAATTTATTGTGAACCCAAATTCAACCTTGGAAGACATTGGGCAATTTCACCTTCCCAAACCAAACTGTTGAATCCTATTGTGACACTTGTAACAGTCCCATTGGGAAAAAATGAATAATATTCCCTGCATGTTGATTTGCTTGCAATGTCATCAACCTATCACTGTTCTGCACTTTTAAAAAAAAAAATTCATGTTCTAAACGGTAATCAGCAGGCTATAACTTCTTCATTTGAACTCGGTTTTCGACGAGAGGAGCTGCATTGGATTCCTAGCGACAGGACGGTCATTGTTATTTTAGTTTGGTGAAATTCTAAGCACTTTGAATTTTTGGTAAATGTTTTCCCCTAATCCAAATTTCAATCAAGACTTGGCGGAGGAGCCACGAAGAGATGATCCTGATTATGCATATGGTAGGTGATATGATCCACTTTGGTCTCTAGAGCTTGGAGGTGGTGTTGAGAGTGCCTTAGTAGATGGCACAAAATCTCCAGAGCTTCAAGGGTATCCGTTTGCAGGTTTTGAACAACATTGATGTAGGCCACTAATTCATTATGATCACCATACCTTTGTTCACATAGGGTGTTCAGGTTTAGCTGGATCTACTGGAGCTGTGCGAAAATGGCTTCAAGGGTGGTCATAACCTCAACTTGGCCTGGTGATTAAGTCGGAAAAAATGTCATGGTCGTTGCCGATTGCTGGCTCTCAGTAGATTGCGAGTGGGATCTTGAGTACCCGGGTACTTGCCTGTTGTTGATAACGTGTTCAAGACCACCATGCCATGCCCGACCACGTTTTCTCGGCATGAAGTCACCCACAACTCCCTCTCTCTCTGTTGGGATGCAACGCCAAGTTGCTCCAGGTCATGTAGCCCCTAAAACCCACACTCCATACATACACCCATGACTGACGTTGTCACTTACCGCATCCCAAGCACCATAGACAATAAACACACAACCACCACTAGTATCCATACTCCCTTCCGAGGAGGTGTCGAAGCACCACTACCCACAAATGCAAATCACAGGAGAGCCTGAGTGCTTTGTAAGACCAAGGAAAAACCACCCTAGGGCTTTTCCAATGAAGAATTTCTTCTGCATAGTCTGCAAACCATGTTTGGGCACTCGGGTTGAACACTGGGACAGCCGATTGAGAGACGCTCCCTCCACACTAAATTCACATCCACCACCTTCATACGCCTCCTGGTGCAGCATGCTCGTGCCATTGCCAGGATGCCTCTCGACTGCCAAACTCTCGCCACTGCTACTTGACAGAACTGTCACCCTCCTCGTCTCAATCCAGCAGAGCTCAAGCCAAGGCTTGAGAGCCAATGCTTACTCATTTTTGCAGTCGAGAGCCCCAACCTTCACCATCGCTCGCAGATATCAAATGACTTGTGACATGTCCATCCCGCCCTTAACTACCTACATACCTGCTGTAAGATCGCCTGCCCCAAGGCCCATTACCGTTAGCGTGTGGGAGGGTGATGAGTCAGTGGGCACGTGTCTGAGGGCTAGGTGAGCCTTAACTGCCCACATCCCACTTGTCCCAATGATTGGACACCTCGAGTGGGGATATTAATTAATTACTATTATTATCATTATTATTATTTAATATTAATGTTATTATTAATAAATATTATTATTTTCTGAGAATTTTTTCGGTGATAATCACATCATAATTTATTTTTCTAGGCCTTTCTAAACATCTAGTGTAGTTCATCATTAGGACAAGATGAAGGATCCATTCATAGCTTCAGATTAAATAGCTAGAGTTTGATGAAGAGATAGTGCTAGAATGTAACGGTTACTTTTGACTTCAAAATATTAATTAATAAGTGATATTTTAATAAATTAAATCATAAAAAAAAAAAAAAAAATCAATTGCAACAACTAGAATGTAATGGTTAATTTTTACTAAAAATATTTATTAAGAAGCGATATTTTGATAAATTAAACCATAAAATTAAATTAAATATATAAATACAAAAAATAGAATAAATTAAATTAAATGGTTGGAAACGACAAATGAGTTTTGATGTGATTATTACTGAAAAATTTCTCAAAAATCAAGACATGAACTAGAAAAACCTAAAATCAAATATTATTAATATTACTACTTTTAATGACTTTTCTCGCTTTTAAACAGGGAAAATTTTAAGGCTGTATTTTTTTCTTAAAGTTTAGAAACCTTGGCGAATCCTACTAGTCCCTAATATGCAAACTATAATATCTTTGGCAATATTTTTGTAAAAATATTCAAATTCATAGTGATTTTATATAGTTTTAATAAAATATTGGCAATTTTTTAGATAAAATAATTTGATAGTATAAAATTTGGGCGAATTCGTTTTACAAAAAAATTGAAATTAACAAATCGGTTTTTGGGAAAACCCATGGAAAATTAACCAATCCACGAGTATTAGCCCCTAAATTTTTCCTTGCTTTTGAAAGTACCAGGATAATGAAGAAAGATTCTCTTTTATATAAGTTTCAAGATAATGAAGAATTTTTTTCTTTTATGTGATCTCTCCGAAGGTTATTCCCTGTAATCTTATAATTTGTCCTCATTCTATTTCATATTTTTTCAAATGCATTTTATTTTAAGAATTAATATTGACCAAATTCTAGCAATGTGATTAATTTGAAAGTCATTTTCATTATCAATATGGATCAGAAAAGTTTAAGATGTAACAATTTTTTTTTAATATGTTTTTTAATTTCTATTAGATTATTTTCTATTTTTTTTCCAATTATAATATCATGAACTCCAGCCTCTAGCATTTTGGTGTTTGGAATCAATTTTCAAGTAGTCACACCTGTATATTCTTAAATAAAAAATATATTTTTAATTAGAAATGTGGAAGCGATAAATAAAAATATTTATTTAACTTTTAGTTTTATTTATTCTTTAATAGATATATATATATATATATATATTCAAGTAAGACACTCCTTGATGAGAAGTCACCAGTTCAATTCCCTACCCCAATCGGGGTGATATACTAGACATGATGAATATGTAGTCCTGTAAAAAAAAATATTCAGGAGAAAATTTGAAGACATAATCAAGAACTTATTCGACACCGAGCTCCTCAAACTTTGTAGTTCCCATGACCTAGTCATTTGTAATGGTATTAAAAAGTTGCCTCTCTCTGGTCTGATGATATGTTTCCTTGGGATAGGTAGTAGCGTCGTTTATTATGTGATTTCTGACACCCATGTCCTCAAATGTATTACAAAATTTGAGCTACTTAACGGGTATGAGCTTGACTCTGACCACAAGCCTTTTTCTTTATCCCTTATGCATAAAACCCACATGCAAGAGATTAGTGAAAGAAAAAGACATATTTGCTTTGATAGAAGTAATGTAAACCTTTTCTTAAGGTATTTAGAAAGGGATTTAGGCTCCCTGACTTATAATAACAACATTGATAAAATCTATCACCATTTTACTACTACTCTTTCCACTACCATTAGAAACTTCTCTAATAAGACATCATACAAGGAGAACAATAGAATTTCCAATCCTTGGTATCACAAAGACTGTAAAAATGCCAGGAAAGCGATCAAATACACCTCTAATGAAATATTTAAGATCCATAATATAACTATATACAAAGCTCTCATCAAGAGGAAGAAGAGGCCATATATTAATAAGAGACAAGAGCATCTTCTCCAACTCTCTAAAGTTGGACCTAGAAAATCTTGGCGGAATGTGCTTGTTCGTAAAACTAAAGATAATCATTCTACCCCCTTAGAAAATTGGGAGAACTATCTTAAGAATTTAAATGACTCTTCGAACACCATGGGAACCATCTTAAACACTCCTATTAAGGAGGATATATTTTCTCTGGATGATGTTAGAGTCTGGGATTAATAAGGTCGCTAATGTGAAAGCTAAATAAATTGAAGGATACCACACTAAGATCTTTAAATTGGGAATATCTATCCTCATTCCTCATCCCCAGAAGCTTCTCAATTTGGTTGTAAAGCATGGCTTCCCTAAGCTTTGGACACAATATTTTTGTCTCTATCTTTAAAAATGTGGACAAATTTAGCATTCCCTCTAACTACAATACCATTATGAATAGCCACATCTTAGCCAAGCTTTATGGGCTCATTTTAGAAAATAAGCTTAGCCTTTGGATTGAGAACCAGGGTAAAAGGGCTAAAGGGAAAGCTGGTTTTAGGAGAGACAATTACTATTGAACACCTTGTCACTCTTAGGATCATTGCTGAGGAATGTCGCAATAGTAAATCTGATCTCTTCTATTGTTTTGTGGACTTTAGAAAATATTTTGACACTGTCCCTTGAGATAAGATCTAGGACATACCTGAAGAGATCATGGTTCCTCTCGATATGATGATTGTTGTGATCCGCCTCTACGAGACTATCATTTTCAATATTAATACCAACGAAGGGTGTTCTAAAGTAAATGCAATATCAGGGTTAAGAAAGGGTGTCCCCTATCCCCAACCCTTTTTGGTATTTACATCGATAAGCTAGAGGAGTATCTGTAAAATGGGGCTGTAAGGGCACTGAGCTCATTGGCATAATCATTACTCTTCTCCTTTACCCTGATGATATTGTTCTTCTTGCAAAAATCCATGATGAGCTAGACAAGCAACTTAAGACTCTTCATGTCTACTCCTCCAAGATGTGTATGACAGTTAGTACCGACAAGACTAAAGTCATGATTAATAAATCCAAAAATATCACCCACGGTAGCCTCATCTATGATAGCCATTATCTAGAGTATGTTTTTTCTTATAAATATTTGGGTATTGACTTTCCTCATGAGCTCAAATGGAATTATAACATTGAGGAAATAATTATTGGAGGTTGCAAATCTTATTATGAGCTTGAAAACAATTGTAAGCCAGTCAATATTTACATCTAGAGTAAAAAAATGTTCCTCTTTGAGACTTTTGTTACCCCTGTTATCTTATACAAATGTGAAGTTTTGAGTTGCAATATATCTAGAGAGTCGTGGAGAAATATTGAGATGATCGAAATGCAATTCATAACCTATAACCTCAAGATCAAGGGAAATACTCCCTATCCTATCCTATTGATTGAAGTTCGCATGCACCCCATTGAAAGTATGGCTATGTTTATATATCTTATGTATAAGAAGAATCTTTAAAACATGGAATCCAAGAGGCTCCCAAAATTTGCTTCTAGCTTTAGTCAAAACCCCCACTTGCACCTTAAGCGTGGGTGGCATAAGGATGCCAAGGCTTGGCTCAACCTTTGGGGGATCAAGGAAGAAATCATCTTGGGGAGCAAGGATAATATCAAAGATACTATTACCTCTAATTTTAAGGACAAGATGTGGGATGATAACGAGCTAGAGGGTAAAAGGAAGTTAAGATAATATAAGGAGGTGATCAACCCCACCCTTGATAATCAAAATTATCTCTCTATGTTGGAAAAAAATAAGAATAAGATGAACATTACTAGGTTAAGAACTAATTCTCATGATATTCGGAGTGAGACCGCGCAGTGGTCTACTCCCAAGACTCCCTCATACGATAGGATCTGTCATATTTGTGATACTATGAAGGCGAAAGTTGAATAACACTTCCTTTTAGACTGCCCGGCTCTTGCCCACATCCTGTCTTAGTTCCCTATCATCGGCCACAACTTCAATATTCTTGACTTATTAAGGAAACCCAACTATAATGATATTGGAGCGATTCTTTCCCTTCTCCTTAATAACAAAAACAAGATTTTGAAAAATGAAAATTAGACTCTTCTTTTCTTGATGTCTGATAGACTACATTGGTCTTAGTGTATGTTAATCATCATCATCATCATAAATTTAATTTGAAAATAAATTATAAATAAATATATTAATTTTATATTATTATAATGTATATTATACAATTTTAATTTTCATATAATTTTAAAAACAATATTAAAATAAATTTTTTAAAGTGTATTTATTGATAATAGATAATTTAAAGTCCAACTATTAGTTCAATTTGTTTGAACTCAAACATGCAGTTCTTTGATATTGTTTCTACTTGTTATTCGACTCCCTTCAATTCCCTTGGTTTCGTTTACCATCCCTGAAATGTGAGAAAGTACTCCAAGGTTTTCCATGCTTTAATTAGAAGTGTAGAAAATAAATTAAAATAATATAATACTAAGATGTTGTAATGTAACTTAATGTCTAAATAAAACAAAATATAAAAATAACATAAAAATTAAACTAGCATAGATCCATCTTTACTTGATCTACCAATCACAGAGAAGGACCAAATTTCATTTCACTCTAAAAGTGGTTTGCATCTCAAGAGATTTGATCCCAATTTGATCCCATCTTGACTTGGAATCTACCAAGCATGGAGAGGGATGAATTTTTTTTTCATTCTAAAAAAGGTTTGCATCTCAAGAGATTTGATTTCTCTAGACGCTTACTGTGCTAAGATATATATATATATATATATATATATATATATATATATATATATATATGAAAATGAGCCTAGAGTATGATCTAGTACTTCTTTTGTTTGATTAGATGTAAGGAAGTAGGTTAATAGCCCAAGACTAAAAAATGCTTTAGAATTACAAAAATATATTAATATATTAGAATTATATATATATATATATATATATATATATATATATATATGAGCCTGGAGTATTGCCTAAAGCTTCTTTTGTTTGACTGGATGAAACCATAGCTTTAATTTGAAAAGAAATAAAAATACATTTTCCATGTACTTATGATCATTTTGGACGAGCAACCTCTATGGCTATGAAACATAACAAATAACTAAATACAAATAAAAATACAAAGGTGAAGATTAAATAATGCAAAAATCACTTATCTTTCCTATCTTTCCTTCTTTCCTTTTTCTAGACCTCCTACCATTCCCCTAAGTTAAGCAACTCTTACCAAATAATTTTTTCTTACGATTATCTTTGGAAGTTGTTCGTTATCTGAATATGGGCTTTTGAGGGCATCAATTGTTCATTATCTAAATATGGGATTTCTAGGGCATGAACTCTCTCTGTGCACACTGTCACCTCCTTATGTGCCATTTTTGCTTATTTTGTAATACTCCATTTTCTTCATAGGGTGAAAATGAGCGAAATTTACCCATGGTATTTATCATATTATTTTCACATGGTATCTTCCGATGGTATTGGCTTTTTTCGAGGGAAAAGAATGAAATAAGGCTTCTAGAGAATCCAACAAGCCTATAAAAGAGGGTAGGAGCTAGGCATTTAGATCAATTTGAGTTCTTTATCCTAATGTATCTTGTTGAGGACTTGGCTATGCTAGTTCTAGTTTCATCCCCATGATGAAAAATCCCGTGGGTGTAATTTGTCTAGTCGATCCATGTGAGGTACATGGTTCAGTGTTTACTTCCTCATTTGATGAGCATTTCTGCAAGCCATTCCAGGGGCCCGATATTATTGTATGGGCATGTACTATTTTCTCAAGTTAATAATATATATAAAGAGCTTCATTTTTTGATCCCATTTGTGTTCTTGTTTCTCGAAGAAAGATTATATATTAGAACACGAATGTGTACTAGATGTATTAAAAATTTTGATATTTGAGATTTTTGATAGTGATATCAAAGTTGTGCATCCTTCGAGTCTCATAGTTTTGTACAAAAAAAACTTGAGTGAGATTTATTCTAACCATAGCTAACATTTTCATCTTTAGTGGTATTTGATATGACCCTAATTATACTCTCATTTCTTTCTTAGTTGGAAAAACAGATCTATAACAAGCATTCTTGTAATATATATATATATATATATATATATATATATATATATATATATATATATATATATATATATATATATATATATATGCGTTGATCAGTTTGTGGGGCTTTTCTTGTATTATATATATATATATATATATATATATATATTCGCGTTGATCAGTTTTTGGGGTTTTTGGGCATTGGTCTTTTTGGTTTCTCACCAAGCCATCATACTAACTTTGTCAGGGCAAGACTATTGGGAATGGATGATAGCCAAGCTCCGTTATAGGCAAGCCGGACACTGCAAATTATTGAAGGGGATTATAGAGCCAGAGATTGGGATCCACATGCACCAAAGGAAGAATGCCAGGTATATTTTGTGTTCCTTGCTGAAGATTCATGGTATTGCTGAGGGATCCACATGCACTGCTAGGTATATTCTCTGTTCCTTGTTGAAGATTCATGGTATTGCTGATCCCAATTGCAACATGGCACGAATCCAAGAACAAAGGGAGTGGATCTCAACCTTATTGGTGGGCCGAGAGGCATAAATATTTCATCAGGAGAGGAAGGACGCTTTAGAAGGCCGCGAGGTCATTATAAGGCACCGAGTTGAGGGAATCACTGATCAAAACCACGACGAGGAGACTGTAGTATTGAGGATTCATGTTGTGAATTGTTGAATTTACTTTCCGCCGTGCTCTGTACAGGAGGCAGCCACCTTCTATTTCTGTTTTGCAGGACACAGTAGCCGCTTGCCAAAACTGTTGAGCAGTCAACCTCCGGACTTGAATTTTAATGAACCAGATTGAAATAAAATCCCGCATCACATTTTTTGCCGTACAGGCTGCTGAAAATCGGACCCGGGGAAACTTATGAAGCGGATTTAATAAAAATCCCGCATCACAATTTCATCCGTACGTGAGCCCAAAAATCGGACGCGGGAAGATTATGCAGCTTGGTTTAATCTTGCTTGGCGTCCGGTTCATATCGGTCAAAGGTTATTTTAATGTTTGGTTTAAAAATTTGGTACGTACAGTGCATATATATGTATATATATGTTCTACATATATATATCATATAACACGTTTCAAAAAAAATGAGGCCGTGGGCCATAGTGACTTTGTTTTCAATTTATGTTTTTTATTTTTAAAACTTCACACCATATGAAGTATGGTATACGATTTTAGTTTTTAGTTTTAAAATAGTTTTATTTTAAATGTTTTTTTTATATATATTGTAAAAGGTGCTGAGTGCATTTTTTTTATGTATTGTAAGTTTTTATTTCTCATACAGCAGAAGTAAAAAGACTTGGAGAGCACAACAGTGCAGAGTTTTTAGTTTGTAAGTTTTATTTTTACACACAGCAGTGTAAAAATTTGATGTGCACAGCAGTGTAACAGATTTTTTGAAGTGCACAGCAGTGCTTTCATTTTTGAAGAGACAGAGTATTTTTCCAGAGTTGTTTTGCACTGTGTTTTGAAGCAGTCAAAGTTTTTTTTTGTATTCCCTCAAGCAGAGGTGATTTTGTAACCAAGTTTTTGAAGTTTAATGAAATAGTTTCTACAGTGAAAACTCTGTCTCCAGTGAGAATTTTTTTTATATTTTCTCTGTGTTGAAGAGGGAGAATTTTATTCTCCATTGTTGTTCTGGAATGTTAAATATTCCAACATGGTATCGGAGCTAGTCCAGGCTCTTTGAAGATCAAAGAAGCTAAAGGAAAGGAGTTCTTTGTTGCAGCAGCTTCTCCAGCAGTGTGAAGACTCAGCCAAAGAATCCAAAAGTATTTCTCTATACAGTTTTTGAGTCACTGTTGCAGAACAGTGAGCTGTTTTACATACACAGTCAAGTTTTTTTTAATCATAGTTAAGAGTGCAGAATGGCTGGAGCCAGCACTGGTATGGGTATGGGAAATGTCCATCTCCCAATGTTTAATGGGAAAAATTATGACTACTGGTCAATAACTATGAGAGAATTATTTGTCTCCCAAGACTTATGGGAATTTGTTGAAGATGGCTTTGAAGAGCCAGCAGATGAAGAAGAGTTTGAAGATTTAACTCAGGCAGAAAGAGAGTTGCTGAAGAGCAATAGGAAGACAGACTCCAAGGCTCTCTTCTTATTGTATCAAGCAGTGCATGAGAGTGTGTTTCCAAGGATAGTAGCAGCCAAAAGATCCAGAGAAGCATGGGAAACTCTCAAGACAGCCTATCAAGGCATGGAAAAAGTGAAGACAGCAAAACTTCAGTTGCTGAGGAGAGACTTTGAGACTCTCTGTATGAAAGAGTCAGATACTATTGACTCATTCTTCACTCATGTGATTGGAATGGTCACACAATTAAGATCTCATGGAGAGACTCTTGAAGAGAAGAGGATTGTGGAAAAACTCTTGAGGAGTCTACCCTCAAGATTCGATGTGATTGTCACCACCATAGAGGAGACTAAGGATCTCACAAAGTTCACAGTGGATGAGCTACATGCATCACTGATGACTCATGAGAAAAGATTGGGTAGAAGTGAAAACTCATCTCTGGAACATGCCTTTAAGACCCAGATGTCTTTCGGAAGAGGAAGAGGGCAAGGCAGAGGAAACAAAAGAGGAAGAAGCAGAAGCCAAAACAGAGGTGGAAGGAACAGTCCAGCAAATGCTCAAGGAAGAGGCAGCAATCCAAATCAGCATCAAGGCCAAGGCAGCAGCCAGCAGAGTGGTCAGCAGAATGCTCAAGGACAGAGGTATGATAAGTCCAATGTCCAATGTCACTATTGTAAAAATATGGTCATTATGCTAATGAATGTAGAAAGAAGCAGCATGATATGGGAAGTAGAACTAGTGCAAATTTCACTAGAGAAAATATCAGCCAAGATAATTTGTTTTTGGCTTGTAATATGGCTGAAGAAAAGAATGAGGATCTATGGTTTCTAGACTCTGGTTGCAGTAACCATATGACAGGGAACTTAGCAATGTTTTCTATGCTAGATGAGAGTGTGAAGTCACAAGTCACACTAGGGACTGATAGTAAAGTGTCTGTTATGGGAAAAGGGAATGTAAATGTTCTGACAAGGAAAGGTGCAAAGAAATCCATAGCAGATGTCTATTATGTTCCAGGAATGAAGTGTAACCTCTTAAGTATTGGACAGCTTGTTCAAAAGGGGTACAATGTATTTTTTGAGGATGATGTTTGTACCATTATGGACAAACCTCCCAGCAAACAATGTATTGCTGAAGTGAAGATGACAAGGAACAGAATGTTCCCTCTTAGAATGAGAGCAGATCTGAAAAATGAAGAAAAGATAGCAGCAGTGGCAAAAGAGGCTATTCAAAGCGAACCAAAAGATGAAAATTGGTTGTGGCACTTGAGATTTGGACATCTCAACTTTGGAGGTCTAAATTTGTTAAATAGAAAAGAAATGGTAAAAGGTTTACCATTGATAGAGAAGCCGGACAGCCTTTGTGAAGGTTGTATTCTTGGGAAACAACACAGAGAAAGTTTTCCTTCCGGGAAAAGCATAAGGGCAAAGGCACCCTTAGAGATTGTCCACTCATATTTGTGTGGACCGATGCAAACTCCATCGCTTGCTAGCAGCCACTACATGTTAACATTCATAGATGATTTTACAAGAAAAACTTGGGTTTACTTTTTGAAAAACAAAAGTGAAGTGTTTGAAAAATTCTGCAATTTCAAAGCACTTGTGGAAAACCAAAGTGGGCTGCACATCAAAGTTCTAAGGACTGATAGAGGGGGTGAGTATATCTCTAAAGATTTTCTACGTTTTTGTAGAGAAAATGGTATTCAAAAGCAGTTTACAACTAGATATACTCCGCAGCAAAATGGAGTAGCTGAAAGGAAGAATAGAACCATAATGGACATGGTGAGGAGTATGTTAAAGGCAAAGCATTTGTCTAATGATTATTGGGCTGAAGCTGTACATTGTGCAGCATACATTTTGAATAGGTGCCCTACAAAAGCAGTTATGAACAAAGTGTCGGAAGAGGCATGGAGTGGCACAAAGCAAGGTGTCACACATATGAAAGTTTTTGGATGTGTGGCTTATGCACACATTCCGGATCAGCTAAGGAAGAAGTTGGACAGCAAGGGGGAGAAATGTATTTTCATTGGATACAGTGAGGAATCCAAGGCTTATAGATTATATAACCCATCCACCAAGAAGTTTATTGTGAGCAGAGATGTTCAGTTTATTGAGGAGGAAGCTTGGGATGGAAGCATAGATAAAACAGTGAATGTTAAACACTGTTTTTCTCATGATGAAGATGATGATGAATTGGCTGAAATACATCCCCAAACAGCAGCACCAACACAAGAGCAGCAAGAGACACCCTTGAGGAGAAATGAGAGTGCTTCTCCAAGCACACCACAAGGAGGAAATTCAAGTGCTTCTTCAAGCATTTGTACATCGAGTGAAAGAGGTAAGAAGTTCAGAAATTTGAATGACATTTATGCACAAGAGGCAGCAAATGAAGGTATCAATTCTTTGTTTGCTTTATATTGTCATGTTGAAGACCCTATCCACTTTGAAGAAGCTATTAAGGAAAAGAAATGGATAGAAGCTATGGATGAAGAGATTAATGCCATAGAAAGAAACAAGACTTGGGATTTGGTTGAACTCCCAAAAGGTAAAGATGTCATTGGAGTTAAATGGGTCTACAAGACCAAGAGTAATGCTGAAGGAAAAATAGAGAGACACAAGGCAAGACTTGTTGTCAAAGGGTATAAGCAAAAGCATGGGATAGATTATGAGGAAACTTTTGCACCGGTTGCTAGAATGGAAACTGTGAGAGCAGTGCTGTCCATAGCAGCACAAAACAAGTGGAAAGTTTACCAAATGGATGTGAAGTCAGGATTCCTAAATGGAGTGTTAATGGAAGAGGTTTACATTGAACAACCTCTAGGCTATGAGAAGAAAGGCCAAGAGCACAAAGTGTGCAAGTTGAAGAAAGCTCTTTATGGGCTGAAGCAAGCGCCAAGAGCATGGTACAGTAGGATAGATTCCTATCTACTTGAAAATGGATTTGAAAAGTGTGAGGGAGAACCCACCCTCTACATCAAAGAAAAAGATGGTAAAATGTTGATTGTAGTTTTATATGTTGATGATGTTATTTTCACAGGTAATGATAATTACCTTATTGAAAATTTCAAAACAGTCATGAAAGAAGAATTTGAAATGACTGACATGGGTTTGTTGAAATACTTCTTAGGAATAGAAGTAGAACAAGATGAAAATGGGATTTTTATCTCACAGGCAAAATATGTTAATGAAGTGCTGGAAAGATTTAATATGCAGGAGAGAAAATCAGCGATCACTCCCACAGTGATGGGGTTAAAACTCAGCAGAGAGGACAGCAGCAAGGATTTTGATCCTAGCTTGTATAAGAGCATAGTTGGCAGCCTCATGTATTTGACTGCAACTAGGCCCGACATAATGCATGCCGTTAGCTTAATTTCCAGATTTATGGAGAAGCCAAAGGATGCACATTGGCAGGCAGCAAAGAGAATTTTGAGGTATGTTAAAGGTACAAAAAGATTTGGTATTTTATATACTACTTCAGAAAATTCAGATTTAGTTGGATACACTGACAGTGATTGGGCTGGAAGTGTAGATGATCGAAAGAGCACTTCCGGTTATGTTTTTCACATGGGTTCAGGAGCAATTTCATGGGCTTCTAAAAACCAACCCATTGTAGCATTGTCTACAGCAGAGGCAGAATATGTGGCAGCCACAGCAGCAGCTTGTCAAGCAATTTGGAGGAGGAGGATGTTAAGAAGTTTGTGCCAAGAGCAGGTAAAAGGAACAGTGATTTATTGTGACAATAGCTCAGCTATTGCATTATCCAAGAATTCTGTGTTTCACAAGAGAACGAAACACATTGACACAAAGTTTCATTACATCAGAGAATTAGTAAACAATGGTGAAATTGTTTTGGAACACTGCAGAACTCAGGAGCAATTTGCAGACATACTTACCAAGCCATTGGGGCAGAAGAGTTTTGAGTTTTTGAGGAAATGTCTGGGTATGACTGATAACCCAGCAGCTGAAAGTAAGGGGGAGTGTTGAATTTACTTTCCGCCGTGCTCTGTACAGGAGGCAGCCACCTTCTATTTCTGTTTTGCAGGACACAGTAGCCGCTTGCCAAAACTGTTGAGCAGTCAACCTCCGGACTTGAATTTTAATGAACCAGATTGAAATAAAATCCCGCATCACATTTTTTTGCCGTACAGGCTGCTGAAAATCGGACCCGGGGAAACTTATGAAGCGGATTTAATAAAAATCCCGCATCACAATTTCATCCGTACGTGAGCCCAAAAATCGGACGCGGGAAGATTATGCAGCTTGGTTTAATCTTGCTTGGCGTCCGGTTCATATCGGTCAAAGGTTATTTTAATGTTTGGTTTAAAAATTTGGTACGTACAATGCATATATATGTATATATATGTTCTACATATATATATCATATAACACGTTTCAAAAAAAATGAGGCCGTGGGCCATAGTGACTTTGTTTTTAATTTATGTTTTTTATTTTTAAAACTTCACACCATATGAAGTATGGTATACGATTTTAGTTTTTAGTTTTAAAATAGTTTTATTTTAAATGTTTTTTTTATATATATTGTAAAAGGTGCTGAGTGCATTTTTTTATGTATTGTAAGTTTTTATTTCTCATACAGCAGAAGTAAAAAGACTTGGAGAGCACAGCAGTGCAGAGTTTTTAGTTTGTAAGTTTTATTTTTACACACAGCAGTGTAAAAATTTGATGTGCACAGCAGTGTAACAGATTTTTTGAAGTGCACAGCAGTGCTTTCATTTTTGAAGAGACAGAGTATTTTTCCAGAGTTGTTTTGCACTGTGTTTTGAAGCAGTCAAAGTTTTTTTGTATTCCCTCAAGCAGAGGTGATTTTGTAACCAAGTTTTTGAAGTTTAATGAAATAGTTTCTACAGTGAAAACTCTGTCTCCAGTGAGAATTTTTTTATATTTTCTCTGTGTTGAAGAGGGGGAATTTTATTCTCCATTGTTGTTCTGGAATGTTAAATATTCCAACATGAATTAAAGTCCTACGATTGAGACGAGTTTTCAAACAGGTCAAACGTTGCAAGATTGTGTGGCCATTGACAGAAATACATTGGTTCAGTCCACTTATTTGCAGCGGAAGGGAGCCATACAACAAGGTCAAGGAATTATACTGAAAGCACATCACCTTCACAGGCCTATTCATTAGATCTACACGGTCGTGGGACATCCGAGAGAGCTTATCGCTGTGGAGGGTCTTATCCAATAGATCTGCAGCGCCGCCAGACAGAGTTTGAAGGTGGACGAAGCCATTTTGCATCATTGACTATTTGTTCATTTGGTTAGTTGTTGTTATTAGATTGGCTCCAGGTTAGCACGTTGACCAACTCCGTAGTTGGTGAATACGTGGGGCAAGATTTCCAAGGCTGTACTGGTGCCATACAACAAACATACCAATAATTGAGGGCCGAGAGACCATATATGCTGGCCATACGCCATCATTCCATGAGAGTTGATTGCAGAAGAACGTGGAGTCGGAGGCCAGTTGCGAGGAAATATAAGGCCGAGTTGATCAAATTCAAGGAGGCGTATTTGGATTCCATATTTAGATCGTGTTGTGCTCAAGGTTCCTATCCCTCCTATGTTAATGTGAAAGGAGCATGTTCAAAGGTTATAGGGCAGAGTTAAATATTGGATCAAAGTTATAAATAAGAGCCGAGAGTCTAAAGGATTCCACATGCTCAGAAACTTGAATTGCAATGCCAAACCAATCATTCCAGGGTCAAGTTAAGTTATTTGTTAATATATGGACGTCTAATGCTCAAGGAATGAAGACATGGTTTGTTTAATTACAAAGTGAGTTGAAACTATTTTATTGTTCTGTAATGTGGCTGAATTGTCTATATCACTAACCTCATTCTAATGCTAAACCATATGTTCTAGAATTGAAGTAAAAATCAGAGAAACGAATTGCAATTTTCCGTATTGTTTGAAGCAGGGTATATGACCAAGAGAAGGTCAAGCCTTCCATCTTCTCCCCAAGAGATAAGTTATCCATGACATATAGAACAGAGCGTAGGAAGTTTTGATCTCTGTCAATAAACTGAGGTTCTAATTGTTAAAGAGAGAGGACGAAGTTTCCAGGCAATTTTCTCCAAAATATCTAGTAGTGTTTTGCATGAGATCAATCTACTAGATGCAACTCTAAACAATCCACTGATATATTCCATATTTGAAGACTTCACTTGGGGTCGTGCTTTCTTCCTCTTTACCTATAGCATCCTATCCAGAAGAGGCCGAATCTGAGTCGATATTAATTCTTACCGGACTGATCGCGTTCCTTGAAAGGTTGTGAGGCCACTATAAATCACGCAAAGTTTGGAAAGCGAAGCACCACACTGCAGATTGGAACAAGGCTAGACCGTGTGGGGACGTGGACTTTGGCAGCACCAGCAAAGCACCGAGTAGATTGTGGGGTCGTAGGTCGAAGTTCTTAGACGTTGTGGGATCGTGGGCTAGAGGCTATGAACACATGGATGGGAAAGTTGCTGTGAGTTGTGGCAGAAAAAAATCGAAGAGCAAATTGTTGGAATGTAATTCCCACTGCCCGGATCACTCCACAGGCGGCTGCATCATCGCTCAGCGAGCAGTTTGGCAGAGGATCAGCGCACGGCAAACAGGGTGATGGCGTGGAGTTAAACCGCGAGCTGATTGGCAGCAATTAACGGAGTGCGGGGGGTCAAACAGCACGCCGGTTAACAAAACACCACCCCCCCGCAGTTGACCAGCCGTGGGGCCATTGACCGAGAACTTGTGGCTGTGGTTTAGTGCGGGGGGTCACCCATCCGATGGGTACGGCCAAATTCATACCCCCCGCAACCACCAGCCTTGAGGTGGCTCCGCCACATGTGTTCAGCGCGCCACCAGTCCACCACCGTTTCGCCACCACCGTAAAAAAATTTCCGCTGCCAGCAAATTCAAAATTTGCCATAAATTTTCTTAAGCAGTGCTGACAGATTTAATTGCACCATAAATATTTTTTTTAAGCGGTGATGTTTTTGGCAAGTTTGTCAACGAATAGCATTTAATTGTTTTAGATATTTTTGTTTATATATAGAACAGAGATATAGTGTAATTTTTTTTACACACAGAATGTAACGCACAGCAGTGCATTGTTTTTTTTTAAGACAGAGCTGAATTAAAAAAAATATACACAGCAAAGTATATTTTTTTGGAAAAACAGAGAGCTGTTTTGTTGTTGTTTTTAATAGACAGAGACAGTGAGTAAAAATACACAGCAGTGTATTATTTTACAGAAAGAGACAGAGAAGAGTGTTTTATTTCTGAACTGTGTTTGCAGCAGTCAGATTTTCATTGTAAATCCCTCTGAGTGAGGAAGAAGAATTGTAACAAGTTTTTTTTTAATAGAATTTTTTTTATGAGAAAATCTGTCACTGTGTCTGTAAGTTTTTAAAATATTTCTCTGTGTTAGAAGAGGCAGTTTTATTATTTTGGAAGTCTGAAAATTCCAACATGGTATTGGAGCCAATCCAGGCTATTTGAAGGTCAAATACGCTGAAGGAACAGAGTTCATTTTTGCAGCAGCCTCTCCAGCAGCGTGAAGGTTCAGTCAAAAAGAATTCGAAGGTATTTCTCTATACAGTCTTTGTGTAATTGTTGCAGAACAGTTAGTAATTAAAACACACAGTCAAGTGTTTTTACATCATAGTTAAGAGTGCAGAATGGCTGGAGCAGCCAGCACTGGTATGAGTTTGGGAAGTGTCCATCTCCCACAATTTAATGGGAAGAATTATGACTACTGGTCAATAACTATGAGGGCTTTATTTGTCTCCCAAGAGTTATGGGAATTAGTTGAGGATGGCTTTGAAGAGCCAAAAGATGAAGCAGAGTTTTTAATGTTAAATCAAGCAGGAAGAGAACAATTGAAGAACAATAAGAAGAGAGATGCCAAGGCTCTTTTCTTCTTGTATCAAGCAGTGCATGAGAGTGTGTTTCCAAGGATAGCAGCAGCTAAGAAATCCAGTGAAGCATGGGAAACTCTCAAGACAACTTATCAAGGAATGGAGAAAGTGAAGACAACAAAACTTCAGTTGCTGAGGAGAGACTTTGAGACTCTCTGTATGAAAGAGTCAGACACTATTGACTCATTCTTCACTCATGTGATTGGAATGGTCACACAAATTAGATCACATGGAGAAACTCTTGAAGACAAGAGGATTGTGGAAAAACTCTTGAGAAGCTTACCCTCAAGATTCGATGTGATTGTCACCACCATAGAGGAGACTAGGGATCTCACAAAGTTTTCAATGGATGAATTACATGCATCACTGATTACCCATGAACAGAGATTGAGTAGGAGTGAAAACTCATCTCTTGAGCAAGCTTTTAAGGCCCAGATGTCTTTCGGAAGAGGAAGAGGGCAAGGTAAAGGAAGAGGAAGAGGCAGAAGCCAGAACAGAGGTGGAAGGAATAGTCCAGCAAATGCTCAAGGAAGGGGCAGCAATCCAAATCAGCATCAAGGCCAAGGCAGCCAGCAAAGTGGACAGCAGAATGATCAAGGACAAAGGTATGATAAATCCAATGTTCAATGTTACAATTGTAAGAAATATGGTCATTATGCTAATGAATGTAGAAAGAAGAAACAAGACATGAGAAGTGGAACTAATGCAAATTTCACAAAAGAAAATAGCAGCCAAAGTAATTTGTTTTTAGTTTGTAACATGGCTGAAGAAAAGAATGAGGATGTATGGTTTCTAGACTCCGGTTGTAGCAACCATATGACAGGAAACTTAGCAATGTTTTCTATGTTAAATGAAAGTGTGCAATCACAAGTCACACTAGGAACTGATAGCAAAGTTTATGTTATGGGAAAAGGAGATGTGAATGTTTTAACAAGATTAGGTGCAAAGAAAACCATAGCAGATGTTTATTATGTTCCAGGAATGAAGTGTAACCTCTTAAGTGTTGGACAGCTTGTCCAGAAGGGGTATAATGTTTTCTTTGATAATGATGTTTGTACCATCATGGATAAACCACCCAGCAAACAGTGTATTGCTGAAGTGAAGATGACAAGGAACAGGATGTTCCCTCTTCGAATGAGAGCAGACTTGAAGAATGGTG
The DNA here is from genome assembly GCA_034641835.2 of Pinus albicaulis. Classification (NCBI taxonomy): domain Eukaryota; kingdom Viridiplantae; phylum Streptophyta; class Pinopsida; order Pinales; family Pinaceae; genus Pinus; species Pinus albicaulis. The sequence goes on along the minus strand of CM076578.1, from coordinate 399,668,296 downwards.
AAGAGAAAGCAGCAGTTGCACAGGAGACTTACCAAAGCGAACCAAAGGATGATAATTGGTTATGGCACTTGAGATTTGGACATCTCAACTTTGGAGGTCTTAATCTGTTGAATAGAAAAGGAATGGTAAGTGGTTTACCATTGATAGAGAAACCGGACAGCCTTTGTGAAGGTTGTATTCTTGGGAAACAACACAGAGAAAGTTTTCCTTCCGGGAAAAGCATAAGGGCAAAAGCACCCTTAGAGATTGTCCACTCGGATGTATGTGGACCGATGCAAACTCCATCACTTGCAAGCAGCCACTATGTCTTAACATTCATAGATGATTTTACAAGAAAAACTTGGGTTTAATTTTTGAAAAAGAAAAGTGAAGTGTTTGAAAAATTCCGAAATTTCAAAGCACTTGTTGAGAATCAGAGTGGGCTGCATATCAAGGTCTTAAGGACTGATAGAGGAGGTGAGTATATATCTAAATATTTTCTACGTTTTTGTAGAGAAAATGGTATTCATAAACAGTTTACAACTAGATATACACCGCAGCAAAATGGAGTGGCCGAAAGGAAGAACCGAACCATAATGGACATGGCGAGGAGTATGTTAAAGGCAAAGCATTTGCCTAATGATTATTGGGATGAAGCTGTACATTGTGCAGCGTATATTTTAAACAGGTGTCCTACAAAAGCAGTCATGAACAAAGTGCCGGAAGAGGCATGGAGCGGCACAAGGCAAAGTGTCACACACATGAAAGTTTTCGGATGTGTGGCTTATGCACACATTCCGGATCAGCTAAGGAAGAAGTTGGACAGCAAGGGGGAGAAGTGTATTTTCATTGGATACAGTGAGGAATCCAAGGCATACAGGTTATATAACCCATCCACCAAGAAGTTTCTTGTGAGCAGGGACGTTCAGTTCATTGAAGAGGAATCTTGGGATGGAAGCATAGAGAAAACAGTGAATGTAAAACATTGTTTATCTCATGATGAAAATGATGATGAGGTGGCTGAAATACATCCCCAAACAGCAGCACCAATACAAGGGCAGCAAATAACACCTTTGAGGAGAAATGAAAGTGCTTCTCCAAGCACACCACAAGGAGGAAATTCAAGTGCTTCTTTAAGTACTTGTACACCTACTGAAAGAGGTAAGAAATTTAGAAGTTTGAAAGAGATTTATGAACAAGATATAACAAATGAAGGTATCAATTCTTTGTTTGCTTTATATTGTCATGTTGATGATCCTGTTCATTTCGAAGAAGCCATCAAGGATGAGAAATGGATAGAAGCTATGGATGAGGAAATAAAAGCCATAGAGAGGAACAAAACTTGGGATTTGGTTGAACTCCCAAAAGGTAAAGATGTCATTGGTGTTAAATGGGTCTACAAGACCAAGAGTAATGCTGAAGGCAAGATAGAGAGACACAAGGCAAGGCTTGTCGTCAAAGGGTATAAGCAGAAGTATGGCATAGATTATGAGGAAACTTTCGCACCGGTTGCAAGAATGGAAACCGTGAGAGCAGTGTTGTCTATAGCAGCACAAAACAAATGGAAAGTTTACCAAATGGACGTGAAGTCAGCATTCCTAAATGGAGTGTTAATGGAAGAGGTTTACATTGATCAACCTCTCGGCTATGAGAAGAAAGGCCAAGAGCACAAAGTGTGTAAGTTGAAGAAAGCTCTTTATGGGCTGAAGCAAGCGCCAAGAGCGTGGTACAGTAGGATAGATTCATATCTACTGGAAAATGGTTTTGAAAAGTGTGAGGGAGAACCCACCCTCTACATCAAAGAACAAGATGGTAAAATCTTGATTGTAGTCTTATATGTTGATGATGTTATTTTTACAGGTAATGATGATTGCCTTATTGAACATTTCAAAACAGTCATGAAGGAAGAATTTGAAATGACTGATATGGGTTTGCTGAGATACTTCTTGGGAATAGAAGTAGAACAAGATGAAAGTGGGATTTTTATCTCACAAGCAAAGTATGTTAATGAGGTGCTTGAAAGATTTAACATGCAGGAGAGCAAAGGAGCAATCACTCCCACAGTGATGGGATTAAAGCTCAGCAGAGATGACAGCAACAAGGATTTTGATCCTAGTTTGTACAAGAGCATAGTTGGCAGCCTCATGTATTTGACTGCAACTAGGCCGGACATAATGCATGCTGTTAGCTTGATTTCCAGGTTCATGGAAAAGCCAAAGGATGCACATTGGCAAGCAGCAAAAAGAATTTCGAGGTATGTTAAAGGTACTAAAAAGTTTGGTATTTTTTATACTACTTCAGAATGTTCAGATTTAGTTGGATACACAGACAGTGATTGGGCTGGAAGTGTTGATGATCGGAAGAGCACTTCCAGTTATGTTTTTCATATGGGTTCAGGAGCCATTTCATGGGCTTCTTAAGAAACAGCCCGTTGTAGCGTTGTCTACGGCAGAAGCAGAGTATGTGGCAGCTACAGCAGCAGCGTGTCAAGCAGTTTGGATGCGGAAAATGTTGAGAATCTTATGTCAAGAACATGTAAAAGGGACAGTGATATTTTGTGACAATAGTTCAGCTATTGCATTGTCTAAAAATTCTGTTTTTCATAAGAGGACAAAGCACATTGACACCAAGTTTCACTTCATACGTGAATTGGTTAGCAATGGCGAGATCGTTTTGCAGCATTGTAGAACGGAGGATCAGTTTGCAGATATCCTCACAAAGCCACTAGCGCAGAAAAGCTTTGAACACTTGAGAAAATGCTTGGGTATGCAGGAAAACCCAGCAGTGGAAATTAAGGGGGAGTGTTGGAATGTAATTCCCACTGCCCGGATCACTCCACAGGCGGCTGCATCATCGCTCAGCGAGCAGTTTGGCGGAGGATCAACGCACGACAAACAGGTTGATGGCGTGGAGTTAAACCGCGAGCTGATTGGCAGCAATCAACGGAGTGCGGGGGGTCAAACAGCACGCCGGTTAACAAAACACCACCCCCCCGCAGTTGACCAACCGTGGGGCCATTGACCGAGAACTTGTGGCTGTGGTTTAGTGCGGGGGGTCACCCATCCGATGGGTACGGCCAAATTCATACCCCCCGCAACCACCAGCCTTGAGGTGGCTCCGCCACATGTGTTCAGCGCGCCACCAGTCCACCACCGTTTCGCCACCACCGTAAAAAAATTGCCGCTGCCAGCAAATTCAAAATTTGCCATAAATTTTCTTAAGCGGTGCTGACAGATTTAATTGCACCATAAATATTTTTTTTAAGCGGTGATGTTTTTGGCAAGTTTTTCAACGAATAGCATTTAATTGTTTTAGATATTTTTGTTTATATATAGAACAGAGATATAGTGTAAATTTTTTTTTACACACAGAATGTAACGCACAGCAGTGCATTGTTTTTTTTTAAGACAGAGCTGAATTAAAAAAAATATACACAGCAAAGTATATTTTTTGGAAAAACAGAGAGCTGTTTTGTTGTTGTTTTTAATAGACAGAGACAGTGAGTAAAAATACACAGCAGTGTATTATTTTACAGAAAGAGACAGAGAAGAGTGTTTTATTTCTGAACTGTGTTTGCAGCAGTCAGATTTTCATTGTAAATCCCTCTGAGTGAGGAAGAAGAATTGTAACAAGTTTTTTTTACTGAATAGAATTTTTTTATGAGAAAAATCTGTCACTGTTTCTGCAAATTTTTAAATATTTCTCTGTGTTAGAAGAGGCAGTTTTATTATTTTGGAATTCAGCAAAATTCCAACACAAATCTCTAGGGTTAGGCCACTAAATTCAACGTTTGCTGGAGCCATCACCGAGGCTTGATAAAGCACGTTTGCTGGAGCCATCACCGAGGCTTGATAAAATCACTGAATCCATATTCTATACGTCGGCTACCCATTATAGACAGACAATCTAGGAGTTGATCCCTCAATTTGCATAGATTATATTGAATAAATCACTGACCGACATTCATAAAGGTCGCTTATGGGTTGACCGATGTATCCTTCACATATTGTTTTTAATTTCTCATATGTATTCAAAAGTCCTCCAGCCTATTTCTAAATTAAAAAAAAAAAGGAGTTTGGAAATATTTATTTGGAGTTCCGAGTTTATACATATTGTATTGGGGAGATATAAGAAGAATTCAAATTATTTGTAATTGGTCAAAGGGTGAGATTTTTTGGGCGGTTTTTCTTAACAATAAAAAAATAAAATAAAAGAAAAAGAAAGAAAAAAAAAGAGTTGGGAGATATAAGGGTTTGTAAAAGGAGTTTTATTTGAAGATATAAAAAGGGGTTTTGATTATATATTTAAATTAAAAAAGAAAAGAAAAGAAAGTGGAGCTTTTTTTTTTTTAATGATAAAATGGATTTTGAGAAGACTTTAGAAGACATTGAGGGATGGTAACAACAACTCGCAGTGAGTCATTTAGGAAAACATAATAGTATACCCTTCCCAAAAGGAGTCGAGGCTATCCTTTAGCACAAGCAACCGAGAGACCTACAATAGGAAGAAGAAGTGGGGAACTGGCTCTTTATACTTGGGTTCAACTTGCTGTGTATGAATTCAAGGGATGTCCTTATTAATTTGGTGGAATTAGACACATGTCTTTCTAGGGTGGGACAACCAGGATGGAAGAAATTCAATTGGGCTCTCAAGCTGTCCATGATCACTCTAATACAACCAATTTTCTTGTAACATCCTTGTGAATAATTCAGGCTCATAGTTGGCGCTTGTATGAGTGAGATCATAACTTTAACATCACATCTACCACCTTGCAATAATGATCTCTTGAGGGATATATTGCAGTTAATAGTGGAAACCCTTCAAGGGTTGAACATCATCATGATTCATACCTTCCAGAAGCCACACAAAATTTTAGAACTCATGCCAGAGTTCAACCTTGTCACATTTATGTTAAATTTGGAATGTGACAACTTGACCTTTCAGTTGCTCAAAATTTTTTGCAGCAACATTACATCAGCTCACCCAAACCATGTCAAAACAAGCATATAAAATATTATCCCCCTATTCTTAGAAAGAGAAGTTGACATCTACAAGATAGTAAGATCAAAATTGTTAACCATTTGGATGATGAAATGAATGGTATTCCTAGCCACTTATGATCTAGTTGAGAATTTTTTCAGGAAAAACTGTAAATTTCTCAGGAGGGTGTTGGCCATGAAGGAGCTGACAAGGATTGATGGAGGTAAATTATGCAACAAGAATGAACTAAGAAGGAGAGGACTATGCTTTATCTGCAAGGTACCCTGGGCACCTAACCATTCATGCCAACAAGGACATAACAAGAGGATATTCCTTTAGATCATGTGGGGGGGGGGGGGCTTCTATAGTCGAGTGTACTGATTTTAAGGAGAGAACAACCCAGAGTCTGAGAAGTTAAGTAAATATGATGAGGAAAAACATGATGATGAAAATCATTAATAAGTGAACGATGTGGTAGAATATTTTATAACTGAGTCCACGGATCTCCATGTAACTGCCTCTGCCACATTTACCCACATTCACCAAATTTCCCACAATAAACATGAGCTGAGGGTGACTATGATAAGACTCAACATCTTATATGACCTTAAGGACATGGAGTCGATAAATTAAGACTTTACTCACCTCCCTTAAGTGCTACTAGACCCCTAAGAGCACTCCAACATCTTCAGGTGTCCAACCACTGAGCTAACTCACCTTTTCACTAAACTAGAGCTTTAGTTGCTCGCTTTACAAGACATGCAAGTGAATGTAAGCCTGCAATAGCTTCCATAGGCCCACCTTCCAGTGACTATGGATTTTTCCAATCCATTCTATACCAGTCACCTCGAATTCTGAGCCACTTTTTCAGGGTTAGGACTTGGACCTCTACCTAGAAATTAGTGAAACTTATAGAAATAATGAATGACATAGAAACCCGCCCAACCAGGACTGGATTTTTTTCAAACACATAATAAACATGCAACCTATACGTCATGAATACATATCTAAAGATAAGGATCTGAAACTTATCTGAGGTTTAATAAGAAGCACCAATGCCTTCTCACAATATCTCTCATAACGCCAATTCTGTCATACATTCATTAACTAGACATTCATTAATGAAAATGTGATAAAATCCATTCTTGAATCTGCCATATACCATGCTTATAACCAATATATAACCAGAAAGATAAAAAAATATAGAAAAACCATTAAAGCCACATAATAACAAGTGTATTTACTCATCAAGACAAGAGAAAAGTAGCTCTTATTATCCATATGAAAAATCCAACCAAGTCAGGTACTTTCACGTGCCACTCGACCATAGATTGGGGCTGAACCAAAACTTTCATTCATCTAATCACGCCCATGCCATATTCCAATCATGAATGTGGGATCTCATGGGATAAACGAAACCATAAAAATCCAAGGTAACATAGAGGTTAAATCAACTCCACCCTCATGCTACTGCGATTTCACCTAAACTGGTCTGAAGATCACAAAAGAAAACTAAGGTTGGATGCCTCAGAATTCCTTCATCATACCTTTAGGATTTTTCCTATCTCCAACCACCAGTTGGGGGCTTCCCAGAGAAAGCCATCTCCACCCCCAACCCTCGAGATTTTCCTGAGACCACCTCACCGAAATCTAAAACCTTTCGGCAATCCAAAGCTCAATCGAGAAATAATCCCATCACACCATGGCTATTTGGAAATGGCAAGGAAAGGCTAAAACCACTGTCAAAACCTGACAAAATCCATGCCACTGACAACAAATAAACCAAGCATACACATGCATATACCATGCATGCAAAAACTAGCTAAGAAATCACATGTGCAACTTGTTACCCACAAGTATTCTCGATGAAACCACTTGATCCAACCTTTCCTTGCTTGATCTTTTCTTTCCTTGTCCTTCCTTGGCTTGCCTGCTTTCCTTATCCTCTTGGTGCTCTTCTCCTCTTTGAGACTAATTCCAAAAGAATTCTCACAAAAGGCTACAAATTGATGCTTTGATGTCTTTTTGTTATTGATGTCTTTTTATTATTTATTCCTCTAACTTATTCATTTTCCATTATTTTCTTTCATTTTCCTCCTTAAATGAAAACATGTGATATTTCGTCTCCCTTTTCTCCTATTTTAATTTATTTTCATAATTAAAATGTTAATAATACCTGTTTTCCTTTTCAAATCATTTTTCATTGCCTTTGTGAATTTCCCTTAGCCATAAACACAAGAAGTGATGCCCACTAGGAATATTTTCCCGACATTCAGCTTGGAATAAGTATTCCATGACCTTGGTCTTATTTTTCCTTTATTAAATTTATTACATAAATTTTTAACCTGAGGATGTTACAGACACCTCCCCCTTAGGGGAACACTATCCTTGATGTTATGACACCTACAACCAGCAAAACCATTGAAGAACAAAATCATACTACCTATGGAGCTTTAAATCTTAGCTCGTTGTAGTCTTTACAATGAAAAACTTGCTCAAAAGAAAAACCATCATGTCAAACATGACAAGATGACAACCATACCACTTATTGGATCTTTATAACACATCTCATTACATTATTTACAATAGCAACCATACATAAATATGTACAAGTACCAAAGACTCATTTTCCTCCACCGAAAAATAATGAAGGATAAATAGCCCACATATGATCATCCATAAACCATGTAGCTTCATTGGGACCAAAGTGTTCCACTGCACTTTAACCTGCTCGATTGCTTAGTTTGAGAGCATGAGTTGTTTCTGTTGCAATATGCACTGAGGTTCGAGCTGGAATTCCCCTTTTAGTTCCACTAGCAATAGATAACTATCGATGTCATGATAAAAATCATTTACACATATTTTAATAAATGAAACATGGAAAACATCATGGACTTTCACTTTTAGATGAAGTGCATGTCCATAGGCTAGTGGTCCAATCCTCTCAAGGATCATGAAATGCATGCAATATTCTGGTGTCAACTTGGCACATGATTCGATCCTCAAGGATATATTCTTGGGCTTGATGTGCAAATACACATGCTCCCTAGCCCAAGACTCCTTAAATGCCTTGTACTGGTCTGCATAACTCTTTTTATTGTCGTGTTTTTCCTTCAAATTCTTCTTTATAGCCTACATTTTCTATCCCATTTCTGGCAACATATATTGTCCAATAAGTGCTCAGTTCATTGGATCACTGTAGCTGATGGGAGGATTACAACTCTTCCCATACAGTTCCTCATACAAACTCATCCTCAGTGACTCTTGATAACCATTGTTGTAAAAAAACTCAACCAATGGAAGGAATACCACCCATCTCCTATGTTCGTGCATGACATACATCCTCAACATATCCTCTAGAATCATGTTGACCTTGTATGTATGTCCATTTGTCTATGGATGATAATTTGTACTAAAGGCTAACTTTGTCCCCAAACCTATAAAAAACTCCTTCCAAAACTTGAAAGTGGACTTAGCATCCCCGCCTAACAAAATATTCTTCAGAATAACATGAAATGTCACAATGTCCCTGATGAAGACCTATGCCACCTCACTAGTTGAATAATTAGTATTTTATGGAATGAAGTGAGCTACCTTGCTCAACTTGTCAACAAAAAAAATAGATAGAATCATGCTTCCTCGATGTCCTTGAAAGACCTATAATGAAGTCCATTGAAATGACCTCCCATTTCCACTTTGGAATCATAATAGGCTGAAGAAACCCACCTGACTATTTACACTCTGATTTCACCTTCTGACAGTCCAAACATCTAGCCAAAAAATCTACGACTTCCTTCTTTATATTCAGCAAATAGTAGAACTACTTCATTGTTGTCAAAATTTTTTGATATTCTAATTGACCTGAGTATGACTTGACATGAAACTCCCTGAAGATAATTTTATTGATCCCATTGTCTGCTCGCACATAGATGTTGTCATTGAATCTTACCAAATCATCTGTCGTGAGATGATAATCGACATCTTGATCACATGTACCCTATCGTAACCTGTTCCTAAGCTTCATGTACCTATCATATTGTTGTCCCACCTCTAATATATGATCCTCTAAATCTGCTCCATATGAGCTCACCACTGCAACATGGTTCATCTACGTTCTCTTAATCAAAGCATATGTAACCCTTTTATCCTTACAATTAATATATCTTAGCTTGAATTCAAACTCACTGATCATGGCTAATCACCTAGCCTTCCTTGAATTGAAATTCAGTTGGTCAAATAGATATATCAACCCACTACGATCACTCATCAATAAAAACCTCCTGCTAAGAAGATAATGCCTTCACATATTCAAGGAATCAATGATAAATCCCAACTCAATATCATGAGTCACGTAACTATGCTTGTTCTAATTCAGTTTTTTGGACTCATAGCACATCACCTATCCCTCTTGCATCAGGAATCCACCAAGTCCTCTTTTGTAAGCATCTATACACACCATGAAATCTTTATCTAAATCCACAATCTTAAGAACTGGAGCATTTTTCAATAACTCATTCAAATTCTCAAAATTGGCTGCACATTCCTCTATCCATTCAAACTTCTCAACCTTTATGCAATGATGTAGTAGGATATGCAATGTATGATAAGTCCCTAATGAACCTCCTATACTAACCTGTTAACCCGATGAATGATATGACTTCATCCACATTTCTAGGAGCTTCTCACTCCATGATAGCCATTATCTTTTCTGAACCCACTGTTATTCCTTCCTTGGAAACAAAATGTCCCAAGTAATGTACCTCTTTCTGAAAGGAACTACACTTGCTAAGCTTGGAATACAACTGATGCTCTCTTAGCAATCTCAACACCACTTCTCAGTGATCGACATGCTATTCCTTATTCGTAGAATATATCAAGATGTCATCAATCAATACAATGAAAAAATTGTCCAGATAAGGATGCAACACACTATTCATTAAGCACATAAAACTGGATGGAGCTTTAGTCAAACCGAATGGAGCTAAAAAAACTCATAATTTCAATAGCTACTCCTGAAAGAAGTCTTGTACATGCTCTCTTGTTTTATGCATACCTACTGATAACATGATCTCAAATGAATGTTTGAGAACATTGTTTCTCCCTTCAACTGATCAAACAAGACACTAGATCCTTTGAAACATGTACCTATTCTTGATCATCACCTTTTTCAACTACCTATAATCGATGCACAAAATGAGAGTATCATCCTTTTTCTTCACGAAAAATACTTGTAAACCCCAAGGAAATACGCTTGGCCTAATATATCCCTTATCAAGAATTTCCTTCACCTAAAATTCAACTCTACTAAATCTATTGCGCTCATCATGTAAGGTTCCTTTGATCCTGGTGTTGCTCTTGGTACGAACTCAACTGAAAAGTCCACTTCTGTATGGGAAGGAAACTCTGGAATATCTCTTGGAGACACATCCTGAAACTGCCGCAGTACATGGTACCTCTCGAATATTTATGCATTGTCAACATCCTTACCCTTTTCACTAAAATTATGAACTACAAACATCACACACCCTTTCATGCAACTACACTTAGCCTTCATAGTTATGACCATCCTCACTAATTTAGGCCTCTTCTTTCATTGCAAGATTATATTTTCCCAATTATCATCGAGGAACTCAATAGTCTTGTCATAAATGTACAAATTATACAACATGCATGTAGATCTTTGATTCACCCGATCTCACAATGTGCTAAATTTAAATACTGAATCACTTCTACAAATCACTTGCAGAAAATAAGCACAATCGCCAATCACATAAAGCAAAGAAAGAATAGATAAAAACCACAACACCAGACATTCCCGAGGAAATATTACTTCTCAAAACCCCTCTATCATATATTGTATATTACACAAGGAATCATGAAAAAATTACATACAATTCTTCTCACAAGAATCCTCCTGTATTCAACTAACTATCTCACACTGTCTCGAATAAAATTGGCCAATACTCAGCCAATTTACTGCCTCCAGACATCCTGTCTTACTCACACAGTTCTTGATGAATGCAATCCTTAATCACAAATAATTTCAGCCTTCCTCAACTGCGTTGAGTGTCATGGGCATCCTTTGGTGTCTTAACTACACCTAGGTAGTCTGCTAATATCACAAGTGATATTTACACTTCCCTTTCACCTAGTCTCAACTGGGTCTTCACAGGAATTGAAATGCATGCAGCTAATAATAGTAAATCCCCAGTTGCATGTCAGATCATTGATTGTGAATTAATTAATATTTAATTCACTTGTTCTCTTACTACTTGTATCTTCAGTTAAAACTAGCACAACTGAGTTTAACTCACTTTCCCGAGTTAAAGTATTTACAACTTGAATTAACTAATGTACCACTGCAATTCGAACTCTATTACAACTAGAATTACTCTGCATGCCTCACCAACTACCTCTAACTCGAAATCCACTAGCTAACTCAGTTTTCCACTTTCAGTTAACTCATTCAAGTCCACATTGAAAATATATTACAGTTTAATGTCCATGTAAATTAAGGGATAATAAAAATAGACATGCACCCAAAAATAACCATGTGGGCCACACCCTAGTGTAGGTGCTTAAATGAAATGATATTATTAATGCAACTAGGTGCTTATTGCAAATAGATGCTTAATGCACTAGGCATGGGTGCTGAATGTTGTTTCCGGATGCCAATTTCATTATTTCTTGTTGCAAACTTCAACACTCCCTCTCAACAATAAAGGAATGTGCTTGGATGCGACATGCAACTCATGCATGTCACATGCAACTTGATGCATGCGCCATGCAACTCCATGCATGTGACATGCAACCCTTGCATGCAACACTTCTCTAGTGTTTTTCACACATGCAACATTTCTCTAGTGCTTCTCGCACATGAAACCTTTGCATGCAACACTTATCTAGTGTTTCTCGCACATGCGACCTTTGCATGCAACACTTTAGAAACTGAATAGCCTCCAAACAACTAAATAAATATAATGCAACTATCATCAAAGTCTTCTGACATGTTGGTACCTATTACACATGTCTACTAGATCCTCTGCATCGTTGACGTCTACATCCATGCACTCTACACTTGCTCCTAACTCTGATCTGCGCTCCAGTATCTGACACTGTCACTTTGATTTCATGTCATCTAGAGATTTGACTACATCAATCTAACTAATCCTACTACTGTTGCACTATTGGATCCTCGTAGCCAGGTTCGATTCATGAGACCCACACCATCTCAATGAATCCTGCCCAAATTTCTTCTTGGGATTAATCATGCATCTCACCCCACCTCATACCTGGTTGTATAGCTGCATGCACTCCCTCTGCCCATCTAGCTCGAAATTTCTCTGTTTGAGTGGTTGCTCCCATTCCATGATCCTCCACATGTGGTTGCTCCACATATTGAGGCTCACTCTCACCTACATGCAAACCTAGCTCCTTCTCAAGGGTCAATTGCATGGCTTTCTCACACTTCCCCATGGTTGGAAGCTCTGTAGAAATCACATCTACATCAATTCTATAGAGATTCTTCACATGAATCCCAACCTTCTTGACTTTCTTTGTGGCTTTATGCCAAAGGAAGGCTTTACCTTCACTAAAGACCACATCATATCCTTTATCTTCCAACATTGCAATTGAAACTAAATTTTTCGTTAAGCCTAGTATATGCATTACATATTTTAAAAATAAGGGTTTACCTGAATTACTTTGTAAATAAACTGTACCAATCCTGGTAGTGCTATACATTTTTTCGTCACCCGTTTCGAAATGCATCTGCAGGTCCTTCTCCTCCAAGCTACTAAAAATTTCTCTGTTTCCCGCCATGTGGAAAGATGCACCACTATACAAGTACCAAATCGAACTCATTGCACTTGAAACCATGCATGAAATAAGTGAGAATTCAAGCTCAAATTGCAAGGCCAAAGCCTCTCTAACTGCAGATCCATCATCCTTTTTCTTCTTCTTCTTTTGTTGACAGTTTGCGGCAAACTGTCCATGCTTGTGAAACTGAAAACAATTCACTTTGGACATGTCGTGCTCATTTCCTTCACCAGTCTCATAATAAGATTTCTTTCCTTTTCCTTTCTTCACCTTGGAAGCCAAAGTACTATCTTCTTCATCATATTCCTTAGATGAAGATCCATCTCTGGTATTCTGTATGAACTCCTCCTACACTAAATCCAACCCAATCTCGTAATTTTTCCCATCGATTGACAGAGTCTTCATAACTGTGCCAACTCTTAAGAAGTCATAGGAGAGCCAAGACCACCAAATCATCATTATAAATATTAATTCATACACTCCCATGCTCATCTTGACATTGGAAAATCTTTCTTAAGTATACCGAAATAGTGTCGCCCTTTTCCATTTTAATCTTCCTAAGTTTATCCTTGAGTGCCAATTTCCTATGGTCATTGCTGCTCTGAAATGGATCCGTCAAAGCCTTCCATATCGCATATGGAGTCTCTTTTCCATGGATTTTTGAGACAATGTGGTTACATACTCCCTCCAATAGGATCCTCCTCGCACTTGTAACCTTCTTTTGTGAGGCATCAAGATTTACAGCATCTGTCATAGCGGGTTTGGGAATGTCATTGTCAATGAATTTCTTCAAATAATTATCTTCGAGTACTGCCTCCATCTTGTATTTCCAAGAAATATAGTTAGAGCTACCCTACAGTGCATACTCCAATCTCAAGCCATTGAAAGCCATTTCAATCCCAATTCACCTTTCGCACCAAGAGTACCTTTGCAAATTTCGAATTCTTTTCAGTCACAAACTTAGCTCCTGCTTCACTTCTACAATTTCTTGTGCTCCAATACCATGTGGAAATTATACAACATGGATATACATCTTGTATTCACCTAATCTAACAATATGCTAAATTTAAATACTGAATCCCTTCTATAAATCACTTGCGGAAAATAAACACAATCACCAATCACATATAGAAAAGAAAGAATAGATCAAAACCAGAGCACCATATATTCCCGAGGAAAGATTACTTCTCAAAACCCCTCTATCATATATTTTATATTCCACAAGGAATTATGAAACAATTACATATAATTCTTCTCACAAGAATCCTCCTATATTTAGCTAATTGTCTCACACTGTCTCGGATAAAATTACGCCAATAATAAGCCAATTTACTCCCTCTAGATAGTCTACCTTGCTCACATAGTTCTTGATGAATGAAATCCTTAATCACAAAGAATTTCATCCTTCCTCAACTGCACTGAGTGCCATGGGCATAATTTGGTGTCTTAACTACACTTGGGTAGCATGCTAATATCACAACTGATAGTTACACTTCCCTTTCACCTAGTCTCAACTAGGTCTTCACTGGAACTGACATGCATGAAACTAATAATAGTAAATCCTTAGTTGCATGTGAGATCACTCATTGTGAATTAATTAATATTTAATTCACTTGATCTCTTACTACTTGTATCTTACAACTAGCACAACTGAGTTTAACTCATTTGATTGAGTTGAAATATTTACAACTTTCATTAACTAATGCACCACTATACTTTGAACTCTGTTACAACTAACTCGACATGCCTCACCAACTACCTCTAACTCGAAATCCACTAGCTAACTGAGTTTTCCACTTTCATTTAACTCATTCAAGTCCACATTAAGAATAGATTATCATTTTAATGTCCATATAAATTAATGGATAATAAAAATAGACATGCACCAAGAAATAGCCATGTGGGCCTCACCATAGTGTAGGTGCTTAAATGAAACTAGGAGCTTAGTGCACTAGGCGTGGGTGTTGAAGTTGTTTCTGGATGCCAATTTCATTGTTTCTTGTTGCAAACTTCAACAATAAAAATTCACTTTGGTCCTTTGAATATATAACCAATCCATACCCAAAATCATACTATATGATCCCAATAAAAGTACATTCAGATATACTATTTTAGGCATACCATTCAACTCAAACGCACAAACTCTTACCCATTGATGAACTCTCTTCTTAATACCTCTAGCAAATTTCACCAATCAAGACTCTCAATGCACCTCTTTTCTCAATCCACACTTCTCCACTAGTTCAGGATTAATATAAATATAATTAGATCTAGGATTAATCAAAATAAAAACAAATCAACCATAAATATTAAGTTCCATATAAATAATAGATTCATGGTGATCTAAATCCTTTTCATCCACAAATACATAAATTTGAATGTTATGACCAACATCCCCAACTTCCTATGCATCCTGTGCACTATAGATATGAGGCCTATCACCCTAGTATAATGGAAAATCCTTCTTGCGATGATCTTTGACACATATCCACTGCTGCAATAGTCCCCTACCATCACCTCTATTCTTCTGCTCTTGAGTTTTTGACCAATGCACCTTCTCAACTGCATTAAAATTCTTGTAAGGCACAAAATTTTCTCTCTCATCTACATCCTAAGGTATTACTTGCTTCAGTGGCCACTTCCCTTTAACTTTCTCATTTTGTTTCAAATCATTCTTAGGCTTAGCTTTATTCTTTGTTTCTCGGAACATTGCTTCAACCTCCGGATGCCCTCCTCCAACAATCAAGGGTCATAAAACTCAATCTGGTCTCAATATGTTGCTTGAAACCCATTGATGAATCTGTGACTTTTAGCCTTCTCATCCTTAAGGCAAGGCACATACCTCAATAGCTCCAGGAACCTTCTATTATACTCATCATCTATCATAGAACCTGTATGCCACTTATAAAATTCCTTAGCTCTGTCATCATAATACCTCTCAGAAAGCTACTTCTTGAAGAGTCTCTCGAACTCATAGAATCAACTATTCTTCCCGAATACACTTGAATTTATTTGTTAGGTCCCTACAATACTACTATAGTCCCCATATTGTTATTATTGTGCCCCATAGAAGCCCGCTATTGTTATTTTTGTGCCCTTAGATAGTTATTGTTATGTCGGCTAGGATTATATTATGACTCCTTGGACTCTTATATATAGAAAGGAGGGTTTTTCATTTGAATCATCCAAGAATTTTTCATGTATGTAATTTAAAGGAGGTTTCCCCCTCGAATAGGCATATTTCTAAGTCGTTGATCTATATTTTCTTCTATTTTGTGAGTTGGTTTCATAAAATTTGGTATCAGAGCTTTGGATTTTGGGGTTTTGTTGCTTCAAACAAGCCATCGTGGAATTTTTTCTATAACTATTTTTATATGAATTTTCAGATGCTGAAAAAAAACCCCGTTTGAGAAAAAATCTAGAGGAACGTAGTGTAAAAAATTCAGATCTTAGTTCCCAATATTTTCAGAGATATGATATGTGGACATTAGGGTTTTTGCAAGCTCTATAATTTAATCTCAAACAGGTGATGAAATTGCATGGACTGTAGTTTATTTTGTGTCGATTTCATAGTCGAAGGACAAAACAGTGACATGTGGCAGGCCATACAAGTTCACTCTACTGAACTAGTCCATAAGTATGACATTGTAGGAGATTGTGCATAACTTTGTCTTGAAGTATCCAAATCAGGTCTAGTCTGTGGCATTGGAAAGAGGACTCATAGGGCTACTACAGGACTGAATTTTAGATCTTGAATATCCTAAATCATATCGATAAATTAGGTTCAATATAGACCTCCTAAAAATCAAGAAAAAAGTGTGTATTTTGTTTTTTAAATTGCATAACCTTTGTTTAAAAAATAATTTTGAAGTGATTCCAAGGAAATATTGAAGCATATTTATCATTTTCAGTTCTATAATGCCTACAAAAAATAATTATATGCCCATTAAGACTTCAGAAAACTCTAATATGACACATGAAGAGGAAGAATTGAAATATGATATATCAAAATTATGGGACCAAGTGCAACAAATTGTGATATCACAAAGAGAAACCAAATATAGCATAGATGGTTTAAAAGCAGACATGGAGGCTAAGATATATGGTTTAAAGGATGACATGAAAGCTAATATGGATTATAAAGCAATGGAATATCACATCGAGCATCAAAAAAATGTTCTCCAACACTTAAAGGATAACCTAACTTTGTTGTAGAATCAAATGAAACAACATGCAGATCAACATCGTATTGAAAGAAGTTTTGATGTAGGTGACTGGGTATTTTTATGGCTACAACCATACAAACCAAAATCTGTCAAGCAAGCTAAGAAGGATAATAAATTATCACTAAAGTACTATGGTCATTACAAGGTGCTGCAAAATATTGGTACTATGGAATACAAATTGGAGCCACCTGTATCTTCTCGAGTGCACCTAGTTTTCCATGTTTCATGCTTAAAGAAGGTTATAGGTGAAAAAATCCATGTTCAAACAATATTGATAGAACTTGAGTAGGAATGAAAAATCATATTGGAACTTGAAGTAGTGATGGAAACAAGAACTTAACAACTACGAAATCGATCAATTTCAGAGTTTCTCAGCAAGTGGAAGAACTTAACCACCAAAGATTCCACATGTGAGGATGATAATTTTATACAAAAGCATCTGTAGAATTTTTAAATACAATTATGTATTTCTTGGATTCTCCTAATCTAACAATTATATGCCACTGTTAAATAAAAAATCCTTCTACTAAAATCTTTACGGAAATTTAATCGCCAATTGCAAACACATGAAGAAAAATCAATCACACATAACACATGTTTTTACCAGGAAATCATAAAGCTAAAACCCCCACTATCATATATTATGTATATATCATGGATCATGAAACAATATCATATAAAAAACTCATCCAATAACTCTCAATACAATATACAATCGTCTCACACTTTCATACAAAAATTGGAAAATACATGTGCCAATTTATTGCCTCCTATCAGCCTGCCTCCACTGCGCAATCGCTGCTGATAAAAATCCCTGAATGAATGAGATACTTCCTTGCCTTGACTATGAAATCCTCATTGGAATCTCCAATGTGTGTGTGGTTGCATGAGTGCACCCACTAATTCACAACAGATAGTAAAAATGTCCCTTTCGCCTATCTCTCAACTAGGTCTCCACTAGATCTGACATGCATGTAGTTAACAATAGTAAATCTTTAGGTGAATGTAAGATCACCCCATGTGAATTAATTTAATATTTAATTCACTGATATCTCACTAGTTTATCTTTAGTTACATCTAGTTACAACTAGCACAACTGAGTAACTCACTTAACTGAGTCAAACTACTTTACAAATCACATAACTACACATCCAACTCTGTTACAACTTCGAATCACTTAGTTAAAACTAAGTCTACTTACATGTCCCACCAACCAACCTTACAATTTGAAATTCATTCAGCTAAATGGTTTTCCACTTCAGTTAACTGAAATCAAGTGCTTCAAGAGAATAGATTAATATTTATTGTCAAATTATTATTAAGAGATAATATTAATCGACATGCATTCTATTTTTATACATGCGATATATAAATAGACTATGCACATGCATCTAAAAAATAGAACCTCATCTATAAATAGAATTTTCTCACCATTCTAGAAATAGACTCCTGCTAAAAATAGAATTTTCTTAACATTCTAAAAATAGATATACACCTAAAAATAGCATGTGGGCCCCACCTAGTGTAGGTGCTTAATTTTCACTAGGATCCTGATCTTCTTGAATCTCAACACTCCCTCTCAACAAGAAAGGGATTATCCTTCACCCTGATCTTGTCTCTATGGTATTCGAATTTTCTCCTGGTGACTACCTTCGTCAGAATATCTGCATCCTGATCTTTCGTAGGAATGTACTAAAGCAACATGATCTTCCACTACACAAAATCTCTGATGTGACGATACTAGATATCTATATGCTTAGATCTATCATGAAACACAGGATTAATCGAGAGTTTATTGCAACTTTGATTATCAAAATGAATCATTGTAGGATCTAAATTAGAACCAAACAAACCAACCAGGATCTTTCTCATCCAGATAGCTTAACATGCAACTTGACTTGCTGCCATGTATTTTGCTTCTGCTAAACTAAGTGCCACAGATCTTTGTTTCTTTTTGTACCAAGAAAAAACTTTAGATCTAATAATGAAGATCCCTCCTGGTGTGCTCTTTCTTTCCATTGGGTTG